>OY720038.1:14954248-15496316 GCA_963082485.1 Eudonia mercurella
GGCTTATAAAGGGAATGGCATCACGCAAGCGTGACCCCGTCATCTGCTCGAAAACTAAGAAAAATATATTTTATAATGAAACTGTTTTTATTCCAGTTGAAGATAGAGGACGTGGAGAACGCGTCAATAGGCACCAAGGACTGCAACAAGAGCCTAATGCAAGCCCTAATCGCGATATTCACCACCAACGACAAAGAATCCGACATCGTTAGGACCATACAGTCAGCCGGCGAATATGACAGGTGAGACCTTTAATACTGAGCAAATTCAAGTTCAAATAATTTATTGCATATCACATTAAACATAAATACAAAAAAAAACAAATTTAAAATATTTATTCGGCGTAGCAGGCTTATGTTCTAACAATAAAACTAATACATAGAGGTAAAATTAAAATGCTACGACGAACTGGACTCCTGTCAGTATAAGTTGCTGTTTTAAGAAACTGCAACGACAGATGAAACTTTAAATGGCTCCGCACACTAAGCGACACGCGACTGCGACAGCTCGGCGACTAGACGCGACGACCAGGCTGTGGCCGACAATTTTCATATATTTTGTTCAAATTTCCGCACACTCGGTCGCAGTCGCAGAGTCGCGACCACAAGCTAGGGGAGTCGGGAAACTGACGCTCACAACTGTCATACGACTGTTGTCGTGTGTGCGCTTGCTCTACGCGACTAGACGCGGCGACTAGACGCAGCGACAAGTCGTCCAGTGTGCGGAGCCATTTAAGAAGGTGTACATGTACACAGAATCAGAGGGCTAACTAATTCTAATATAATAATTATATACAGGGTGTTTGATAATATGTGTATAATCCCGAAATATAGCCATGCAACCAGTATAAATAACACCGTGTTAACATGCAAAATCATATTTATAAAGATTTACTTTTCCATACAAAAACTCCAATTTATTTTATTACATTATTTTTGTTCAACCCTGACATGTTTTGATTTATGTTATGTTTGGATTAAAAGGTTGATGAAAATGTATCACGATGAAATGTTATCAGCTGGACCTAGAGTTGTCGCTTTACAGTTTTACTTAGTAACAAACAACCTTAATATCTCGGCCATATGGTGCTTTTCTGCTGCATCTATGATTACAGCTGCTTGCTTATGCGCGCTTGACGCGCATGACTTCACTAATGAATGTAAATATTAAATTTACTTTTTATTTTAATTGCATGACAAATTAAAGTTAATTAATATGTTTTAGTAACAACACATACAAGATCTATATCGGATACACTTTGGATCTTATCATTATTACTACATCTTTCTGTTACACGTTGTATAAGGTAATTTTAAACATGTATGCATTTATAATCTCTCATAAATATAGGAATGTAATGAGTGTATTATAGTGTTTTTTATCCCTTTTTCTGTAATGGCCACAGTAGAAACCATACAAATAATAAACAACAAGAAAAAAACCATAAAACAAACAATCGAGTTGAATTTTTTAGAGGTCATTAAAAAGAGGTAGGTTCTAATAATGTGATTAATAAATAAAGGTAGAAAAAAAATATAAAATAGTGAATGGTTAATTTTAATATAATTACTGACCTAGACGGAAGAATAAAACAATGTGTAAAATTAATCGTTAGTTATTTTGTAAAATATTAAAGTTTATTTTTCAATTCTATTTGTAAAAACAGTTGTAAGGTTGATTAGTCTGTATTAAAAAAACCATCCTGGCTACCGGTCTATAAAAAAGGTTTATTAAAACTTAAGTCTCTTTCCAGGTTAATAGACGGTATCTTCGAGAACTACTTGTCTGCTCGCGTGGATGCGCGCCTTCACATAGCCTGCGAAACTTTATCGTGGCTGCGACTGTATGACCTGGTTTACTCCTGGACTCTACGAGGCCAGAATTACTCTCTCTACGGTCTACTACCCCTTTGCATCGCAAGGTGTCACACGCTTCTGGCTTCTAGAACTCCTCAGAGGTTGAAGTTCCCGATGCAAGCTCAAGAGGTAAGTACCTATGACTTGGTTTACTCCTGGACACTTCGGAGCTAAAACTATATCTTCTAATGGCTGCTACTCTTCTGCATTGCCACGTGAAACATGTTATTGGCTTCTTTAACCCCGCAGAGGGTCATATTCTCCATTTGATCTGAAGAGACAGATTACATTAAGGCTACGATCTGGTTTACTCCTGGATGCTATACGGTCAGAACTATTCTTTTTTCGTTCTGCTATAATTCCTCGTCTGTCAATAACGTATAACAATGGTGAAATCAATTGTTACGTACCATAATATGGCGTTTCGACAGACTAGGGGATATCTGGTGTCCTCGGAAGATCAGCGTTGTAGTGATTTGTTCACTGCAACAAATGCTGAGTGGAGTCCTTTTAGGGAACATTTTTCAGTTATTATTTTTCTGTTTAGTTTGTACTGTACACTCTAATCAATATATTTCATTTCATTTCATTACTTCTAGAATTCCTTAGAGATTCAAGTTCCTTATGCAAAAGCTCAGGAAGTAAGTATCACTAAAGTTACTACTACTTTAATGCTGAGAACTGTGGTATAATGTAGTATATTTTATCAGAGTAAATAGAGCATTAGATCTATAAGTATCTTCCAATTTTGTTAAAAAAGAAGTCATACTATCTTGTTGTCATCAGGTCTACCGAAAGAGGACAGAGATAGAGAGTATAACGTCATCGGTGTGGCGCGGCAGCTCGCCCGCGGTGCTGTTGCCGCGCCTGCCGCTGCGGCTGGAGCTGCTGCCGCTACTGCCGCACCTACTCAGCCCGGCTCTGCGGTCCGCTAATGTCCAGGTTACAAACACTATGATACTAGTATTGTACATTTTAACGAGTAGTAAATATCGAGTAGTAATTGCGATTTTTACTTTTTGACTGAAAACTGTAATAATTGACGTTGCACTTATCCACGTGTCGATATTCCATGTCTTTTTTTAAAAACCCAGTGTCACGGTTGTATCAAGTAAGCTTCGGTTGTACTTATTATCATGCTTCAACTTTAAAATGCTCTCCGGAAAAATCAACTTTTTGTAATTAGATTTTGACTTTACATGAACGGAATAAAGTTGAAATTATGTTACCCAGTATATTGAGCTTCTAAAGGGGTTAACCGCCTCTGTGGCTGGTCTAGATCTTTTATATGTTGTTTGTTACAAAGACATAATTATTAACTTTAAAATTAAATACATACAACAGCAATCTCTTTCGAAAATAGGACTAGTACAGACTGAGTATGGTGATAATGATGTTCAAGGTAAAACTGTTTGCATACTTTAGAAAAAATAATTTTAAAAATACTAGTGACATGCGACCGTGATTTATTAAAAAACTTTTTGATGTTTCGGACAAAGTGCATGCCAGATGGGGCCATGAAAAATAAAAATAAAACAGACTTATGTTGTATTTTGCGTTGATCTAAATCATCCGCATAATTTATTTTGTCTAGAAATATTTTTTTAACATATATTTACTAAAACACAAATGTTGAAAAAATTTCCACGAGCAGGATTTGAACCTGCACCCTTCTGGCATACCGGGTCAGGTGCTCTTCCAATTGAGCTATCGTGGTTCTAACCAGCCCGCCGAAATTATTCAACATTTTTTACTTTGAAAGCCAAAGGCGGTCAACAACTGCCGTCACTAACATCCGATTATAATATTTTTACAAATATTAAAGATCAGTTAAGAAGTAGGCAAGCTATTTATAAAATGTTCAAATAATTTTTAACGCAAATTTAGTTGCGAACAAATTACAAAAACACAAATTTTGAAAAAACAAAAATGTTATTTTTTCAGTTCAGGTTCAAATCCTGTTCGTGGAAATTTTTTCAACATTTGTGTTTTTGTAATTTGTTCGCAACAAAATTTGCGTTAAAAATTATTTTAACATTTTATATATTTACTACCTACGTAAGTTGTATCTTTTCCCACTCCTTCATATGAACTCACTACGCCAAATCTCACACTTATCGTAGACCGCTATATGCTTAAAAAGGGCTACACAGTTCTTCAGGTATTTATATATAGGTGTTTCTAATATGAACGAATTCATCGCAGTTGTGCAGCGAATCGGAGCGCAAGGCGTTACGTACGTGCGCGGGCGCAATGTGCGACTACGGGCTGCAGTACGCGCAGCAGCGGACGCACGAGGGACTGTACGCATTCGTGCTGGAGCCCGACGTCTACAAGGTGGCATTTATGGGTGAGAGAGAGAAAGCGAGATACTTAAAAAAACACACACTTTACACCACATGAGTAAATACCCGAATAGAGTCCAAACTTTCGTAGAGCGCGCTGTCAAAGGTACACTACTACATAGCACGGCTTATGTGTGGGTGACTTCTCGCCGACGGGTTCACGTACGCGCCGCGAGAGGACAAACCAGTTTACACCGGCACAGCCAGCGGACAATCTCAGTGAGTGTCGAACGCGTTGTTTCGTGTTGTGAACTGTCATCGTTCGTGAAATGTTGTAATTATTTGAAGATTTGTTATATTTGATTTAAATTAGAGTGGTTTACTGTAAAATATGGTTAATTACTGTACAGTGTGTATGAACAATGCCAGAAATATGAAAATATTGCCTATATCACGTAGTTTCGCGGACACTTCGATCTTAAGTAAGTAAGTAAATAGCCTATATAACTGTCCCACAGCTGAGCAAAGGCCTCCATTATTGAAATCAAGTCATCACTACTATTGATGGGTATTGGTTTAATCACCACGCTTGCCAAATGCGGGTTGGTGATGACAAACCCGGGATACGCATCGTTAAATCCGAAACACACTTTTGCCCGACCTTGGGCCGAGCACTCTGCCGCTCGGCCACCGATCGTCACTGACGTCTTCGATCTTAAAGCAAACATTATAAATATTGGCACTGAAATCTTAGAACGTGTATAATGATGACTATACATTTGATTTGTCATGTGAATGTTTTCCAATTCAGTATAAAGACTATGTCAGATTAGATTTATTAAAATCTGAAAAAAAAAATTAAGTTATTGAAAACCAAAAACAATAAAATGAAAATATTTAAAGTAAGTAATTTATAAATTTATGAAAAATAAAATAAAATATTTTGTTTCATTTATCTTAGCCTCATGTGACACCACCAATAAATTTTGCGCGCTATAAGGAAGCTTGGACTCTGTTCGGGTATTTGCTCATGTGCACTTTACTTTTACAATATGATATAACTTTTAAAACGTCTAAAGGGTGGCCTTTATGGGTGAGAGAAAGAGAGACAGAGACACTTTAAAAATACACACGCACTTTACACATGTGATATAACTTTTGAACCATAATGGTCACTTGCATTGGAGTAATTATTAATAGGTTTCTTACTATGCTTATTATTTCCTAATATGCTTTTATGAGTGTAAGAGAGAGAGGAAGAGAGAGAGAGAAGGGTTTACGCGTTCGTGCTGGAGCCCGGCGTCTACAAGGTGCCTTTTATGAGTGAGCACGCTCAAATTACACACATACACCACACATAATGCACTACCACTTTCTTATCTTATCTTATCTTAGTGGTGTCTGCTGAGGTTTCCCTCTCGCAGTAACACTTCGACCCATCGGGATCTTTTGTGCAACCCCATCCTTTCACTCTTCTTCCTCTGTAAAGATAGATGCCATAAGTTTGGCAACGTCTTTAAGTGCGAAGAGCCTGAAGTTTTCCGGTTTCGGATAGGCCGACCCCAGGAGTCCTATTATTTTCCTAGCCAGAGAGTGGCAGTCACACAGTAGGTGCTGCATTGAATCCGTTTCCTCTCCACATGCCCTACACAAGCTACTTGTTGATAGATGCATTCTGTGAAGCATTTGTTTTGTGGCATAGTGCCCTGTCAAGACACCGATGGTTAATCGGGCCTGCCTTCTACTGCCTCCGCATATGAATTTACTCCGTCCTAAGGTGTTTTCGCCTAGGAAGGATTTGGAGTTTTTCATACCCGGCTGCTCTTTCCATTCGATGCTGTGCCTGTTCACGATGTAATCTTTTATGGCCTTGTTAATGGCCACGAACGGCTCAGGACCATTGAGCTGGGTCTCCGAGCCCTCCCTGGCAAGTGCATCCGCCATCTCGTTGCCATGGATTCTCATATGGTCTGGGACCCAGATCATTCTCACCTTGTTATGCCTAGCTTGTTTAGAGCTTTGGTGGTTTCTTGAACAAGGCCAGAGTCGATCCGGGGTGACTTGAGTGACTTGAGCGCAGCTTGGCTGTCACTCAGAATGAATATATTACGCTTTTTCATGGCTAATTCTATATTCTGCTTTGCGCATAGGAGAATTGACAGTGGCAAATTTCCCCATGCTTTGACTATGCTTGAACTCGTTATTATAGACGCCTGCCCCTGTGCCCGACTTCATTTTTGATCCGTCGGTATACCAGATTAGGCTGTCTTTTTCCGGAGATGGTGGCCCTCCGTTTCCATTCGTCCCTGGTTGAAACATAAACTTACACTACCACTTTACAAGAGGAATAATACTTAATACTTTTGCATTGTAATTATAAGTTGACATTTTCGTAATTTTACCCGAAATGCATTATTATTTATATTAATTTTAATTTTAATTTTGTATTGTTTAATGTAATAATTAGTTTGCTGGCGACTTGGCCCAAGCTGTAAGCCAGCAGACTCACATGCTTATAAATAAATAAAAAAAAAAAAAAATTAATACATTTTGTCGTGTTCATGCTGGAACCTGACATCTACAATATGGTCATTATTTTTTTATTTTTTTTATTTATTTAAACTTTTGCAACACAGCTATTACATGGCGGACTTAATGCCTGAGGCATTCTCTACCAGTCAACCATAGGGTGGTGCAGAGATAACATTGGCAGGTGGCATTATGAGTGAGAGAAAGAGAAATGAAAGAGACAAAGAACGACATTCTAAATACACCACACTTTACACATTATGTCGCCTTCGTGCTGGAACCAGACATCGACAAGGTGTTACGGTTGAGTGAGAGAGAGAGAGAGAGAGAGAGATACTTTAAAAATACATACACACTTTATACGAGGAAAACGCTTAACTCATTCTGTCGCCTTTGCAGATGCATAAATCATTTAAGCCGTCGACTACAAAATAGCCTTTATGGGTGAGAAAGAGAGAGGAGGAGAGAGGGGGGGGGGAGAGGGGGGGAAGAGAGAGAGGGTGGGAGAGAGGGGGGAGAGAAAGAGAGAAAAAGAGAAAAATAGAGAGGTATTAAAATACACACACACTTTACACGAGAAGGCTATAATAGGTTTTATAATTTTAGGTAACGAGGAAAGAATGAGGCCGCCCCCCGCAGTGCGGCAGGCCATAGCTCGGGAACAGCAGCTAGAGATGATCAGGCGAAGCGAGGAAATGGTAAGAATTTATATTTTATACGAGCTTTTCTTCTTATTCGCTTAGCGTTTTTTTTTTGCTAGGCTCGGCATGATCTTATATAAAAACACAAATCTTGAAAAAATTTCCACGAGCAGGATTTGAACCTGCACCCTTCTGACATACCCGGTATGTCAGAAGGGTGCAGGTTTTTGTAATTTGTTCGCAACAAAATTAGCGTTAAAAATTATTTGAACATTTTATAAATAGCTTGCTTACTTCTTAACTGATCTTTAATATTTGTAAAAAGAAAAAAAGTGTTGAATAATTTCGTCGGGCTGGTTAAAACCACGATAGCTCAATTGGAAGAGCACCTGACCCGGTATGTCAGAAGGGTGCAGGTTCAAATCCTACTCGTGGAAATTTTTTCAACATTTGTGTTTTTGTAATTTGTTCGCAAAATTTGCGTTAAAAATTATTTGAACATTTTATGATTTTATATAGCCATCCACAAAAATTGGGCTTTCAAATGCAAAAAGATTCTAAGTTCTAGAGATTAGCGCGTTCAAACAAAAAAACAAACTTTACATTAGTATAGATCAAGGCTGGCCAAACCCAGGCCCGCGGGCCACAAAGTGGCTCGCCAAGGCATTTGAATTGCCCGCCAGCACTTCGGTTGGCCAGCTAGCTTAGGCAAAATATGGTAAGTATTTGTATAATATACTTTTTGTGTATAATATTATGAATTGATATTTGGCCCCGGCGCTGCCGCAGTCCATGAAATTTTGCCCACCTGGAAAATCTATTGGCCAGTCTTGGTATAGATTGTCTATACTCAAACCGTTAATAGTTTAGAAAGCTTCCAAAAACCATAATTAATTACCGGCATTACGTCAATCAGTGTAGTAATTTATATAATATTTTCTTTTTGCCATATATCGAAACTTAAAATGGCATTCGAAAATATGAGTAGTCGGTATTCCATCCATATTATGTCGTTGATATTCCACTTATCCGTGAAATAACAATGGAGTAATAATGAACACAAAGCAATTTGCTTTGATTTTCATAATAAGTCCATTTTAATAAACTATGATGGAATGGAATGCCCTGGCGACAGTTGTTTTTCTCGAATCTTACAACTTTAGGGTTTTCAAGGCCAGAGTGACTCAGTATTTATTAGGTCCACAGACTCCATTTTCGGCCTTATCTTCGCGTACCATCAGGTGAGATTGAGGTCAAATACAGGTTTAGTTATAAGCAAAGATGTCGGCGGCGAGGTCGACGGTCGTCGATAACACAATTCATCTTGGATCTTCAAAATAAAGACGCAGTTGTATTCCTTACAGTCACTTTAATGTTATTTTAACATCACAATTCAATTATTTAGAAACAGTTGCCCGATGCAAATGGATTTTAGAAACGAAGTGAGTTCTGAACGTGCGTACACTCCGACCGCTCCCGTTCAAATGTCCCCAGTGCGTTGTCGCGCCAACTGACGTTGACGTTTCGCGTACCATAGAGCATAGGCTGCGCAGACCACAGTCAAGTATAGACTATACTTGTCGTTTCTAAACGATGCTAGCGCCATGTCTCCGACATATAAATATATCTTAAATTTACAATTTTTTTTACTATAAAAAATCAACCAGTCTAAGGAAGCTGGAGTGGAAATCGAACCCACGACCCTTGGATTACCGTTCCAATCCTCTGACCGCTGAGCTACCGAGACGTCAAGTCTCGGTAGCTTCGTGAGACTGGTTGATTTTGACTACCTACACAAATATAACATTGTAAATGCAAAAAAAAAAAGAAGATATTTTATATTATATTCGCTGGTTCTTAGCAGATCAGATATTAGCAGAATTAATATTCAGTCTTTCTCCTCTCAGGCAAATAGAGCTAACAAGAACAGACCTGCCACCGGGACACCGGGCAAGACCAAACAAAACAAAAGCGGTACCGAGCCAGCTAAAGAGGCGCGCCTGCCCAACCACTTGCAGCGCCTGAAGCCAAAGGAAGTCGAGAAAGTCACGCCTCAGGTACTGTGCTCACTTTTAAAAGTATGTTTTCTCCTTCTTCCTAGCATTTCTTTTTCCCCTTTAGTTGATGGCTTCGTTCGTAGACAATATTTCTTTTGTAAATATATCGTCGTCATCATCAGCTCATTTTTTGTCCTTGCTCTGGGGTCTTCCCTATGGATGGATAGGGAGAACGGAATAAATCACCACGCTGGCCCAGTGCGGATTGGTGGTTGTTATCGACTGCTAATTCGGTCCCGACCAACGGCTTTACGTGGCTTCCGAAGCACGGAGGATCTCGAGATGATAAATTTTTGCTTCTCTTGCCAGGTTGTTTTCATAACTTTCAAGGAATTTGTAAGGGTGGTGGTCATTTTCGTATTTTCGTTTATTTATTTATGATAATATTAAAGTTAATAAAATGTAGTTAAAAAGGTAGTCGTTGTTCGCGATTGTAGATATACAAAATTATTCGTTTGAGTAATCGTATTGTATCGTATTGTTTGAGTAAACCAAGATCCGCGTTTACTAAACTGTCATTAGACCGGTCTTGATGTATGGTTGCGGGACCTGGACACTAATACTCAAGGAGTAGGAGAAGCTGCTGGTGGCAGAGAGAAAAATGGTCCGAAAAGTCTTGGGGCCGACCAAACGCGAGGACAGGACCTGGAGACTGAGGAAGAACGAAAGAGGAGAGCCGAACATAATAGGCGAGACAAAGTTGGCTAGACTGCGCTGACTCGGCCATGTTGGCTGCGAAGAGAGCATACCTGGGCTGACCAACCGGGAAGCGCCCGCCCCAAATATCGCTGGATAGACCAGGTTGAGAACGATCTTAGCCACCTCCTACGGCCGGACTGGCAAGAGGTGGCTGAGGACAGAGCAGAGTGGCGAAATCTCGTGTCAGAGGTCAAGATCCACTTCTGGTCCCTTAGCCAGCGCAGTAGTAGTAATCGTATTGTTGTATTATTTGTATTGTTTAGTTTGTATCTTGTAAGTAACTGCACCAAAGAAAAATAAATAAATAAAATACTAATGCAAAACTTTAAAGTGTAGGTGTATATAACATCATTGCTACAAAATCATACTGTTATTATATCATCATTCCTCGCATCTGGACACTGCTCCTGCTTAACATCAGACAGAGTCAATTGCCTAAACTTCTGTAAAAAATAAACTGTTATTAATATCATCATTGCGATAAAATCACGCTGTTATGCCTCGTATAAAGCGGGCACAACTACACAGCTAGTGGCGCATTGAAGGGACCATCTGTTTTAATGAGTCGAGATAGCGACTGTTCGACCGTGGCCGCTAATGCTATACCAAAAGAGTTCGTTACTGCCTGAATGGCCGGCGCACAGATTGAGGTTTACTCGCCTGATGGAATATATTAACAACTCGATGTGGCTAAAGCAGTGTATAGGGTGTGTCTAGGATGTATTTGCAGCTTGATTTAACTTTTTACTAGACGTTCATGGTGACCGACTCGCTCGCCGACCGCTCGACTGTGGTTGGTTTATTGCGTTTTCTGTGACGAAGCCGTTGTACTTACAGTTTATTATCCTGTAGTACGTGCTTGACACGCTGAAGCTCAGCAGCCAGGTTTGGGGTGTCACAGATGCTAGGATGGTGGTGAGAATCACCATTGAGGTACCTATCTATATGGGTTACTCTACGATACACAGTGTGACTCAAACTATGGTCCGTCATAACGTCAGGATAAACATTAATTAAAAGTAATATGTAAAATAAAAGCGAGTAGATCCGTAAAAGTTGTTTCATTTCAATGTGTAGTGTTCGCGTAAACTTTAGGAAACAATAAGAGGTTATGGCTATATGTGCAAACCGCACGAAGCCATAAAAATTTAAAATAAAAGGTTATAGTTTTAAAGAGCTGTTACGTAATGTCAGTTATACGTTTAATGTTTTGGAATTGATTATTGTTGTCAACTTGCCTATTCTCTTAGCTCCGTTAGACTACCTAGTCTAAGTTATAAATACCTATTTCTGAGAACCTATACCTAAAACAAGCATTTTAGCTTTTCAGGAAAAATCAAAATATACCGCTTATATACCGCTCTGTTCTAAATATTATTGTTTTACACAATTTTGTTGAGTATGGGTTTGATGGAGGTTTTAGCTTTCATTTTCTTTTCATATCATATGTAGTTTCTAGTTTACCGATGAGATTCAAAAATCGCACACTAGACCTGCATGTTTAGATTATTTCCAATTAATAAAACCGACATGACTTTCAAATGTGCAAAGAGTACGTACGAGTCTTGTGAGACAATTTTTGCGACTAACTATTGAAAGAAGCTATTTTTCTCTAATTATTAATATTCCTATTCCCAAACATTGTACGGTTAAATTAACAGCGTACTCTCGAATATTGACTCTGTGTAGAAGGCATTCGCTTATATCGCTTATATCGCTGGCATATAAGCGATATAAGCGAAATACAACAGCCTGTAGCGTCGGTGCACTCTACGAATCTCCCTAATTAAAACTGTGTTTGCGAAATCTGCACCGCGTATTGTGAGAGCGTGAAAGCGCCCTGGAACATCTTTCCAAAGAGTAAGATGGTTAGCAGAAGGGCTACGACTCTTGAAAATAATTATAATTTTGTAAAGACACATTTTTAAAAACTCGATGGAGAATAAGAGGCGTACTCGCTAAAACCAGTATCATACTGACACTGTCGCGGATTTAGCCTAGGACTTATTGGAAAACCTATGCCAACTTTCTACATCTGGAAAATTACAGTGAGATAAGAAATATTTTTAATTGAGGACACAAAATTACTTTATAAATTATCTTTATTTTTGGCTTTTGGTTATAATTCTAGTGCCTTACAAATAAACAGAAAATAAGCTTCGAATAGTTATTCCGTGTTTTGTTCCCGTCATGTAAATGTAATTTCAAGTTAGATTAAAAGATTTAAATGAAACATATTGTTTTGAGACAATGACAAATGAAACAGATTAAAAGAGACAAAACACGGAATAACTTATTATATTCGAAGCTTATTCTCTGTTTATTTGTAAGACCTAGACTTTAAACGATAGTATTAGTCTGTTTAAGTAAAGCAAAACATTTTAATTTTATTCCAACTGAACAATTTGTTGCAAAATTTTAATACAAAGTTGTCATTAATGTATTCTTAAAATAAAACTCTCAGAAGCTCCACTCGTGTAGGCACAAAACCACCGAGCGGCGATGCGCCCTAATCATAGTTTGCGGGCGCGCAGTCACGTAATCACGGCAATCTCCCGCCGAGAGGGCCGCACAAAAAGAAATAATTAACCCGCGCCGTTCACACTTGTCACGTCTGCTTCACTATGCTGCTCTTTGACTTTTTGTTTGTTTGCGTATGAATGTGAATTATACTGTCTGTTCTTCCTGTCCGATTTTATGTACTGTAGTTATTGAGTTGGAATGCCGTAGCGTCGTAGCAAATTAGAACATGAAATGTTTTTTAAGTGTTTTTGGCAATTTCAAATTAATATATATTTTTTTTAATGTTGCTTTAGGCGGCCGATGTTCTTTACCAGACTTTTTAGGGGTAGCGAGAAACTTAAGGTTTTTTTAAGCCATAATGATCGTACATCCACAGATAGTTTCTAGAGGGGTCGTAAAAAAAATGTCTTCATTCGAATCGAGAATACATTAATGTAAGGCTACAATTAAGTTCGTATGAGAGTCACTATGTCATTAGTTCGTAAGTCTAAAACGGAAGACCTACTGAAAAGATCCGGCAAGAAACTCAGCAAGGCATTTTTTCCTGTTTTTTCAGGCATTTTTTTTTCTGTTGTAAGAGAAAGTGCAGCGTCAGAAATATTTGGAAAGTCATTATCGTATACCTGTCATTTATTTATTATCCATGTTAAAATGTTCAAAATAAACTTTTTCATTTATCCTCTTTATCGTAGAACGTTTTCCACCACAAATTAAAATTAAAGCGAATTATGCACCAATCTCTCAGAAATATAAAACATAAACAATTGTTAAACGCAAAAGCCATAGAAACAGTATGTCCCATAATCATTTTATGTCCCCACTGCTGGGGCACGAGCCTTCCCTATGGATGGATAGGGAGAACGGGCCATAAACCACCACGCGGGCCTAGTGCGGATTGGTGGTTGTTAACGACTGCTAATGCAGCCGGGACCAACGGCTTTACGTGCCTTCCGAAGCACGGAGGAGCTCAAGATGATAAATTTTTGGTCACCCATCCGATGACCGGCCTTTGCGAAAGTTGCTTAACCTCAGCACTCGCAGACCGGGCGCGTTAACCACTGCGCCATCGAGCTCCTCAAAATACAAAATTTACAAATTTTAACAAATTTCAAAATGAATATGCAATATTTTAATTAAACGTAGCAACTAATTAAAATGCACAAAGCAACAAACGCATAAAGCGATAGGCTAGCTCATCAGGGTTGCCCCTGCAAAGTTTAAATACAGCTTGTCAAACTTGTTCAACTAATTACCCGCCCCATTCTTTTAAAAACCCCTCCAAAAATCCTGTAAATCATTAACGACTTGTAATTTCTGTCTCGGCTCGTGATTTTTAATTCCCATTACAAGAAGAACTTTTTACTTGGGGAACGAGGGCAACGCTCTGTCAATATGGTTTTGTAAAGAGTTTTGATACAGTAGATGGCAGTATGTCTTGTTTTTGAATAAAATATATGTAGTAGAATAGAATAATTGTTTATTGTTCACTGTGTACATATAAGGTCTTGATAGTATTTTTGGACAATAGTGTGCCTATTTCGGACATTTATGTACTTAAACTGAAAATGAAATGAATGAATACTGAATTATGAAAATAACTGACATTTTACTAATACTAATAGTATACTGTAAGTAGTAATACTGTCCTGGAAACATCGCTGATAGTGGGGAGGGGACTGTCCACTATTAGCGCACATGTGTAGCATAACCAATTCCCATCTAGTTATGTACCTAACATGGGTTTTAAGCTCTTGTTGTACTAACCACTTATATCAAAATAAAAAAAAACAAAAATCAAAATATTTTTATTATTAACTACAAGTAGGTTTGTACAAATGTGTGGGTCTCTTCTGTTAAGTTTGAAAAAACCTGTTTTAGAAGAGACCCCTCTCTTTACTGTACAATCATATATATATTTTTAAATATACAGATTATATGGATCTTTGTTGTCTGAAAAATAAAAACATTCAATTTAATTTAATAGTATTAGAAATTAGAACTATGTTCAAAATTCAACCGTCTTTTTGGTCTAGTGATTAGACCACCGATTCCCTGTATTCCCGCTGGGTTCGATTCCCACCGGAGTATACATGTTTGTGTACTCGGTTTGGTTGGTGGTAGGGCTTGTTTGTCCGCCTGGCTAGCTCCTACCATCTTATCTAAATATTTCGCCATAAAATCATTGTTAGTAGCATTGTTGTGTTCCAGCAGCTAGAGATAAATAAGATAGCCAGTGCCTCAACAGTTGAGGATCCCGGGTGAAGTGTGCTTCCACTTTGAGCCTTATCATCACTTAACATAAGGTCAGATGAAACTTAAATACCAATGGCCAAATGCTTTCCCATAAAGAATACAAAAATAAAATAGAAACAAGCGAGACACTAAGTGCCTTACAAATAAACATAGAATATGGTCCGAATAGTTATTCCGTGTTTTGTCTCTTTTACTCCAATTTGAAATGACGTTTACATGACAGGAACAAAACACGGAATAACTATTCCGACCTTATTCTTTGTTTATTTGTAAGGCCTCTAGTGTTTTTAAAAATTGTATTTTTACGGCCGGGCTGAGCGAATATCCTAATGAAGGAGTATTTCTTGGGGAGGTAGCTGATAAACTCCTGTCTTCCCCTGTAACATTTGACTGTTGACCCGAGATTTTTCTTCCATCCAGCATAGTGATGTCCACTGCTGGACGTGTGCGTATGACCCGAGACTAATCTACATACATTTAATAAAAACCTCATTGAAACCTGTCATTTCAGCCGTAGTTTGTTTTAAATAATTATGCGAGTAGGAGGTACTGACTGCGTCGTTACTAAGGCGTGTTCGTCTCTCCTCGTCTCGCCCTCTCAAATGCAATAACTAATCACAATAAAAGGGTTGTGGTCGCTTCTCTATTAAAAAACTCAGTAAGAATTCCATCAGAGGGTCGGTTAAGGTTGCCGTCCATTGAACGATTATTTTTTATTAAATACACAAAAACTAACTTCATTTTTAATGAATAAAAATGTGTGTGTTTTACACATACACGTACGTTTGCATGCACTCACAGAGGCACGTACGCACGCACGCACGTACACTCGCACGTACGCACGCACGCAAGCAAGTAAATCGTTACTGACAACAATTTGAAAAGGTTTATTTATCATTAAGTTATAGTATTCAAATTAAAGAAAATTTACAAATAAGTGCTTAAAATCTAGGTAATATACGATTAAATTAAAGTAAAACTAGCTTTTATGCTTACCTAATCTCAAATGATTTGAATAAGTAAGTTGTTTAGTTGTTTTAAAAGTACACGATACAAAATAACGAAATAATACCACAGGAACGGAAGTCCAGTGTGCGTTATTCCTTTAGTTATTTTCCTTACAAAATGATTCCCCTCTAATGGCACAGAGGCTGAACTCGTCAATTCTGTAATTTGTTACGCAATATCGTCATCTTTATGTTCATAACTTGTTGGCTCCTGGCTTCTATTACTTTTAATTATTATAATAAGACATGACTAGAAAATTTTCATTTATTTAATAAATTATATACTTTTTTATTTAGATTAAATTATTCTGTTAATAAATACTTACCTAATAGCAACAATAAATAAAACATCAGTGTACATACGTATGCAACAGCGTCAGCAACGAAAATTGTTAGTACCGTGTCATATTAACAGTTAACAAGCCGCTGTTCAATTCATTACTAGAGACTTTTGTTGCTGACTGTACCAACCTATAAATGAAAAATAAACTCACAGATAGATCTGACCATAACGCATCAAGCTGAACTAAATTTCTACAAAGTGCTTATATTCTAAAAAGTACTATAAAAAATACATACCTATATACCTTAATTTCGATCCAGTTCTCATCTGCGTCATGTAAAAAGATTAGCAAAGTGAAAAAAAAACCAGCTCAGTTCAAGATATATTAGCCTGTATTAGTTCGTCCATTACACTGCCGAGCACAAAAATGGGTTTCACGCCCACCTAATAAATTTACCCGCTACTTGCCGCGGGCTGTAAGTGCCTTTACGACTTATGTATCAGTTTAGGGTTGGATCCGGCCAATGGGTGTGTTAAATTTTTAAAATGCTGAGGGATTCCTGCTTGAGTGAAGGATCTAGAACATATTAGTAACTGCTTTCGAAAAAGCTCGAAAAAGGCAATTTCTGTCTCCGGTTTTATGTTATAACGGGAGATACTTTTTTAGACTTATGTATCTGTTTAAGGTTGGATCTGGTCAATAGGTGAGTTACCTTTTAAAAATACTGAGGGATTCCTGCTTGAGTGAAGGATCTAGAACATATTAGTAAATTTCAGTTCAGCAGTTATCAATTTAAATCCATTAGCGTCGCTAGTGTGCCTTACCCTTCGCCTTAAGTAAAGGATCTAGAACAAATAAGTAACTCCTACGATAAAGCAAGAGACTCGACAACGGCTATGTCTGTATTCTTACAAACTAGTAACTTAGTAACTAGTACGTTGGAACTACAACACAAGATACAGTTTTTTAGACTTAGTTATTAGTTTCAAAGTTGGATCCGGCCAATCAGACCTTGTTAAAATGTGAGAGAGATTCGTGCTTGAATGAAAATACTAAAAAAAATTAGTAATCGCTACGAAAAAGCTACCAAAAAGAATCGACTGCGGCTATTTCTGGCTCTGGTTTCTTGCTGCAAAACAAGATGCAAGACTTTAATTTAATAAACTATTGAAGATACCTAATCCTTGGTAGTTAAAACACATTAATTAATTAAGTTATTTCAACTTTACTTAATCGCATCGGTAGCCGGCAGCCGGCTAGATGCTCGGCAGGCTTATTATCGAAAAAAAGCTACCAGTTTTTAACTGTATTGCAACACGACTGCTCTCGTGCGGTTGATAAATATGGGTCCTCACCTATGAAATTGACGTTTTTCTCACTCATTAATAAGTGTATTACTTCTAAAACTTAATACAGGTTGTTAATATTATTATACACCTTTAATTAGGACTATGTTACTTAGGCTTCAGTAATAACAATGGTTATTCATTTTGTGTCTTTATGGTCCAATTTTTTCTTAAATTGACTTTTTTGTTGTTTCGCGGAATTGACTTTTTGTTTCATTGTAGCTTTGAAGGGGCTTCATTTTTTTAAAGTCTGCTATATTTAGCTAGTGAAACAAACACACTACCCTTAAATTTTTATAGTGTTAACATAAATAGATGCTAAGAAAATTAAAAAAACGTTAGTATGAAAAATATAATTTTATAAAAAATCTTTATACAAAACGTCAATTTCATAGGTAAGGATCTAATAATAATTGGTATTACGGACACAAATCGCTCTATGTATGTAAACTATTACATTCATTTTAATGTAATACCAATATTACAACCTCAAAATTTCTTCAATACAATGTCAACCTTACAACTAAGGAATAAAGTTCAAAGTCTGTTGAGGAAATTTGACAGTTTGTGATGCAGGCGTCTGTACTTTTATTTTTTACTCTTTCTGCAATATATCGTAAGATCCTGAGCAAATTAATTCGTTGTTTTGAACTGCATAGTGTTCTGTGTCACATGTTAAGGTAGTTCCTCTTTTAAGTCAAGATTTACCACCACTGTTGGGTCCAAATGATGTCGCCTATTTACTAAAACTAGTTGTCGTACAGTAGTCGAAATTCGACCGTAATTTTATTAAAGCTGCACGGATTGTATCCTATGCAATGAAAAATTAAAAAGTTAGAATTTGAGTTTGGATTGGCATTGACAGATTTCTGCTGCTCCTCTTCCATTTTTGAAAATTTGAAAAGAGTATATATGCGTGTATGTCAAATACATAGTATTGTGTGTACATTATATGTTTTATTGATTTAATGTATTTTTTATGCATAATTGAAAAAAATATTAACATTCTGCAATCTTTCTCTATAAAAACTGCTAGCTAACACGGCGGACTTCGTACCGCTTTGACAGTTTCCATCATTGAGTTAAATAATATAATATATCAATGGTTTCCATGACAACAAAACAAACAAATCATTTTGTATTGAAAAATTTAATTGTCGTTTTTAGTATTTTTTTTTATATAGCCTATGTTACTCAGCGCTAATGTGGAAAATTCTAATGGCGAAAAAAATTTTTAAATCGGTCCCGTAGTTTTCGAGTTTATTCGTTGCAAACATACATACATACAAAAATACAAAGGTTTCCTCTTTATAATATTAAAATAGATAAGTGTGCGAAATTTCATACTCCTCCGTCCGCGCAATTATCGTAAAAAGGGGTACAAAGTTTTTGCATCACGTATTAATATATAGATACTAAATTATTACCAGTGGTCGGAGTAGGTATATTGAATTAAGGTCACTGACATCAAACGTATATGTTAATATGGATACTCCTCCGAGTTTCCGGATTATTATGATAAAAATACCGAAACATCGAAATTATTACATGAAACTAGTTAAAAATGTATCAATACTCTCAACGCTATGCTGCTAGTGGCGTAGATGACCAGAATTTAATAGTAAAAAATGACTGGTGTGTAAAAACCTTGTTGTAGTAAAAGTGTTGGAGTAAAAGCCTAAGCATGTATAAAATGATATAATAATAATATTCATTTCAACACACGACATCCGGCAAACAGGGTCTTTTGTCCTCTTATCTCTATGCTCAACGCATCTGACCAATTAGAATCAAGTATCCAGGATGACTCATTGACTGTTTGTTCGAAAACAATGCGCTCGCACCGACATCCAGACCAAGTGGCTCACTCACTTATTTCGGTTCGTGGAGTGCGCTTATTTTATGTGTTGTGAATATCTTGACTTGACCCTGGCTTGTTTACTGTCTTCTGAAATCTACTTAAAACGACGAATTTGGCTTATAACTACGGACATCGATTTATTACTCTTGGATTGGGCCCATTTGAAGTTGTTTTTGTACGGGTAAGTTTTAATTATTTTCACTATTTAAGAAGGTTTTATAGAACTTGGAAACAGTTAAAAAAATCACTTTATAGCAATCATCACAGCGCATGAGAGTCCGGTACGCACACCGCAGGGCTATCACCGCTTCAGTTAAAAAAAAACACTTTATATGAAACAGAATTTCATTATCGACTTTACAGTTGTGTATGTATATATTGTAAATTTAAATCATTGTTTTAGGTGAGATATAAATAAATATGGCAAAGGTCAAGGCTGAAACAGTGCAAAAGTGGTTATTGCACTATCCTGAGCTACTTTACGATAACGCTAGTGGCACTATATACTGTACAAAGTGTGAAAGTCATTTGAAAGCTGTGAATAGAGGCAACATTACCAAACACATTGAAGGCGCTGTACATCAAGGAAAATTTAAGAGACCGCAAGAGGAATTTTACTTCGACCTCATTAAGTTCCTGATTCTATGCAATATTCCTTGGTCGCAAATGAAAAATCCAGCGTTCAAAGAGTTTTTTCAGAAATATATGTGCAGTACTTGTTGTTGCGTTTGTACCAATCGTAAAGTGGTTGACGAATCACAGTTACGAAAAGTTTATTTGGAGAAGTTTTATAGGAATAAAATCAATTCGATTTATGAAACTAATAAAAATGAGAAACTATGGATATCGCTGGATGAGACAACAGACATTTTTGGTCGATACATAGTCAATTTCCTAATAAAACCATTGCATCCTAGTAATAGTGCAGGCCGGCCTTATTTGATTGCTTGTAAAATGCTAACAGCAGTAAATGGACAAACAATAACACAATTTGTACTGCAATGTCTAGAAAATTTATGGCAAAACACTTTTGAAGCGAAAGTTGACAATATTTTAATGCTTTGCACTGACAGTGTAGCGTACATGCTACCTGAAATGAAGCATGTGACATGTTTGGCGCACGCTCTTCATCGTGTAAGTGAGCAGATAAGGTCAGAATACAACGATGTTGATATTCTTATATCAAATGTTAAAAAAGTATTTTTAAAGGCTCCTAGTAGGGTAAACATTTTAAAAGAAAAATATCCTGACTTACCGTTGCCTCCGCAACCAGTCATTACCAGATGGGGTACTTGGTTACAGGCAGCATCTTACTACGCTCAACATTTAGATAAAATAAAAAAGTTTTATCCTGCTTGAGCAGTTCTGATGCTATAGCCATACGAAACGCAAAAAACATTTTGGAAAAACAAAATTTAGAAAATGATTTAAAATATATTGAAGAAAATTACTCTATTATACTACTAGCCCTAAAAGAGTTACAAAAACAAAATTTATCTCTAGCTGATTCACTTTTAGTATTTGATCAAGTAAGGGCTACGCTTAACGAGTGCAATAATGAGAATATAAAAAATAAAATAGAATCAGTTATGGAACGAAATCCAGATTTAGATACAATTAGAGAATACAGCGAGAGTATTGAAAAAAGCGTAGCAAATAATCAGAAACTTTATTTCAAATTCGCTCCATTGACATCTACAGATGTTGAACGATCATTTTCCACTTACAAATGGATCTTAGATGTTAAAAGAAATAGCTTAAAATTAGAAAATATTGAAAAAATTATAGTTATTTATTTTAATTGTATAGAGACAGAAAATCAAAATGTAGAACTTGTAACCGATGAGGATTAAAAATAATTATTTTTAATAAAACTGTAATAATGATTATTTGTATTAACAATAAACAATTTTGTTTGCTTACATATGGTTTTTTATTTTATTACTCTATTTACCAAATTTTTGGAAACTCCGGTACATTCCGGAAGAAATGCATGTCCATGTTATGATATCATGACGCAAGTATCTAAAATCAATATACCTACTCCGACCACTGATTATTACCGACAGTATAAATTATTATTATAATAAGTATAAATTATTATTATATATCATAATTTATAGCCAATCCACGTTGAACGGTTAGTTAATTCACCGGTTAAAAGGTCACCCAGGTAACGATACCTAGCTTACCGGTATTTTCGTTTGACAGAATTATCGATACCAATTTTTTAACTGTATTTAAAGCTCTGCTTACAGTTACGAGTGTTAAAGGGCTGCAGTGACCGCATCCCACCAAATGGACATACTAACAGGCTAAATAGAAAATATAATAAAAACACATAAGCCCTTGCCTTACAATGGCGAGCATTGAAATGGGATTCACGCCCAACTAATAAATTTACTGGCTGTTAATTCACTGCACGCGATAGACTTAAGTCACAGATAAAAATGACCAGTATGTTTGCTTCATAGTTAAGGGCGGAATTTAAAAAAGTTTTAGCTTTACAGATACTTTAGTGCACAAAGTATGTTTGCTTCATATTTAAAAAAATATATATTTCTGTTTTACATACAATAGTAGACAAGAAATTTTATAAATTAAGGAAAAAAGTAGCCTTCGCCGAGTTTCTTGCGGCTTCCTCTTAGTTCACGTTCAGTCTCCACTTATACTTAATGTTATGGTGTATAATAATTGTTGGAAACGTGTATTATTTGTAAATATTTAATAAGTTTTTTAAAGTACAATTACTCATGGAAAATAACCTGACAACTGACAACATGTCAAAAAAAGTCTTAGAAAAAATAAATACACTTTTTGAATAGTAAAAAAGGTTTGAACCAGCCAGTCGCCAACACTTAAAGTATACTATATACACAAAGGTAATTTAAATATATTTTTTAACTTTACTTTTATGTAAAACTATGTAAACTAAACACAAGTTTTACTCAGCCTACTCTTTTCTTATCAATTATCCCCGAAATCTTTACTGTACAGACTATCCTCTAAAGACCAACGATTAATAGCGTAATGGCCCATTAGCGACCGAGCTTTTAGGGTTGCCACTTCACGAGTGTTGACCTACGAATTTTTAATCTATATATTAATACGTGAAGCTAAAACTTTGTACTCCTTTTTACGAAAAATGCGCGGACGGAGGAGTATGAAATTTCGCACACTAATAGTTTATATAGAGAAGGATTGCAGAATGTTTTTTTTTTAATTATGCATAAAAAATACATTAAATCAATAAAACAAACATTACACACACTACCATGTATTTGACACACACACTTATAAATACTCTTTTCAAAAATTTCAAAAATGTAAAAGGAGCGGCCGAAATCTGTCAATGCCAATCCAAACTCACTTAATTTTTCATTGCTTAGGATACAATCCGTGCAGCCTTAATAAAATTACGGTAGAATTTGGACCACTGGACGACCACTAGCAACTTTAAAAGGCTGACTAAGTAAACTTGAATAAGACAAGATCGATTTTAGACATCCTTAAATTTTTTAATGAGAACAAGCTATCTCGAGAAGTAATAAAGTTTTCCATGTAATCTAGTTTTTATTCTAATAAATGGTTAAGGCGTCTGCGCCGTGCGCCTGCTTGACGCAGCGGACTCTCTTAAAGTTAGTAATAATAAACATTAATTATCAACATTTTTGCTGTCGTAATAGAATTGTTCGAAGTTAACATCAGTGCTGAGAATAAAACTACAATTCTGAAAATATTCAATTAGCAAAAAAAAATACGTAAGCTTTATACACCGAGATATTTTAGTGGTTGTTTTCCCGCAGGTGGGTAGATCAGACCATGAAACTGAAACAACTTTCCCCAAGAAATATAGGTCAAAAACGAGATATTTTTTTCACTTTTCTATACAAAGCCTCTATTGACCGAGCATGTTTTGAATGGAAAAGTTAAAAAATTATCTCGTTTTTTGACGTATGTTTCTTGGGGAAAGTTCTTCAGTTTCATGGTCTGATCTACCCACCTGCGGGAAAACAACCACTAAAATCTCTCGGTGTATTTAAACTACCCATATTATGCTACCCTATTATTTTGATCTAATTTGCATTCAATGTATTATAATGTTTGCAATTTGTTTGCGTCTATTCACTTTCTTTCTTGAGTTAAATATTTAGTAGATGTATTTAAAAAAAGATGTAATTGAAATAATATGTACTGTTTATTCCTCTAAATCACTCGTTTATCCAGCTTGCATGCAGTACATGTACTCTCCTGCTCCTCCTACCCGCAAAAAATAGGCACATGTAGAAGAAACAATGGATGCAAGGAGACATGCACGCCAACAGCGATACCTGTATCGGCATCGGTGTTGGCGTGGTTACATTTTTTGTACCATGGATTTCCGCAAAGTACGAAAATGAAAATGAAAAATGAAATGAAAATGTTTATTTACCAAAAATAATAGTAAGCCGTTTTACAGGTGTGTACAATGACTCCCACACTAGGCTAGGCCTGGCTCGTGGGGGTCAAGTCTTTAGGTTAGCAAGGGTAACAATGTGGCTATTCATTACAAACAATTATGATTAACAGCATGATTCTGACAATAACAAATATAGATTTTTTAATTATTGGACGGTGCAATGCGCAAATGTGGAGTGCATGTATGTATGTTACATGTAGGTATTGCTACGTTTGTTTCCACGTCTGGACTCCATTTCCACTTAACATCAGGTGGGATGGCGTCATTTGCCGAGCTGTCTATAAAAAAAAAGATACTTAATAAATTATATTAATTTAAATAGTAACTATATTTAATAGCTTTGACAATAACCCATTGCTAAACAACTATGACAACATTGATATTCAGTCGTGCCGCTATTAGCACTGACGAGCGAAACCGTAATCCCATTCCGCTAACATCATAAAAGCGGAGCGTTCCTTTATCACTCCCGACTTCCAGCATTAAGTTCCAGCTCATAATAGACGCAATAACACTCAGACTCGGAAAGAGTGCCCCTATAATAGCCCGGGTAAACGAATATGCGGGGGAATTGCGAGGAGCGAAGGCAGATGTGATTGCGAGACCCGGAGCCCCTACTTTAAGTTCGCTTTTACGATACTAAATGGCGAGTCGCCATCTAGTATTACATACATCGACGCTATCTCGCAGCACAATGGTGCGTGTGCTCAATTGACCCTTAGAGCTTACCTACCATTTTTTTTGTTGTACAGACGCTTACACATTAATCTATCCAAAACTATCAAATGTCTTTGATAAATGTTCAACCCAATGCCTCATACATAAAGTTCAAAATATATTGACAGTTTGAGGTAGTTTGATGTGCATGGCGTGTTACAACACAATGTTTAAGTCGTCGCTCGGGAATCATAGATGATGATTGTCATTATCATAATCATCATCTATAAACGTCCCGCAGCTAAGCTCAGAGTGAAGTGTGAGTTAATTTTGACATTCGATCACGTTAACGAAAACGAGAATTTGTATGGCAAAATGTTAACTCTTCTCGTTTGTGGCCAGGAGGTGTGCTAAAATGCCATACTAATTTTCGTTTTCGTAAACGTAATCGAATGAATACGGATAGCAAACAGAACTCACACTAGGCACCCAGACCTTCTTGCATGAGCAACAGCACACGGGGAGATCGGACCATAAAATTCAAAAATTCAAAATTCAAAATCATTTATTCAGTTTAGGCTACAAATAGCTCTTATGAATGTCATTATGCCATCGGTTCGTAAGTCTACTCTGGGCGGGAGAACTTGTACTGAGAAGAACCGGCAAGAAACTCAGCAAGTGTCAAGCTCTTTTCTCCCTTACAGCGTCAAAAATATTGGAAAATGCCCTATCATAAAAGGACACTTTCCATCACAAACAATCACAACACCCAAAAATACAAAAAAAAAAAAAAATTAAATATACATACATAATTTACAATGCTGGTGGCCCAATGGGGTTTGATGGGTTTTAACGACTGTTATAGATCGCGCCAAACTTCTAGTCCCCTCTGAAGTTGCTTCGCGCAGCTGTACACAGTCAGGCCCTGTCGCTCGTCCCCCCCCCCGTCCCCCCCCCCCCCCCGCCTTCGTCCTACTGGCGCCTATTTTTTACTACTGTGACGCGAATCGCGCCAACTTCAGAGGGGACTAGAAGCTTGGCGCGATCTGTACTTACTTACGATACGGTTTAATGTGCCGTCGAAGCATATGTAGATGTGAAGAAATTTTAGTTTGGTTACCTATAAAGTATTGCTTAATTTTCAAGATCTCAACCCAAACGCGCTAGCCGCTGCGCCATCAAGTGTTTTTGTCATTTAAAGAAAAATAAACATTGCCTCATATCACTACCAACCTATTTACCTTGGTGTGTCCCGCGTCGCTTGCGAGTCTATTCACTCGGTCCTGCGCGCACTCGTCCCTCAAATTGGCACCAAACTATTCGTTTTTGTATGTCCCGCATCGCTTGCGAGTTACCGCGCGCACCCATGGTACGGCCGCCGGATACGGAATCATCAATCTACGCCCCCGCCGCCCGCCCGCTCGTAAATCAAGCGCACAATGGCCGAAGGAAGTTCTTAAGAAGAAAAACTATAGGTCATATCCTTCCGGCGCTCGGCCAATCGGAAGCGTGCGCGCCCCCACCACCCTAGGGTTATTCGGTTAGGGCGAGATTTTTCCGCGCCGGTTGCCGGTGCCGCTGCCGCTGCCGGCCGTATGGCGTCCGTGCGGCACACCAGTAAGCCGGTGACGAGCCGGTTCGAACAATGAGTTGTTAATTGCGATGAGCGGGTTAAACTATGCTACGTTGTGATAGCTCATTTCGTTTTCGATTGAGTTAGTCTTTTTTTTGACGATTTTCGAATTTCATTTTAGATATTCCTGAGTTAGCGACTTGCGGCGTCTTATGCGAAGGTTACTATAGACAATTCGGACTATGAATTTGGGTAATTGCGATGAGCGGGTTACACCACTATTGATGCGATAGTTCGATTGAGATGACGTTAATTTTTGTTGGCAATAAACTGTGATGTCATGGTGACGAGTCCATTAGGAAAATGAATTGTTAATTGCAATGAGCGAGTTGCGTTACGATACTTCTATTACTTTCGATTTAGTTTTTATTTGCAAATTCTGCAAATAAAATACTAAATCGTAAACTGTAAATCGTATTTGGAGTCATGGCTGTCTTATCTCTAGCTGCCGAAACATAACAATGCTACTGCTTGCTAGTGCTACAAACATTGATGTTATGGCGACATATTTAGATAAGATAGTGGTAGCTAGCCAGGCGGCAGACAAGCCAACCAAACCAAACCGAGTACACAAACATGTACCCCCCGCTGGGAATCGAACCCGGGACCTCGGTCTAAACCGGTGGTCTTAACCACTAGACCACAGATGCGGCTTTATTCTTTAGTAAAGTTTATTCAGAAGTGATAAGTATTTGTATAAGGTGATAGTGATTTCAATTAACTAAGATTGTCATTACAATGCAAAAGTTCTCTTAAATAGTGTTTTGTGATTTTTTTAGCACTAATAAACATAATAAGATTTATTTAAGTTCATGTAGCTAAACACCACATAGGTACAAGCGTTACATATAATTATGAATGTATGTAAAACAGGGGAGCTTATAACAGTCTTAAATACCATCCAGCAACCTACGAAAAAGATATTACAAAGAACAACGGTAGAATAAATGTACATCCTATATAAATACAAAAAAAAAGAGTATTAATATCAACTCAACTGCGAGATCACTGATATAATCCCACATCGAAGAACAGAGAGGTTGTATTACAAATATCGTATTCGAATTCCGAACGTGTTCGTTTCGAGCGCGCGGGGTTAAATTTGAAAATTTGAATTTAGCGTAGCGCTCCCGTTGGCGCTACGGGCGCGCGGGCAAATTGTGAATTAGAGCCGCGGGCGCCCGCTTGTTAGCTAGTTTTTACATTGCACCCTTTGAGAGCGGAATTGCATCAATGCACGCTAGTTGGCGGTTATTTAGACGCGCCACAGTTGAGATTGTTATAAAGATTCCATCTTTGTTGCAGACGAGATCGGTAACGTTGTTTCGTGTTGGGATATATTATGCCGGTTTGTGAAACATTGTTCTTCTTGGTGAGATTATTTGGCGGATTTATATTACTTTCTGTTAATGTAATGAGTGTATGAGAGTGTGTGATGCAATCAAACCTTATTTAAATGTAATACGCTCACAGTCTAAAGAAATCAATATAATTTCAATTTGACTTGTGGCTCAGAGGACTGGAAACATTAAAAAATCTTACTAACTGCCGCTCTCAGAAACGTCAATAAACGTCAATAATTACTTAGCACCTGTAATGACTACGATCTGGAATGTCATAAAAACTTCTTTATAACGATTCAAATAAATTTTTATTATACTAAGTATTATTTAATGTTAATAGACGTCACTAAAAGCGGCAGTGACCCATTCATATACCAAATCAAAAAGAAAACTATTATTTCCACGATTTTGTCAAAAGCTCTATCTAAAGAAGGTTTTCTTCCGCCTTCTTTGCATAATAACCCGAAACTATTTCACCACAAAGAGATATATTCTCGCCGCCAGTGTTCCTTTCAAACAAACGGCACAATGCAACCCATCTGATTATCGCAAACAAGCCTGAAAGACTGGCCACCGCTCAAAGAAGCGCGGCAGAATGATTTTTAATTCTAAAATAGGCTATAACAATAACGTTACAACTTCTCTTTAATAAAAAATATAGATACTTAATAATCATTAATGTTAATTGACGTCTCTGAGTGCCGAAGTACCGCATTCTTTTACCAAATTACAAAAAACTCACCAGATTTTGACATAAGAGATTTAAAGGAGGTTTTCTTCTGTCTTCCTTGCATTATGACCCGAAACTATCTTATCACAAAGCCACAAAGAGTCCTTATTACTAAGTCACCTTATTCAGGTAAGTATAACAAAAATTATAGTAAGATTATATTTCATCGTCGTCTCTAAGTCGTCCCTGAGTGCGGCAGTAATAAATTTATATACCGACCAAATGTTTTTTAAATGTCTCCAGATTTTGCCACAAAATCTCTAAAAGAGGTTTTCTTCCACGTTCCTTGACGTTTTGTCAAAAAGCTTTAAAGAAATTTTCTTCCCTTTCATTATAACCCAAAACTATCTCACCATAAAGAGCGCTATTCTCGCCCCCAGTGTTCCGTACAAACATCTACCATATTGCGACCCTATCTGATTACCGCAAACAAGCCTGAAAGACTGGCCACAGCCCTGAGAGGCCCGCGGCAGAGTGACCCGCCACAGAATGGACGGGTTAATTGCAATTTGTTTGGTGGCGAACTCCTTTCATGCGGCCGCTTTTTAATAGCATATAAAAACTGCTTGGATTGCTTTTTCGAGGGGGGGGATTGTCGATGGCCATGGACGATTTAATAGCTAGTAGCTACTGTGTCGAAAGCGACTTAGTGACACCTTGTCCACACATTCACTTGATGTGTATAATGTATTATTTATTTGTGAGTTTATTTATTTACAATTAAAAAAAGACAAAGTGTTGAAAAAAATCCACAAGCGGGTTTGAACCCGCACCCCATGACATGCCGGGTCAGGTGCACTATCAACTATGCTATTGTGGCTCAATCCAACTCGCCGAAATTAATCAACACTATCTACTTTTACTCTGTAATATTTTTTTAATTAATTAATTTATTTATTGAAATGGCACAACTACAGAATACAATTCAGTACATTGACAACAGTAGGTCTTATAAATAAATAAAGCTAAATTTAAATCCGATGTATTTCAGTTTGCTCAACTATGTTTTTCTTATATGTTATGTGAATTTGTTACTCTGCGAATAACGTTGTTGGTATAACATTTATATACACAAATTCTGAGTATATCATACTACCATATAATGTGTTTATTCTATATTAAACTAAATAAAAGTTCATAATAAGAACTCAATTGTTTGACACTGTGGATCCACTTTCCAGCAAAGGTCAAAAATAGTCATCAAACAAATAATTTAATAGTTTAATAACATAGATAAGGTCAACCAACATTTACAAAATAGCTCTTTAACGATTTTATTTAATTACTTTTTATATAAAGAATTAAATCTTGAACTTATTCAAAAGAGATTTAGGTGCTTACTTATCATATATTTTTTTAAAAAGCTCAGTAATGCCATGCTAACCCAGTTGGCACGATATATCCAACGGTATAAAGCCAATAAAAGCGTTTATTATCCTTCCACCCTACAAATGCGTCCGCTCGTTTACTCCCAAAGAGTATTATATAAAATATTCCTTGTTGGTTTCCGAACGGGTGCGACGTTCTGGCGCCGAAATGACAAGATAAAGGGCTATTTTTGCTTAAAGGCGTTATTCTTTTCGTACTTAATAGTAGTATTTAAAACCATCATAAGAGTGCCGAGTGGGTAGTAAGGCACCAAACGCTTTTAACGCCTTTGCCTAATTATCAATTGTTGAAAAAAAAAAACGTAAAATGATTTATTTCATTGCCATAAGACTGATGTAATAGAATATCATAAAATTACTGTTCTGGTATGTATGTAATAACTTTATTAGTTATTTAGACGGCTGCTAACTAGTGATCGGTCTTTGTTTTGGGTACACTAATTAAAAGTGTCTTACAAATAAAGATTTTCTAAGATTTATGCAAATGAAACAACAAACCAAATTAGGAACAGTAGCATTAACAAACTCCTTTATCCATAAACCGCAGTCAATATGGCAACTCTTTTATTCCAGAAACCCTACGAAGCCGCGGGCGATGCATATGGCGCGGTCGACCAAACGCAAAAATTACATGCTTGTTTAAATTTCGAACCGCATTATTTAAGCCCGTTTGAATTTAGAAAGACATTTATTTAAGCTTGTTTGAATTTGGACCGCACATTCGGTAATCGGACCGCGGTACCACAATATAAGGAGACTACAGAAGGTAAGCTTTATACATACATGACGCGCTTGAGCCACGCACACATAAACCATTTCACGGACACGGAATCTCGCAATAGTTTGCAACATTCCGCAGTAAACCTAGCAAGAACTTTGAAATCATATAGTAAACGTTAAGTCATGCTAATAATGTCATAAATTCTATGAAATTACGACTGTCAATTGTTAGTTCAATTTACGGACGTTGCGGCGTTATACCAATTTTCATGCAACATTCCTCTTTTACGCAACGACTCGAATTCGATTCTGTTATTGCGAGCTTCTGCATCCGTGAGTGGTGTCTGGTGTCTATGTGTGCGTTGCTCGAGCGCGTCTTGTATGAAGCTTTCCTTCTGCAGTCTGGTTATTTTGTGGCTATACAATAATGTGAATCGGACTAGGATTAGTGACAAGATTAGTTGCAATAATGGAGTGAGTGGGGTTGAAAATTGGGACCGTAATCCCGTTGATGCGGAGTGAAATGAAAATTACAGTGTGTTATCTGTTTAATAATTTAACGTTGAATTGTTAGGCGTTAACTGGACAGGTTGGAATTAAATAATGTGCATTATGTTATCGCCCGTTGTTTATTAGCTATGGTTTTGGCATAGACATGCTGCTTGACTGTCATTCTGAATAATTGTTATGTCAGTCTGAATGAGGGATTGCAGAAGGACTTCTTGGCGGGAAAGTGAAGAGTCATGTTTACGGTTTTGTTTTATTTTCTAAAATTTGTGTTATGTCGAATATTAATGTTAAATAATGGTGGATTATTCAGCGTTAAGTGTTCGTGAGTGTGTATGAGTGTTGGCAAATGAAACAAAACAGTGCAACGTCACTTTTCAAATTCTCTCAAGAAGTCCGCCCGAGGACTTAGTAAAGCCCCAATCTTTACTGAGATACTCGAGGGATTGGGGGGTATATCATTTCTCATTTCTATTATCATTCATCATCATCAACTAAATTCAGCTGAATACTAATGAAATTAAGAAACTAATGACATGGCAGTATGGTCTATGACCTTAGCCGGTTCCTCAAGGAACGAACTTAAAAAAAGGGATTACAGGAGGTTTTTGATAATTAGTTGAAAAACCTTAATTTTATTAAATGGCTTAGTGCAGTTTGCACGCTGGCCAATGTCCAATGCTAAATAAATATTTATTGTTTAATAATCGCTAATAAGAATATGAAAATCTATAAGTCTTGGTAAGTAAGCCTGACTTCACTGGCGACATGAAATAAGCTTTTATCTCATATTCATATTCCTTTCATCACTGTAAAGTGATTACATAAGTACATAACATATCAGATGTCTATTCCTTGTATGGATCTAATCGCCTGTCAAGGTCCCACTAGAGTGGTCTCACTAGAGATCCTGAGGTGGTGGTCACAGATAATATCAATCTAAAATGTGTAGTTTTTGCGTAGTACCTAAACTTTTTTCTTCTTTTTTTTATAGATAGACAAATGACTCGGCTCTGCCTGATAGAAACATAGTCCAGACGCGACGACAGCCACTGAAAGTCTAAAACAGTTGGCGTTACGTTTTCTATAGAATGTCCTGTTAAGCTCTACCACTATACCCTAAATAGTAAAGGCGATCCCCAACATGCCGCGGTGTCGATGCAGATTACCGGGCTGATTGCACCGCGACGCCGCCGCCGCTGCGCCGCCCTCTCGCCGCGAGCTCGTTACACTATTATTTGAATTTGGCAAACGGACGGCCCACCGACGCCCCCGAGGCGCGCTGTTTGCCCCCGCAATAGATACAGATGTTGGTTTACGCTCCTTTTTTGAATTTTGATTGTTCGAAATTTGAATTGAGTCAATTTTGAGAGTAATGGCGGTTGGTTTTGTTCGAAATTCGAGTACACTTAGGAGCCTTTTTTATTTCAGTATCCTTTTCAAATTTTAACGTTCTAATTCTTAGATAGTTCTAATTCTTTAAAACCAATAAGCTAATTTTAATAACACTTTCAATGCTTAAGAGACAGAGATCTAAACAGATGAGTAATAAAAAACATTTAAAAATAAAACGTTGATCTATTGATTTTACTTATACGATTTAAAACTTTCCATGTTAAATCGCAATCGCATCGCATTCTCCTTCTAATACATTATCACTGAGGTGTTTGCTATTAATCTATATTTTTAGGAAGAGTTTAACGTTGACTATTCAGCGTCACCGGATTTTTTTAGGGGCGGCGAAAAATTTAAAAGGTTCCTCAAGCAGTGTGATTGAAACACCGTTAGAGGGTTTCTAGGGGGAATGGCATCACGCGTGTCGTGTCTCTTTTTCCTACTAGATTATCCGAGAAGTTCGTATCGGATCGGACGCTAATCTCGCAACTGTCAAAACTCGATACGCGAGCCGCGACAGAAAAGTTACACTTAGATAAGTAATTTGAGAAAGACAAAGTGTTAAAAAAATTCCACGAGCGGGATTTGAACCCGCACCCCTTGACATGCCGGGTCAGGTGCACTGCCAGCTATGCTATCGTGGCTCACTGCAACTCGCCGAAATTAATCAACACCATCTACTTTTACCTTATAAGCCAAAGGAGCCCTATTCAATGTCGACAACTACGTTATCAACATCCGATCCTAATATTTTTACAAATATCAAAAGATCAATTACAAATTAGGCAAGCTAATTATATTTATGATTATTTACGTATAATTTTTTTTTACGCAAATATTGTTGCGAATTGGATTTTTTGCGTGGAATTTTTTCAACACTGTCTTTTTTCAAATTGTAATTTGTTCGCAACAATATTTGCGTAAAATTATATGTAAATAATCATAGACTTAGATAAGTTATTGCAAAAATTTAATATAAATTAAATTGTTTTACTTCCTTAAAAGGTACAAAATATCGTAGGAATTAATGTTTCATAACTTTTTGAAGACGATATAGTCTGATCAATCATCGAGTTAGCGGCGCGGAGTCGATTACTCATTTAGTATCGAATAACAAATCGTTGTCGTGCAATGTAATTTGCTTGAGAGCACGTCGATCGAGTTTATTATCGAGATGATATTAAAAATATGAAAATGATGCTGCTTTTCTTCCCTGAGGAAGATGTTTTGTTCTGATGTTGAAAACTTGAAATTGATAGATATCAAGAAAATTTATTTTGTTTTACATATTATTTTTTATTTATAAATACGTTATGTTAGTGTGATAATATAATTATATAGTTCGATCTTTTTTACGATTTACGTCTTCTACCTAAAAAATCAAAAATTCAAATAGTAGGCTAAGTTAATTTGTAACATTTAGCGAAATATATTTAGATTGTACATAAAAGTAACTATTTTTAATATATCTAACACTATTTTGATGCTTTAAACAAATTGAGACTTTTATTAAAAAAAACTTTGGATTTTTGACGATATCTATGGTCGTCTTTTTTAAGGTTTTAGTCAATGTTTTTTAGCATGTACCCATGGCACTTTTTCATGGACAATAACGTCTATGTTCGGTGGGAATCAGCGACTGCTATCATACAAAAACAACGGATGTCCTATGGCCTAAAGTGCCCTTAAAGCAGTTGATAGCTCAAAATAAAAAACTTGGCTTCCAATCCAGAGTCTTGCAAAAGTTTGCTATATGATTAGCTTTCACGATCATAAAGCGCAAACCACTACCAACGAGCGCTTTACAACTTATTTTATTCATAACTTTTTTTGTCATTTAATGTTGAAGCAAAAATCTCTATCCATTTGATATTTCTATTATTTGTCGTTAAGTATTGCCCAAATGATGCTGGCACAAAAGGACAAAGGTATATAAATAAGCATTATACCATTTTCCCGCTGAAGGAGGACCTCTCATGAATTGTTTATGGTTTTCAGCTTATTTAGTAGTCTAGCGACTTTGTAGACGCTCTGGAGAAATCATATTTATGTAAAAAGTAAGTTACTATGGAACTAAACTGTTTGATCGTATTCTACAAAATATTTGATAAATTTTGCATCATTGCTTTGTTGTGTTGATGAAATTTCAATTTGTTTCCCAAGCTATAAAGTAAAGTAAATAGACTATATACTGTCCCACTGATTTATTTATTTATTTATATATATTTCAATTGATGTTAATTGAAAAAAAATAATATATATATATATGTGTGTGTGTATGTATATATGTATGTATACAGGCATGTGCCTGCTTACAGTTTGGTCCAAAACACAGACAAGTACATACAATTAAAATTAACAATACAAAATTAAATAAATTCAAATCAATAATAAAATACAAATCAATACAATTAATCAGAACAAGTCCCAGCTATAATAAACTAATAATAAAACACTGTTACATCCAAAGTATTCAAATATGAAGTAGAAGTCAAACTAATAAAAGCTTTTAATAAAGGGTATAATTTAAACGCTCACCAGAAATATTTTTTAGACCCTAAGCCTAAGTACCAAATAAATTAAATGACTGTACAAATATTATTTCTGCTTCCCAAAATGGATAAATGCTTACCAAATTTTTACACTATTATTCAAATGGTTGAAGATACTAGCTGCCCTACTCCTGTAGGTCACGTGATAGGTTAGATTTTTTTTATTAGACGACAGAAAGCAAAAATTACCAAATTGAAACTCGAGACATAACATATTGGTGTTATCTATTTGGTGACAAAGTAACATATTTGGTCTGAAATGCAGTTAAAAGGTATGCATATATTTTTATTGCATTTAATAAAGATATAAATTGTATCCTTTTTATAATATTTTAGGAAACACAATTTGGTGAGCATTTATCCGTTTTGGTAAGTGTTTCGAATTTTATTGGTAGTAGAATTGATACATTTTTGGTAGGCGTTTAGACACAAGCTTTTAATAAATGAACAGCCACATTACATTTTTTATACAGGGTGTTTGGTATTACATACCTGTATAATTGTAAATATCGTAGATAAGGTACCGTTCATAGAAGCCTGGAAAGTAATGAACATAACTGAATAGCACCACATGGCCAAGATAAGATAGCCAGTACCTCACTAGTTGAGGGTCCCGGGTGAAGTGCGCTTCCATCATTGGCTTTATCATCACTTAACATCAGGTGAGATCAAAACACTGTGCTTACCCGTAAATATAAAAATATAAAAAAAGATATTGACGTTTTTTGTAACTGAGTAAAACTGTAAATTGACAACCCTAGATCAAACTGATACGTTGTTCTTGGTCATTAACCTCATGGTTAAACATAAACAGAAGTCGAAACACTGCAGGAGTGAACAAAAAAATTGTAATAAAATAAATTGGAGTTTTTTTAATGGAAAGTAAATCAACGTAAATATGATTTTGTATGTTATCTCGGTGCTCTTTATACTTGGTTGCATGGCTATGTTTCGGGAATATACACCTATTACCAAACATTCTGTATGTTAAGGAGGTGCCGCGCGGAACGTGTTTTTAAGTCACTGGTGCTAGGCGCTAAATAGGTCATATACATTAAAAGAACTAGTGTATGTTAGCTTGATCCTTTCACAAGACCATGGTTGTCTTGGAGTTTGAAACAAATACCCAGAAACTGCATAAACAATACGTAAAAGTAATGATATATAAAACTTATTTCTTCGGAAACTTTGTAAATATAGCACAAATGAAACAATGATTCGACATCAAAATGTTTGTATTGATATTACGCAGGCCAATGTTGTCTTATTTTTCAATAGAAAAATATGAATATGACATTATTAAGACTTTTATTATTTTTTACCCAAACGCCTATGATTTTACAAAAGTAAACATTGCTCTAATTAAATCTCCAGCCTACTCTGTACAGATATTAGTGTGCGTGCGTATTCTTGTCGTGCGCCGTTGTCACACCACTGCCACGCGCCGCTCGCTTGCTATCATAAAGAAACTTGAAACACCTTAACCTTTTCACAGATTCGCTGGTAAGCCAATAAATAACGGATATTTTGCAAGAAAAACCGTCAAATGATAGATAGTACTCGAAGGTATTAGATAGACCCGATCCGATCCGAACCCTTCGGATAATCTAGTAGGGCGCGGGGACACCAAGTGCGTGATGCTGTTCTAGCAAACCTCCGAAGGTGATTCCTTTCACACGGCTTGAGGAACCCTTTAAGTTTCTCGCCGCCCCCAAAAAAACCGGTGTAACTGAAAATGTCGTCTGAGGCAATCAGCCAACTCTCTACATAAAATATATATATATTAGATAGTAAATGGGCAATTTGCGGATACAAACGGTACGTATACGGCGGAGCGTTGCGCTCGTAAATCCGCTTTGTCTTGTGAGTTATCGTATGCTGTTACGCGGATGATTTGTTATTGTTACTTTGGTGGAATCATGGGCTTTCACGATGATTTCACGCAAAATGTATTGCGTTAATGGATGTATTGATGTTTGGGCATGAGTATGTTTGTCTAGTGTGATTTCTATTATGTTTTGGTATGGTCGGCCAAACAAGTCGCCTTCCACTTTAGATCTGTTTTATTAACCGACTTCAAAAAGGTTCTATGTTCCACTGTTCGTATTTAGTTATTTATTTATTTATAAGGTATGCTTACAACGTAAAATTTTTACATAGCAGATCACTTAATAAATGTATAGTTATAAGTATATGTTAGCCAATTAAAAGCATACACTTACGTATGTTCACATTTATGTATGTTCATCGATTGTTATTAATTGTACTCGGTTTGATAGATAGTAGGGCTGTTTTAAGTCCGTCTAGTTAACTAAATACCTAAAATCTCAACTACGTCAGACCCAGTAATATAAAAAAATAACAGCATTGTTTTTGACAAGTTGTAAAATTGCCGGTTTGTCAGTGGTCTATTCCGAGTGAGTGTGCTCGTTTACCAACACGTGACGTGAGAGCACATCAAAATTGTGTCCCCCCAAAGGTATTGCATTACAAACAAAGCCCAAGATTATTACCCACATTTCCTATTCAATCGTAAAAACCCCCAGAATGAATCGCAGCTATTTTTATTTTCCAATTTTCCCTTTACCGATGCCTTAATACGAAACTTGAATAGTTTGAAGCGTAAATAAAAACTCGTGTAACTACTTACACAGGGCCGTATTTACGGGTGCGAACAAATAAGTGGGGGCGGGCGGCCGCCCCGGGCTTCAAGTTAGAACAATGAAAAATGACCGGCGTAAAATTGCTCGGATCCGAGCGAAATCCGGCCGCGACGCGACGCGATGCTGCTTAAGGAACGGTTGGGGCGGACTTAGGGAGTTTCTGGTGGAATTTAAGGCGAAAAAGAGGTTGCATATAACAAACACAAATAACAAATGAACTATGCACAAAAGAGAACTTATAAATGAATGCCACTGTGCACGTATATTTACTGCAAAAATTGGGTATATCAGTCATGTAAGAGCACGCTATCTAAGCTCAAATAACCCAAACCATAGAAGCGAGTTACCGTAGCCGAAATCGGCAAGGTTGACATCATCATCATCATCACGTGGTAGGACTCTACCCAGAATCCGACTGGATAGCGACCACAATATGTTTATTTCTGTCGCTAAGCAGAATCGCTTTGCATTGTATTAGATTCAGTAAAATTACAGGACGTAGAAGCATAAGAACTAAAGTTTCAGGGTCGACATATGTATGTTCACTAAATGCACGTCGGCGACAGGAGACTCTTTGAAGAATGAAGCTCACGACTCTATACTTGAAGAGGTAGGTATTTACAAACCAACCAATGCGAATAAATTGGATTTTGTTTCCAATTATACTTCCATTACAAAATAATTATTTAAATTGTCACATACCTACCTTGTTACTCAGTATAACTTCAAAGCGAAACATGTTACTCAGCAAATATATTATGTCGATAATGGACATTAATAATTATTAAACTATGCCTTGTGCAAAGAAACGCTAACAATTACTTCTGCCAAATGAATAATATACCCCAATCCAAAAAATACCCCAATGGAGCAATTAAATGAAGTGAAATTGGCGCGACAATATCAACACGAGCCCAATTACCCGGCGTCTCGGGCCCGTCGACCGCCCGAGGCGGCCCTGTGCCGTCGCGCACTCTATTTTCCTATTTGCGCGGCAGATTGGCTCTGATTGTATTGTTTGCTGGGCGGGGCGATCTGATACCTACCCCGCAGTCGATGGTGCCGCGGTGTATCAACTATGCTACGTGTACAAAAATGTACATTTCTAATGCGACGTGTAATAAACGGAGGAGGAGTTCGATGACGCAGTGGTTAACGAGCCCGGTCTGCGAGTGCTGAGCTTGAAAAACTTTCGCAAAGGCCGGTCATCGAATGAGTAGCCAAAAATTTTTCATCTCGAGCTCCTCCGTGCTTTGGAAGGCACGTAAAGCCGATGGTCCCAGCTGCATTAGCAGTCCCTGTATTAGGCCCTGCGTGGTGGTTTATGGTCCGTTCTCCCTATCCATCCATAGTTTGCACTATCCTTAAGTCATGTAAAGATGAAGTTAGTAAAGTTTGACTTTTCTTATAAATCTATCATTCCAGTTTCCTGATATACTAAAGTTGTCAATTGTAAAACCGTTGTTAAAAAGAGGCTCGAAAACGGACTTATGTAATTTTAGACCCATAGCAATTTTATCAGTGTTCTCTAAAATTTTTGAAAAAGCTATGCTTGCTCAGCTTACGGCCTTCTTAATTAAATTCAACATAATTAAACAAAATCAATATGGCTTTCAAAACTTAAATCGACAACATATGCAGCCTTTGACCTTGTCAATAAAGTTTTACAAAGTGTCAACAAAAAAAACTTTACGACGATTTTGTTTCTCGATATGTCGAAAGCTTTCGACTGCGTTCCACATGATGGATTACTTATAAAACTAAAGTGCATTGGAATTCGGGGGCTTGCTTTAAATAGGATAAAATTGTATTTATCTAACAGAAGGCAATGTGTAGAAATAACCCAATTAAACAAGCAAAACCGTGGAAACGCACCGCTCAGACTTCAAACATAATGCTGTTGGCGTTCCGCAAGGAAGTGTTCTCGGTCCTTTATTATTTCTCTTGCATATTAATGACTTGCCAGACATAACGGAATACAACACTGTATTGTTTGCTGACGATATTTCTTTGATAGTTACTAGTTATAAGCAGTGGTCGGAGTAGGTATATTGAATTAAGGTCACTGACATCAAACGTATATGTTAATATGGATACTCCTCCGAGTTTCCGGATTATTATGATAAAAATACCGAAACATCGAAATTATTACATGAAACTAGTTAAAAATGTATCAATACTCTCAACGCTATGCTGCTAGTGGCGTAGATGACCAGAATTTAATAGTAAAAAATGACTGGTGTGTAAAAACCTTGTTGTAGTAAAAGTGTTGGAGTAAAAGCCTAAGCATGTATAAAATGATATAATAATAATATTCATTTCAACACACGACATCCGGCAAACAGGGTCTTTTGTCCTCTTATCTCTATGCTCAACGCATCTGACCAATTAGAATCAAGTATCCAGGATGACTCATTGACTGTTTGTTCGAAAACAATGCGCTCGCACCGACATCCAGACCAAGTGGCTCACTCACTTATTTCGGTTCGTGGAGTGCGCTTATTTTATGTGTTGTGAATATCTTGACTTGACCCTGGCTTGTTTACTGTCTTCTGAAATCTACTTAAAACGACGAATTTGGCTTATAACTACGGACATCGATTTATTACTCTTGGATTGGGCCCATTTGAAGTTGTTTTTGTACGGGTAAGTTTTAATTATTTTCACTATTTAAGAAGGTTTTAGAACTTGGAAACAGTTAAAAAAATCACTTTATAGCAATCATCACAGCGCATGAGAGTCCGGTACGCACACCGCAGGGCTATCACCGCTTCAGTTAAAAAAAACACTTTATATGAAACAGAATTTCATTATCGACTTTACAGTTGTGTATGTATATATTGTAAATTTAAATCATTGTTTTAGATGAGATATAAATAAATATGGCAAAGGTCAAGGCTGAAACAGTGCAAAAGTGGTTATTGCACTATCCTGAGCTACTTTACGATAACGCTAGTGGCACTATATACTGTACAAAGTGTGAAAGTCATTTGAAAGCTGTGAATAGAGGCAACATTACCAAACACATTGAAGGCGCTGTACATCAAGGAAAATTTAAGAGACCGCAAGAGGAATTTTACTTCGACCTCATTAAGTTCCTGATTCTATGCAATATTCCTTGGTCGCAAATGAAAAATCCAGCGTTCAAAGAGTTTTTTCAGAAATATATGTGCAGTACTTGTTGTTGCGTTTGTACCAATCGTAAAGTGGTTGACGAATCACAGTTACGAAAAGTTTATTTGGAGAAGTTTTATAGGAATAAAATCAATTCGATTTATGAAACTAATAAAAATGAGAAACTATGGATATCGCAATATTTTAATGCTTTGCACTGACAGTGTAGCGTACATGCTATCTGCAGGGCGAAATTTAAAACATTACTTACCTGAAATGAAGCATGTGACATGTTTGGCGCACGCTCTTCATCGTGTAAGTGAGCAGATAAGGTCAGAATACAACGATGTTGATATTCTTATATCAAATGTTAAAAAAGTATTTTTAAAGGCTCCTAGTAGGGTAAACATTTTAAAAGAAAAATATCCTGACTTACCGTTGCCTCCGCAACCAGTCATTACCAGATGGGGTACTTGGTTACAGGCAGCATCTTACTACGCTCAACATTTAGATAAAATAAAAGAAGTTTTATCCTGCTTGAGCAGTTCTGATGCTATAGCCATACGAAACGCAAAAAACATTTTGGAAAAACAAAATTTAGAAAATGATTTAAAATATATTGAAGAAAATTACTCTATTATACTACTAGCCCTAAAAGAGTTACAAAAACAAAATTTATCTCTAGCTGATTCACTTTTAGTATTTGATCAAGTAAGGGCTACGCTTAACGAGTGCAATAATGAGAATATAAAAAATAAAATAGAATCAGTTATGGAACGAAATCCAGATTTAGATACAATTAGAGAATACAGCGAGAGTATTGAAAAAAGCGTAGCAAATAATCAGAAACTTTATTTCAAATTCGCTCCATTGACATCTACAGATGTTGAACGATCATTTTCCACTTACAAATGGATCTTAGATGTTAAAAGAAATAGCTTAAAATTAGAAAATATTGAAAAAATTATAGTTATTTATTTTAATTGTATAGAGACAGAAAATCAAAATGTAGAACTTGTAACCGATGAGGATTAAAAATAATTATTTTTAATAAAACTGTAATAATGATTATTTGTATTAACAATAAACAATTTTGTTTGCTTACATATGGTTTTTTATTTTATTACTCTATTTACCAAATTTTTGGAAACTCCGGTACATTCCGGAAGAAATGCATGTCCATGTTATGATATCATGACGCAAGTATCTAAAATCAATATACCTACTCCGACCACTGGTTATAAGACATCTTCGTTAAAACAACATAAACGCGACATAACTTCTACACTGACCCTGATAATTAGATGGCTCCAAGACAACAACCTTAAAATAAATCTATCAAAGACGAGTTTGTTCAATTTTAATAATTTTAAAAATCAATTAGTTGACATAGATTATAACGAACAAATTCTGCGAAATGATACAAATGTAAAGTTTTTAGGCTTATAGTTGATCCCAAATTGAGTAGGAAAGAGCACATAGACATAGTATGCAACAAAATAAACAGTTTTTCTTTTGCTTTATATAAACTAGCTAGAGTCACAATTTACAGCCTACTTTGTATATGTGGAGTCAGTTTTAAGGTACAGGTTGTTTTTAGCGTAAAAACGATGTATCAGATCCATATGCAATCAGAGGTCTGACATATCATGCAAGCCCTATTTCACATCCCTCAATAATCAACTCTGCCTTGCCTTTATATACTAGAAGTTGGAATCTTTGTCAAGCAAAATAGTAGTTTATTTGCACAGGCGGGTCAGTTGTATCCAAAAAATACGCGAAAATCTAATAGGCTAGTATTAAAAACAGCTCTGAAGACAGCACGATATAAAAAGGATTAGTTATGCTATGTGTATTGAAATATTCAATAAGATTCCTGACCATCTCGAGGAGAATATTCCAATCAGTCGTTTTAAATTCCTTTTGCGTAAATGGTTATTGGAAAAGGTTTTTTACTCGATAAGGGAATTTTTGGAACACTAACTCCATGTCATTATTGTGTCACATTTTTTTCATTGTATTCGTTGACATTCTTGACTCAATTTGTTCTTGACATTCTAACATATTTTTTTTAATGTCATATGCGTGGTATAATTTTATTGTAATAGTTTGTTTTATTATTTAACTTTTGTTTCCGATGCAATAATTGTGATTTGTTGCGAAGTTTAAGGGGGTGCAGCGCGGAAGCAAAACAGCGAGTTTCAAGTTTCTTTATGATAGCGAGCGAGCTGCGCGTGGCAGTGGTGTGACAACGGTGCACGACTACGAATACGCACGCACACTAATATCTGTACAAAGTAGGCTGGTGATTTAATTAGAGCAATGTTTACTTTCGTAAAATCATAGGCGTTTGGGTAAAAAATAAGAAAAGTCTTAATATTTTCATATTCATATTTTTTAATTAAAAAATAAGACAGCAGTGGCCTGCGGAATATCAATACGGACATTTTGATGTCGGATCATTGTTTCATTTGTGCTATATTTACAAAGTTTCTGAAGAAATAAGTTTTTAGATATCTATATACTTTTACGTATTGTTTATGCAGTTTCTGGGATTTTTTTTCAAATTCCAAGACAACCATGACCTTGTGAAAGGATCAAGCTAACCTATTCAGCGCCTAGCACTAGTGACTTAAAAACACGTAAATTTTCGAAATTCCGCGCGGCACCCCCTTAATGTAGAATTTAGTAGGTATCCTAAATATTTGCATGCTATGTATCTATATGGCTAAATAGGTTAAGTCCTATTTTATTAGATTTAGAACATCAAATTGTAAACACACTATTTAAAGCAAATAAACATATTTGTATTTGTATTTATATAAGGAAGGCTCTTGCTCCAGCAGTGGGGACATACAAATGAGCTGATGATGATGATGCTATGTAATAACGGTTTAAATACCCGACGTTTCGGCCGGTACAGCATCATTTTTTTTATTATAGTGCCAAACAAAGCGTGTGGTGATCGCATAAAACAATTCTCACTCTTAGGGTTGTTGGCACTGGTATATTTAAACTAGATTTTGTACTAGTCCAGCTAAAAATATATGCCTCTTCCAAATAATAACTAAAAAAGTAACAACTATGGATAAAATAGAATAAAGTATTTATTTGTGAAATGTAGGTTAGTTTTACATTGATAGATGTTTATGTTATTTTGGTATTACAGCATTTCCATCTTCGTCAAGGTATACACATGTTATATTCATTCACATAATAATTAGATTAAAAAGTCAACAATTAATAAAATAATGTCAAGATAGTTTACAGAATAAAATCATTTTAAAATATCATCATTAATCAAATTTTAGAGTACTTTGTTAATGTAAACCTAGTATATAGTGTTATTATTTATTTACATATAATTTGTAATTCATAAACTTCCATTACCAATCTGTGGTTTTGTTTAAAGGTTCCATACTCGTTACCTATTTGTTATGGCGACCCCCCCACTCCGCCCCGGCCCGCGCACCCGACCGGAAAAATGTTATCTACGTGAAATATCGTGTGTTTGCGATAAATATTTGAGAGCAGAATGAATGTTTAAAGTTGTATTCTAGCCGATTGTTTTTTACGATCAGCTTTTAGGTTCACTAGATAATCGGCTTTGGGGTTTAGTTTTCGCTGTACCCTTGATAGAGTAGCGGCGTAATATATATACCTATTTTATTGTGTCATATTTGGAGGAGTTCGATAAGTCTAATTTTGTAAATAACGCAATTTTCGCAATGCCGGGTGTTTCACTAGCTAAATGTAGCCCCTTGAGCGTCCATCGACCACCAGGTGGCCGATAACAATTAAAATTCTATTGTGTCTGGTATACGCGCGCTCGAGCTCATGGCAGACATTAAAAAGAAAAAATCAAGTCCCTTCAAAGCTACAATGAAACAAAAATTCAATTCAGCGAAACAAAAAAGAAGTCAATGTAAAAACAAATTGGGCCATATAGACAGCAAATTAATAATCATTGTTATTACTGAAGCATAAGTACCATAGTCCTAATTAAAGGTGTATAATAATATTAACAACCGGTATTGACTTTTAGAAGTAAAACACCTGTTAATAAGTGAGAAAAAACAATTTCTTAAGTAAGGACCCAATATTAAGCTTACCTCCTATAGTCACCTTATTTTGTGCTTTAATAATAAACTCTTGCAACTTCGTACTTCGTAAGGCATATTAAGCAATGCGATTAATGATGGAGGTTTTTGCCTAAGTGTCCCAACATATTAACTCAAGGCTATGGCTTATTTTTTTGCATCAATTTTTTTTTATATATCTCCCGTCATCCTGAAATGCTATTTCAATTTACAAATTTAAAATGAAACAACTTTTACTTATCTATTCGCGTTTATTTTTTTGTGTAGTGTCGGGTAGTGTTCGCGTAAACTTTAGAAAACAATATTACAAATTATTTTTTTTCCATTCTTCTCCTTTTTTAAATTGTCCACACTCAAACCGCGTTACATGTCGATACAATATCTTCAAGTATCATCGGCATTGATCGTGCCCCCCCCCCCCTCCCCCCATCCCCTCGCGTGTCACCCGCGGTAACTTTTATGAGCGCGGGATTGTGTTTATGCGGTGTGTTCCGATTTACCGCCGCGCGAGATGGCGGGTAATCGGAAATATTGCGACCGAACGAAGTTAGACGTCGGTGTGGGTGATACGCTTTTGACACACTCGTATCTTCACTTTTAGACTGTCGTGTCGAAGTGTAAATAAGTTGTTTTAAGCAGACTTCTTAGATAAGTATCCCAGGCATATATTAGAAGAGATCACAGAGAGACAACTCGTGACCATGGCCAGTGGTACTCAGCCTAAACGTCGGGTGCCTACTTTACAATGTATTACTAAGATACCTACAAAACCGACGTTTCGGCTGAGTTGTACCTGCCATGGTGGCTCTCAAACCGTCAGCTTTTCTAGAATATTTTATTTATTATTATTTTTTTATTTTTTTTATTCAATAAACTAATAACAATGGTCCGTTAATAGACTTAAACTAATTGATAGTATCTAATTACAAATAACAAAACAAATTACACTTTGATAATTACATTTCCAAATAAGTTAAAAAGAAATTAAATTACACAATTTTTTTTTTTTTTATTTCATAACTAAAGTAGACTTTGCTGTGTCGCTCAAAATAAGTAATGTATTCGTCTCGCAACCTCCTTATCCTTGCACCACGCGTCCAATCTAGCCATACAGCGGTGTTATTGTCGATTCCGACTCCTGCGACGGCTCTAACAAACAAGTAATTGGTTTGCTATTGCCCACTCTCTATTTGATGTTGATACCGTTTGTCGGATGATACCCTTCACTCGTTTTCTTATGAATAGATAAGTAAATACCTTATATGATATATTTGTTAATTTAGAGTTACGTAAGATTTGTATTTTGTCTTTGAACAATTTTTACATATCAAATAAAAATTGGAGGAGGCCTTTGTCCATCACTAAACGTCTTTTGGCTGAGATGATCATGATGAAATAAATATTCACAGACACGGATCCTTCAAAATCCCTCGTATAAAATCCTAATAAAGTGTTAAATTTCAATAAAACGTGTGTTTTTAAAGACGCAATAGTATATATTAAAGTACTTAATTAATTGTTTTTTTTATGTTACTTGTAAAATGATTGTGAAATAATTTCTATACTAAAGCACTGCATTAATTTTAACATAGTTATTTATTTATTTATTATTAGCCCTGACTGTCCTACTGCTGGGCAAAGGCCTCTCCCTCCATTTCTTCCACCCATTGCGGTCCTTAGCTATTTAATTCCAATTTTGGTTAAATTCATCCAGTTCGTCCCGCCATCTCCTTCTCGGTCTACCGCGGCGCCTCCGTGTTGTGTTTGGCTTCCAAAATGTTGCCAACTTAACCTATGACACTTCTGGCATGCGGCAGACGTGACCAGCCCAATCCCATTTCAGCTGAGCTATATAAGAAAATAAAAAGAAATAAAAATATTAATGAATTAAAGATAAACTAGTAACTAACAAGTTTATGATATCGAAATGAATCAAAGACTACGATCATAGTGTAATATGCGTGATGCTACGTCGTAGCGTAGTTAGTAGCTTTTTGCTACGACAACTCGTGACGAAAGCATAAGCACAATAACGCATGCGTCCGTTTGTTAAAAAAAAATATGAAAATTATTAATTTGCTTAAAACATGGTTTTATGATGTCAAATATTGTCCATCAAGTTTTACTAATTTGTCAGGCAAATAATATTTAGTACGTATCAAATTAAAAGTATAAAAATATAATACAATATTATTAATTACGATAGTTATAGATGTTATATGAAACCTCGAGATCTTTTAGCTTGGTCACCCATTTGGCGACCCGACGACGTTGTGTTGTTAGGTGTTGTTTAACTTACATCTGCCCGGTCAACCTGAGCCGAGGTCCGAGCCTTTAGAAACTCCCTCGGGTTGTTCCGCTCCCCGATCCGATCAGAACCCTTCGGGGCATCTAGTAGGGCACGGGAACACGCACTATAGCGTGATGCCGTTTTCTCTAGAAAACCTCCGAAAGTGATCCGTTTCACACGGCTTGAGGAACCCTTTAGGTTTCTCGCCGCACCAAAAAAGCCCGGTGAAGCTAAAATGCCAAAGTCAAAGTTAAAGTCAAAGTATTTTATTTATAAAGAACAGGTATTAACAGGATGTCAAATATAATTATTAGAATCGCTATTCAATTAATAAACATTAACATGCAAAAAATTTTTGATAATTAATAATTAAAGCCGTCTGAGGTAATGGGCAAACTCTTACTAAAAAAAAGGCCTAACTTACAAGATCGTAAGCGCAAGCCGCTATGCAATCCGCTACGCAATCGAGCTTCTTATTGAAAATGGGATTATGTTATGAATTATTGGGAAATTTTCTTTTCCTTATACTCGTATTAACAATTGTTTTCTTTTCCAAGTAAAACAAAACGTGTCTGTCTCTATTTTTATAGACAAATATGTATAACAGCGTATTGTAGTCCAAGAGCAAGGTGCATTAATTTTTAGCTAGGCTAGCTAGGGCCTTATTTCTCTGATAGAATTAGATGTTTTGTCAAAATATTTGCAGTTGATAAAATGTGACCTTATAATATAACCATAATCATATTTGATTATTTTATTTTTATTTTATTTTGTTTAAAGTTATTTCGTTTTCTGTAGAACATATGTTTTATTAAGCTTATTATTAATGCGCTGTTATCACATTATTAAAAGTCATGCTAGCCCTTACAAAAAGCTAGTGACGAACTGGTTGACTTATCTGTGACTGTCCGAACAAAGCAATTGTTGTTGTTGAAGGATTTCAGCTAAAGGACCTTGTACTTATTCATTGTCCCGATGCTTGACAAAGGTCTCTTCATAGACTCCAATCTCGCTCGCTCGCCAAGTCTGATGAGACTGAGCGAGTGAGCATTAATCCGAATTTCGATTAATAAACGAATTATAGGCTAAAATGGTCTGCACACCAGTGTCCCTTGTCATTGCTCGTGCTCAGGCATGTTATGTTTTTCATTATTTTGTTTGGAATCAATTTGAACTAGTAACAACGTAGTTATTTAGATGCGCACTGTCAAGAAGTCGAATTCGTTACCACCGCCTGTACTTCCAATAGCTAGGTAATATTGAAAAGGCGTCTTCTAGGCAAGCTTGCTGAATTGTAGACCTCCTGTGCTATCAGATAAGATTGAACAATAAAAAAAAAACACAAGTGTTGAAAAAAAAATCCACGAGCAGGATTTGAACCTGCACCCTTCTGACATCCCGGGTCAGGTGCTCTTCCAATTGAGCTATCGTGGTTCTAACCAGCCCGCCGAAATTATTCAACACTTTTTACTTTGAAAGCCAAAGGCGCCCATTTAATGTCAACAACTACCGTCACTAACATCCGATCATAAATTTTTAACAGTACCGCCTTTGTGGTAAGACCACCGGTTTAGACCCAGAGGTCCCGGGTTCCATTCCCAGAGGGTGGTACATGTTTGTGTACTCGGTTTGGTTGGTGGTAGGGCTTGTTTGTCTGCCTGACTAGCTACCACCATCTTACCTAAATATGTCGCCATAACATCAATGTTTGTAGCATTGTTGTGTTCCGGCAGCTAGAGATAGGATAGCCAGTGCCTCGCTAGTTAAGGATCCCGGGTGAAGTGCGCTTCCATCATTGGCCTTATCATCACTTAACATCAGGTGAGATCAAGGCACTGTGCTTACCCGTAAAATATTATAAAACAGTGTAAAAAGTGCTTAAGCTCCCCGTCTATCGGAAAAGTTACAATTAAAGTGTAACTGCGGTGTGTTATCCTCGCATCGCGTAGTGTGTAGTGTCACTTGGCGTGCGCCGCTAACGACCCCGCCTAATTGACGACAAACGACTTTCAGACCGCACTCGCGCCGGCTCGAGTGGTCTGCCGCCAGATGAAACGGCAGACTAATAGGCAAATCGCAAAGGCTGCTTCAATGTGAATATTGTTTTTTCAAAGATTTCGCAGACACAACATATTTAAAAAGTACATAGGAAGGAATTTGATTCAAAACAATCCAATGTCAGCCTTCTTAAATACCATCATCATCATCATTATCATAATCATCATCATCATCATTAGCAGCCCATTTCCGCCCATTGCTTCACGGGCTTGCGCCATCCTCATCCATCCAACCACCAAACTGGAGGTCTGCCTACCGATCGACGAGCATCTCTTGGCCTTTAGGTTTTAGGTTTTATAATTTTAGGATAATAGAAAATATATTGCCATGCTACACAGATTGCTTTCTGGACAATATCCTGCCAATAAGTTTGCATACCTAATTAGAAAGGTTTTTGATCGAAGGAGGAAGGTTAATTTCACCTACCTAATTGTGATCTTTGTGGCGCAGCAGTTAAAGACGTTCAACACATTTTTACGGAATATGAGAAATATCGAAGGGAAAGGGACTCATTGATGCACAAGTTTAATATTAACTATGATAGGGGTATTTATTAGCATCCGAGCAGAACTAATTTTGGAAGCTGCAAAATGTTTGGTGGACTGCTTGCATCTTTGAGTCCCTTTGCTGCCTATTATTTAAGTATAGTAAGTTACACATTAAGGTTAAATTACAATGATGCCGACATGTCTTTGAATAACTAAAGCCATTAAAAAAAGATATTAACTAAAAAAAACTGCATATTTAATTTTATAAGTAGTAAAATCATTATTAATAATGCCCTATTAACACATTAACAGCTGACCTTTTAATTTTAATCATGTTACCTCTGCCGTTATAATAATTCCACCTTTTTTTTCAGGTCCACAAAGACTTCTTCGGGCGCATCGTTCCCCTGTCACAGATGCAACGTTCAGGTATGAGATAATGTGTTTGAAATATCACACTTAATAACAATCTCCTTTTATAACTTTTAGATATGCATACACCAGTGGGAATATTACGCATACACTGTCACAGTATTTACAGTGAATTGTACTTAAGAATAACGTAATTAAGTACTTATCTTCTCCAATAAAATGAAGGTATCTTTCACAAGATTCACGAAATTTGAAAATAAGGAATAGTAGACGCGCCAAGGTTTCAATTATTGAATAATAGCGGTCGAGCAACAATAAAATGCTTTACGTTTTAAACTGTCTTTTTAATAAATAAAATAAAAGTAAAAGCTCACATTTTAAAAATTAAAGCAAAACTGCAGACATGTCTCTTTATTTTTCCGCCAAGAATATCATATTAAAAAAAAAACAAAGAAAACATTTACTTTTTTCTTTTTTTTAATTGATGCCTTTGTGCGGTTAGCACATTTAGCCAGTGTCAAATAAATTTTCTTATAAGTTATATAAATAGATAATATATCGTTTGTTTATATATAATTATTACTATAATTAGTAATGAGAAGTGAGAAATGATATACCCCCTAACTCCTTGAGTATCTCAGTAAAGGCTTTAGGTCCTTACGCGTACTTCTTGAGAGAATTTGAAAAGTGATGTTGCACTGTTTTGATTTAATTGCCAATACTCATGTACATTCACGACTACTTAACGGTTATTAATCTATCATTATTCCAAAAATCATATTCAATATAACACAAATATTAGAAAATTAAACTAAACCGCAGACATGACTCTTCACTTTCCCGCTTTTCCCAAGAAATCAACATTTACTTGACTACCTACCTATACCTACGCTAAAAGTACAAAGCGTACGAAGCTATAAATAAAGAAAAAAAAACAAAAGCACCAGCAAAAGAGGTGCCGCAACAATCGCACAAATTGCCGCAGACTATTATCGCATAACGTTAATCGTACGTCGAGTTACGCGCCGCCTATTATTTTCAATTACCTCCCCCCTCCCGCACTCTTCCCCCCCGCCCCCCGCCCGAAAGGGTTGTTAATATTCATTCTCGCGCTCCCGGGAATCGAACACCTGATCTCGAGCCCCCCCGGCGATACCCCTAACCGATTGTCTAACATTTTGATATTAATCGTGTATAATTTCGTCGCGAATGGGATGTTTTAATAGATATTCTGGGATTCTGTTTTGTTACGTTAGGCGTGGGGTAGACTGGGTTATTTGTAAATGGATATTATAATTAACCTTTCTAGTAAAAAAACATCTTGTAACTATATGTAGCATTGTAAGTGCTAAATTTAAAATAATTAAAATATTTGAAAAGAAGTGTTGATGTAAATTTCCATGAACGAGATTGATGAGAAAGAAAAAACACTTTTCCGAATTGGATTGCTCGGATTTTTTTTATATTTATGGTGATCGCGGTATTTGATTCATAATGCCTTGTCTTTTTATGACGTGTGCCTCCCCCAGGCATTTGAATTAGAACAAAATAAAATGTAGCCTAAATAGCACTCTGCGGTCATTTATGTCTGTGCAAAAATCACGTTGATCCGTTGCTCCGTTTTAACGTGTAGTAATATAAACACTCGCGTACATACGCGAGCTACATACATATGTATAATGTTTACGATTAGAAATTTTTGATTAATATCTTTATTCTATTCCGTTCCTCTGCTGAGTTTAAAGTATGTTAAGTCCGCGCATAGCTCGAGGAGAGCTTTAATTTTAACGGTAAAATTAATGCTCAATGATAATAATAAATGTTTTATTTTATATTAATATTACACAAATTTCCACAACTAACAATACAATCGAATATTACATGTTTTTTAAAGCTAATTGTGTATTTCGGCACGCGTGTAAACAATCCCTTATAGAGCTTTATTTTAAAAGATACAATTCAAATTGCACAATGATATTAACAAATGCATTAGTAAATATGAATATCACAAAATTACCACAACTAGATTTAATCATCACAATCGAATGTCATTGAAGCCTATTTGTAACATATCCTCCTTGTGTAATGTATTTCGGCGCGCGTGTAAACAATCCCTTATGTAAAGGCCGCCCCCCTCCGCCCACAGTTCTCGTTAAGGTGACTGTTTAATAATCTCAACGCGATTTCTAATGGGATTGAGTGGAAATTCGCTCGCCGTCTGCGAATCCATATTGTTTTATCCGAATAAACCGTACCCGAGTACGGTTCGCATGTTTGATTTCAATTCTATTATTAATATTTGTTAAAATATATTTATATATTAATACATGAAGCAAAAACTTTGTACCCGTTTTTACAAAAAATGCGCGGACGGAGGAGTATGAAATTCAGCACACTTACAGCCGGTTGTACCAAAATTTTCATTTTACGAATTCGTAAAAAGTAACGTAAAAAGTAAACGTATAATGTAAAACGTTGTTGTACCACGCTTTGCGATATGTTTTACGGTTACATTATACGGTTACTTTTTACGTAGCTCAAACCCTGCTCATAACGTAAAAGTATAAGATTTTGACAGTTCGTTCGTGTTTGCAATTCGTGTTGGAGGTTAGAAAACGCTCTATTTATTTAAAGAAACGTGCTCTGAGAGAATAAATCACGATAATGTCTTCCACAAGTTCTGACAGTGATAGTGAAATTTTTCAATATATCACTCGCCGTCGTCGGAGAACAAATATTAGAGTAGACCAAATGCTTATTGAAGGTAGCGATTTTTGTGCTGCTATCGAATCAGCAAGACCACGGCACATTACATTTGCAGATGTATTGAACATGAAGTTCCAAGATCAGTTTCAAATCTACAACTTAACTTTAATACCTACGGGGAGCTAGGTAGGTACTTCACAACGAAATGAAACACCATCATTACACCATCGCTAATGTATATGAAAACCCGAAATACACAAATAAACAATAACGACCTATCCCCAAAAAGCCCAATAAAGCACCTAACGTTATTGTAAGTAGATAGATATTTACTTTTCTTGCAGAATGTCATCTTCCAAAATAATAATCATCATCATCATCATCAGCTCATTTTATGTCCCCACTGCTGGGGCACGAGCCTTCCCTATGGATAGATAGGGAGAACAGGCCATAAACCACCACGCGGGCCCAGTGCGGATTTGTGGAAAAAAAAATTATTTTCCATTATAAAATGCACTTTCATTACTATTTCAAAACTACAAACAATAATAAACAAACCATCAACGTCACGCTACTGACACTTATGACGCTAATTATCATGGCTTACTACATGTAAAATAAAAACTACCATGGTAGTAAAAAACTACTGAGGTGAAATGGTAAAATTAACGCTTCATTTGTGTAGCAACTAATTTTACTGATACTTTTACTGGTATTTTGTTGGTGCAACGTACATTTACGAATTCGTGAAAGTAACGGAATAGTTTATGTAAAACGTAAAACTGAATTTGTAAATGTATATCAATTTTGGTGCAACCGGCGGTTATAGTTTATATAAAGAAGTTTATCCGAATGTTAATATTTTTTTAAATTATGCATAAAAAATACATTAAATCAACAAAAACAACATTACACACACTACCATGCATTTGACGCATACGCATATGTATTTGACACACATCTGTCAATGCCAATCCAAACTCACATTCTATCTTTTTAATTTTTCATTGCTTAGGATACAATCCGTGCAGCCTTAATAAAATTACGGTCGAATTTTGACCACTGGGCGACCCCTAGTTTTTATAATTCCAGCTTTATTAGCTTATCTTATGTCCCCACGAGCTTTTCCTATGTATGGACGATGTACTCGTAAAATAAGGGTACGACGACCCGCTTCACACGCGCTCTATACCAGGTACAGATGTGGACCTGGATGCTAATCCCCACCCCCACGCCCGGTCAACCCGAGCCGATGTACTAGCCTGCAGTGGCGCCCTCGGGTTGTTCCGCTACCGATCTGATACGAAATCCCTCGAAAAATTTTGTAGGGCACGGGGACACGCTAAGTGCGTGATGTCATTCCTTCTGGAAAACATCTGAAGGTATGTCGCTCACACGGCTTGTGGAACCCTTTAAGTTTCTCGCCGCCCCTAAAAAATCCGGTGACGCTAACAAGACCTAAACGGTTTTGTTAGCGTTACCAAACTTTCAGTGAGTCCATAAACAAACTCTTTAAAAACAAAACTATCACGGGTGTTCACGTGAATGAAGTCCTGGATCTTTAAAGTTGAAGTTTAACTATAGTTGGCCATTAGTGTTAAGCAAGTAAGTATAGAGATTTCTTCGAGAGAAAAGCTTACCTTTGTATTTGTCCTGTGTAACGTGTGTTTTAATGTTTTTTTTTGTGCAATAAAGGATTTATAAGTAACTAGTGGTCGCCCAGTGGTCGAAAATCGACCGTAATTCTATTAAGGCTGCACGGATTGTATCCTAATGAAAAATTAAAAAATATAGAATGCGAGTTTATATTGGCATTGACAGATTTCGGCGACTCCTCTTCCTTTTTGAAATTTTTGAAAAGAGTATAATGCGTGTGTGTTGAATACATATTCGTGTGTGTCAAATACATGGTAGTGTGTGTAATGTTTGTTTTATTGATTTAATGTAGTTTTTATGCATAATTAAAAAAATATATTATCATACTGCAATATAAACTATAAGTATGCGAATTTTCATACTTCTCCGTCCGCACAATTTTCGTAAAAAGGGGTACAAAGTTTTTGCTACACGTATTAATATATAGATTTATAAAATACGTAGCTTTGTTTCAAGTCGTGAGGTTTGCTACGGCGGCGTTACTGTAGTCACGTATGACTGCTACGAAGTGCTACATTTCGTAGCAGTTGTCGTAGAGCTAGCAAAGTTTGCACTTGAATACTTAACACTAAAACATTGTTTTTAAATTGAAACACGCCATAGGCCTTGCAACTGTTCATTGTATGTAAAATCATTAGTAGTATAATATTATTATATTAGTTTTTGTCAGTGTTTTTGACTTTGTTTAGCCACCATAGTTTATCTTTATATATATAAATCTTCTGTGCGTGTGTATGTTATTGAACTCTTTCTAAATTTGAATTTCTAGATTTGAATGAAATTTTCTGTGTGTGTTCAAGTGGATTCGAGAATGGTTTAGATTTACAATTGGACCCGGTAGGTTGGCGCTGCTATAGGGGTCCATCATGGGATACGGGTGTTCTTAAATGGACGAATGATTTGTTTGTTTTGTTGTCATGGAAACTGTCAAAGCGATACGAAGTCCGCCGGTCAGCTAGTATGAAATAAAATCTTCATATATTTCTGAATACGTACGAAAATGTCGTGCCTCTTTTAAAGCATGTTGTGCGCAGGAAATATTGTAAAATCAGGTATTGTTAAAATTTATTTAGAGAAGAAATTCCGAAAAATAAAATATTTTTAATTTTTACATTACATTGTATATATATAAACAGTGCATGTTTCCTGAATTACGGTCGAATTTCGATCACTGAGCGTCCACTAATAAAAATATAATTGGTTTCCTGAAAACTCGCGCATTAATGCTCCGACGGTACAAGCAGGCGGCACAAGTTATAATGAAGCGGGTTGTTTAAACTAATTGTTCGGGCGGGGCCGGCGGCTGCGCGAAATCGACTTTGCTGTTTGATTTCAATGATAGTTGGCAACGCGCCATTGTTCCTCACTGATTACGTTTCGGTACCTATAGTCTTATACACATACAATACTTACATACATAATTGTTTAAGCAAATGTTTTTAGTTTGTAAGCTGCTTTTGTACCATATAGTAAATTAATTAATTAATATTTCGAAATTTGTCATCATCTTCATCAATTTAAACTGCTTATGTGCTCTGATTGCCATGCTAAGAAAAATACCACCGATCTCAGACTCAGAGGTACTGGATTCGACTACCAGCGGAGAGTACTTGTTTGCGTAAATTATAAAGAAATTCATATATTAATTGCCACGTAAATAATAATTTCATTTAATTTAATTCGCAAGTAACTAATGCTAAATTAACTTAACTTAACTTAACTAATGATGTTAACAGACTTAACAAAATAACTTTAACTATAAATATATGGAGCTATAAGGAGCTCGATGGCGCAGTGGTTAACGCGCCTGGTCTGCGAGTGCTGAGGTTAAGCAACCTTCGCAAAGGCCGGTCATCGGATGGGTAACCAAAATGTATCATCTCGAGCTCATCCGTGCTTTGGAAGGCACGTAAAGCCGTTGGTCCGGGCTGCATTAGCAATCATTAACAACCACCAATGGGCCCGCGTGGTGGTTTATGGCTCGGTCTCCCTATCCATCCATAGGAAAGGCTCGTGCCCCAGCAATGGAGACATTAAATGAACTGATGATAATGATAAATGTTTGTAGCGTTGTTGTGTTCCGGCAACTAGAGATAAGATAGCCAGTGCGTCACTAGTTGAGGAGGAAGAAGTACGCTTCCATCATTGGCCTTATCATCACTTTACATCAGGTGAGATCAAGGCACTGTGTTTACGCGTAAAATATAAAAAAAAATATATAATATAATATAAATATTTAATTCTACGCAAATTTTGTTGCGAACATATTACAATTAGGAAAAAATATTACACAAGCAGGATTCGAAAACGTTGACATACCTGGTCAAGTGCACTTCATATGCTATCTTTGCTCTGTCCGACCTATGCTAAATCAACACTCATAAACATACACTATAGCAACATAAGACTAAGAGAATACATAGCGGGCGGAACAATTAACTAGAGCAAACACGCGGTATTCATATGGTATCATACGGTTATTCAGTATTACGCTGTGACAATTACCGCTCCCCAGTATTATATACGATGGAATTTGCATACGGGAATGCTTCAAGAGTAATTAATTTGAACGTACCGCGTTTACACATATGTATGTACGTTCTGCTCACAATCCATGGTCGGTACTATAGTACATTTATTTATTTCTTCTTATTATACAGTGTACTACATGCTAACTTATAGTTTTTTACTCGTAATAGCAAAAATAGTAAGTTAAGATCAACACAAAAGGAATGTCAGAAACCAATTAAAATACAAATTGTCAATAATAGTTATGTCAAACAAAATTAATAAAAAATACTTAAGTATATCAATTAAAAATATAAAAATATATCCTATAATCCTAAATGCTACTGTGTTAATTTTTTGTGTTATCGTTTTTGGTTTAGTGATAAATTGTTGCTTTGTATAAGTGGTTCAAACTGCCTCTGGGGTCTAATAACAAGAACTAAGAACCATCGGTCTCAGTTTCAGAGGTCCAGGGTTCGATTCCTAGAGTTAAGGATCTGATACTGACGTGGACTTGGAGTCGCCACATCTTACGGGACTTACTATGATTTATAGAAACTGACTCATTGCGAGATCAACGTACTGCCCAATTACTAAGTACCTACTACACTGACTCATAGTTCGACCAACGCCCTGCCCAAATTACTGGGTACCTACTAGAAATATGTTTTTTTTTAAATATGATTTTTTCAGTGATTTTCTAAAAAGGAATACGTTATCGGTATTATTTTTAGCTTTTGAGATAAGAATACTCGTAGAAACAATGTTAATGTTTTTCTGTAAACTCCATTTATAATGGACGCGAGGGGTAGGGTATCTGATGTGACTGAACTTGGAGATAAAGATGATAAAAAGAGCTTATTTTTATACAACTACCTAGGTTAGCGTCATCAACTCTACACAGACAAAATTGCGGGTAAAAGCTAGTTTTTTTAATAATGGCTTACAAACAAAGAGGAGTGAAGGCGATACAATTAAAATTAAATATCAGCACGCACGTACGCGTCTGGTTCACCCTAATAACTATATCACACGAGCACATATTTCGTGAAGTTAGTGTCGCGAGCGGCGAAATTTATTGCAATTATTAATGCTCTGAAAGCTGTTTGTATAAGTGAAACACTCTGTTAACAAAAATGGGACTTTATTGTGTAACTCTTAGCAATGTTAATTTAACTAAATGCGAACGAATAAATTTGGATGTCTAATTTCATTGTTGCATTCCTTAACCATTTTGTGTTAGCTACTAATGGTCTCAGAGACCCAGAGATTCAGGGGAGTACGTGGAGCTCAGTGAGGTTGGTGATGGTGGAGAGCTGGTTTTAAGTCCGCCTGTGTTTTGCAATTGAAATGAAATGAATTATAATTATTTACTTGAACAAAAAGCGACTGCCTAGTTATAGAACACGAACGAAACCGGTACCAATTAAAAATTAAAGCTGGTCACAAGACCTCCGATTGAGCTAAAACCGTATCGAGACAAATTATTTAAATGTATTTTTTTTTCTCTTTTACCTCAAATAGAAAATGTATTTTTTTATTTCTTTGTCTTTAATAATCATAATATTCTAATGTCAATATTGACTGGAATTTGTGTGTAAGTGAAAACATAACATTCTTACATTTGTCAACAGATGCAGTGCCGGACTTGATATCATCGTCGAGCGTATTCTACCAGTACCAGGAAGGGTTCAACAACGCAGTACGTCGGAATGTGCGCATGCGCGACTTACTCTGATCAAGCTATGACAGCTTCACAATGAAAGTGCGGGCGTGGTTGCTGATAGTGTTGTTTCTATAATAACACGCAGTTTGTTTGTATAATACTTTAATATAAATTTTTGTGCGCGATTCAATCTTTAAAATGCAGATTACTTTTGTCCGGACGCGCCCGTACTTTCATACTTTAAAAGTAAATACTCGACCCGAAGCGCTTTATGCCACAAATAAGGAATTGTTCAAATTAAAATAAGTCTTCTGAAATGGTACTGATAATCGAATGAAGTCTTTCAGTGTTCATTAAATGTGCCTTAAGGCTTGCACCAAACCCCTAAATCTAGATTTCGACATCATGGAACTTCGTTAGTTGTTTGAAGATGATAGGGACAGGTGATGTTTTCAATCGGATCTATATTTTAGGGTCCCGGTGCAAGTGAAAACTAATCTACAAGTATTTTGTAATTTCCATAATTATGACTTGTCTTATTTTTCCTGTAAGTTGTTGTAAATGTTGTATTATAATAAAACTTGCATTTTTGAATGTAATTTATTTGTAAGTAAATATTTTTTAAAGAAACTGTTTTATTATATGTTTGCCTATTTCAGTATCTATCCTATAGCCTATCATAATAGGAGAAGGAAAACTTTCACTCCCCCAGTCATTCAGTCAGTCACTGTTTATTAAACAGTTTTACTTAGCTTGCCCTGTTTATTTGTTTGGGTCAAATCTAGTAATTGAAATTTGACCCCCTTCCTGTTGACGGATTGATCTGAAATTTGGTACACACCTTTAGTTCTGATGACAATATAATTCAATACAATCGGTATCATTGTAAATTCGAGATGGCTGCCGCTACATAATGACGGGTTACATATATTTTATCACTACTACCTCAATATGGGCATCAAAAAGGGCTTGATTAATAGAAGTTCTTTATGAAAATAAAATGAAATCGGTATTAATACTAAATGGGTTTAACGACCTCCTTGGTCGAGTGGCTTGTACACCGGTTTTTATGGTGTCGCCATCTCTGAAGTCCCGGGTCCGATCCCCGGTCGGATCAATTTAGAAATACCTGTTTTTCTAAATTGTTTCGGGTCTGGGTATTTCCTATGTATAATAAGTATGTATTTATGTATATTAAGTATGTTTATCCGTTGTCTAGTTAATTTTATCATGTTTCTTAAGGAAGCTTTTCTTGAGGCTAGATAATTGGTGTGAGTATGGGAAACATTTATTTATTTACTTACTTTAGTCTTGACTAGTAAAATAGATTACACTATGAAAAAAACTAAAACTTGAAAATAAAAAATGCAATCGTTGGGCGTGTAAAATTTCTATCAAGTCAACCGCTATATTATAATAAAAATGCTATTTACATATTTACGCAGGTTACGTGCGCCCAACGATTTTATTTTTTTGTCTGATGCCCTAGGTTGATGAGGAGAGTGGTGTGATGACTGGTACCTAGGACCTATGACTTATTTTTTAGCTTTTAGTAAGTAGTAGTTTGTCTACATCATTTTTTAAAATCTTTATTTTCAATAAAACCGTTTATGCGTGCTAATAACAGCTACGTTATTTCTATTCTTGAGTTAAATAAAGATGTGGGCCGTTTACCTTTAAGTAAATCTGTTGCCAAAACGAGAATGAACGCCATACACCCAACGTTATTTCATAGAGTCTAAAGAAATAAGCTGACTACCGTAAGTATAACGCGCCATGAACTAGAAAACACGTTCGCCGTGTCACAAAACGCTACCTTAGTATCGCAAGCCAGCTGGCAGGCCGTATAATCGTTTGCCGGCACAGTTACAAAAATAAGAAGGATAGTACTAAAGTACTAGGTAGTTAGGTAGACAATCGTTAAGCACATAACTATCGCAATCAAATAACTATAAAATCGTTGGGCGTGTGAATTTTCTATTAAGTCAACCGCTATATCATAATAAAAATTGCATTTACCATAGTAATGAACAACAATTGAACATTTACCATAGTAATGTATATATTTTTTACACCATCAAAAAGTAGAGATTTTAACGAACAAAAAGCCCACCGACTTTTTTAAAAAAGCAGATATTTTGACGCGAGAATTTTTGATTGAAAATTAGAGTTTCGATATTAAGTCAAAATAAAGTGAAAAAAATAAATATTTTAAATCAAAAAAATTACAGTGTGTTTGCGACATAGAAAGGTAAGTTTTCACCAAATTTCACGAAAAAAAAATTTTTTTTTTTGTAAAAGATAAAAATAAAAAACCAACAACTTGGTTATTTGAATTTTCACATAAATTTTGAGGTTATGTGAAAAATGTGTAAATACAAAAGTTGTAGATCTTTTTATTACCTACAACTAATAGTTTTGCCGGCAATTGAGATAAACCGTTTTTTACCCTTAAACCCCCACCCCTTCCACTTCCCGAACTCAGATCGCCCGTAAATTATTTTTCCTTTCATAGTTGTTATGTTCTCTTCCATTTCCAATGGGTTTCATCCTACTATGATTTGTTTGGTTTCAAAAATTATCGACCCTGATCTATAAATAAAACCGTTTAAAAAACTATAGCATTTTTGACCTTTAACAAATCTCCTTCAGTCCGTGTTTCTGTCTGCTTTCTCCGAACGCAGAAACGCAGTTGTGAGCTCATGTGTAGGTACGTACACATGTACTCCGGCAAATGAGCGGTTGTTATCAATGCATACACAATTTACGCTGTAAATTGTAAACTTGTGTCGGCCGAGCCACCTGCGTACACAACTTCGTCCATAAATCTAAGCTTGCAGACTGGTTGTGCGCTTCGCTGTTGCTCGTCTGAAGTGCCTACGTTTTGTATTAAAAGACGGTTCGCATAGGAATTGTTGCTGGCTGTATTGAAGAAAACATTAAGGGATAAATGAAATATTGCGTTTATTTATTCCTAAATTAAATTTTCCTGTTTTGGGTAATCCAGTAAAATTTCAGGGCATAAAGGCATAGGTGTTTATCATCATTTTCGGCCTATCTTAGTCCACTGCTGGACATAGGCATCCCCCAATGAGCGCCATAGCGCCCTGTCCTCAGCTTGACGCATCCAGCATTTGCCTGCAGTCTTTCGCAGGTCATCATCCCACCTGGCCGGAGGTCGTCCTACATTACGTTTACCGAGTAGTGGTCTCCACTCAAGAACACGTTTACCCCAGCGGTTGTCGGTTCTTCGCCAGATATGGCCGGCCCACTGCCACTTCAACTTGCTAATTCTTAGAGTTGTCTAGAGAGAGAGAGAGAGAGAGAAATCTGTTGCTTACCCCTATTTTTAATCTATATATATATAAATCAATTGCTGTTCGTTTGTCTCGCTAAAACTCGAGAATGGCTGGACCGATTTGGCTAATTTAGATTTTGAAAGATTTGTGGAAGTTCAGGGAAGGTTTAAACGGCGAAAAACATTTAAAAAAAAAGGAAAATACTAAAAACGACAATTTAATTTTCCTATACAAAATGTTCCACGATTTTTTTATAATGTTGTCATAGAAACTGTCAAACGGTACAAAGTCCGCCGGGTGAGCTAGTTTTATTATAAAAGGAAAAAAATGTCGATCACGGTTCTTATCATATTGGCGCCTTTACCGCGCCTTTAAAAACTGAGTTAGATGATAGCTATAACAAATATAATAAATAATTCATAAAATAATAAACCCTGACCTTTATGATGCACTACTATGTATGTTTATATTCTTTAACCCTTTATAAGGCAGAGGCGATTTGGAAACCACTTAGTTAATAAACATTTATAGAGAAGAACATCCTCTTTTTTATTTAATTATTATGGTATTATATAGCAAATATATCAGGCTTTCTTTTCTTATTTATACTTTTTCGGTCATAATTTAATTTTAGTGAAATTAATTAATCTAAAGTTTGTGGTCAATGAATGCACTATGCCCGTTAAGGGAAGCAAGCATTTGTCACTGTTTCCATTATACTATTAAATACATAGACTGCTAAAATCATAACCCTTTCTTTTGGCTTTGCCGTAGTCGGGTAAAAATACACAAGTCGCTGTATCTAATAATTTCTATTATAGGCGAGTGGTGAGACTGTTATTGGTATGATAATAAGGTCTAATTTTGATAAATCCACTCTCCATCCACGCTCCATCGTGAATTGCAATATTTGCAATAACTGAACTACGTTGTTTGTAGTATCAGGAAAGTGTATCATTTGCCACCTAAGATTAATAAAATTATAAAAGGTTACATGCTATATCGATAAATATTGTAATTAGAACTAATTGCATAGTATTACGTACATGGCAGTTATGACAAGTGAAGAAGTATTGAGTATTGCCTGTCACGTATCTGTCTTGATCGTCTTTGGATCGGCTTTTCATTGTACTAACATAAAATAAATTTAATATTTGCTTATTTAATGTAATGAGTTCAGAAAAAATGTGCAGATTCAACGGTGACGACGTTGAAACCCAATTAAGGCAGTTCTTCAGTTCATCTGATGATGTCAGTGACGGTATGCAATTATATTCTTCCCAAAAATATGACATAAATGCTAGACTTGACGTACTCCAAAGTAGAAATTATGACCTTGAAGAACTTGAAAACATCTTGTCTGAAAATGTGCCGTCTACCAACGTGTATTCCCATATCATGGCGTCAACTGAAAACCAAACGAAAGTCTCCAGGACACAAAGCGGTCAAGCTACCTTTAGCCAGCAAACAAAACAAAGAAATTGGGGTAGGGCAACTGGTTCATTTTATGAGCTAGATTTTGACGAAGACTTGATACCACGAAATAAATATACATCGAGAAGTCAACCAATAGATTACTTCAAAAATTTATTTCCCGAAAAACTGCTGGATTTAATTGTACGTAATTCTAATCTCTACGCCCTGCAACAAAGATCTAACCAGTTTCAAGAAATAAGTAAAGATGAAATGTCTGCATTTTTAGGAATAAACATACTGATGGGTATACATCCTTTACCTAGCATCGATTTGTACTGGTCCACTGACGAATTCTACGGCAACCCGGTCATTAAAAAAGCAATGACTTGCAAAAGATTTAAAAAGATCTTAGAAAATTTGCATGTGTCGAACAACGATGACAGTCCCAAAGTTAAAACGGATAAATTAAACAAAGTGCGGGACATGGTCAACATGTTGAACCATACATTTTCAGAAAACGCAACACAGTCAAAACATCAAACTATAGACGAAAGCATGATTAAATTTAAAGGACGCTGCTCTTTTAAGCAATACATGCCAAATAAACCCATTAAACGCGGTTATAAGGTATGGGCACGCTGCGATTCAAAGAGTGGTTATTTATATGAATTTCAAATCTATACAGGAAAGGAGGATGTTGAAGAAAATGCTTCCAGTGGGTTAGGCTACAAAGTCGTAACATCGTTATGTAAAGATGTTGAAGCAGGCACCTTGATAGCAATTGACAACTTTTTTACGAGCTTGCCCCTCTTAGATTACCTGTACGAAACGGGTATATTTTGTGTTGGCACATTTCGTGCAAACCGCATAGGGATTCCACTTTCAATTAAGGAAAAGCCCAAGGGAAAACATGCACAACTAAAGCCTGGAGAATTCATGTATGAATACGATCCGCCGTTATCCGTTATAAGATGGCACGATTCCAAAGATGTCCTCATCATGACTAATGCTTTTCATCCAAGGAAAGTCGAAATTATTTACAGAACTCAAAAAAATGGAACCAAGAAGGAAATGTTTTGTCCGAGGGCTATTTCTCAATACACCAAAGTAATGGGAGGTGTCGATAGATTTGATCATCTGAAGTCCACGTATACCATTGGACGAAGATCTCGTAAGAATTGGCACAGAATATTTTGGTATATATTTGAGGCTGCAGTCATCAATTCGTACATACTGCAAAAAAGACAGGATATTTATAGCCATCGCGAGTTTCGTTACCGACTTGGTCTAGCCTTAATAAATGGTTTTAATGGCCGCAAAAGGAAAGCATCATCTTTTCCACGTAATAAAAAAGGTGGAAATTTCGGAATACCCGACGAAATTCGTTTAGTAAATGTGGGCCTGCATATGCCGTTTCCTACAACATCATCAAGGTGTAAATTTTGCAGTACAAAAACAACACCGAAACGGACAAGTTATATATGTAAATATTGTGGTGTTCCAGTTTGCATTTATCCATGCTTTGAATTGTTTCATCAAAAACATGATTAAAACCTACATGCTGTTCACCTTACAAAATACTGGCTGATTGATAAAAGTATTTATTTTAATACAGACTCATAAACGTCACAGTAAATTATATTGTCAATAAAATGGATTATTCTCTAATTTTACGAAAAACATTTTCCAAAAGTCCTAAGACATTATACAGAACTGCCTTATCAAAGGTGTTGCATGTCATGAACTCAAACATACAACAACATTTACAAGATTATAGAAATTCTGTATTGGAAAATGTAAGAACCGATGTTCTTATACCATGGATTAACTGAAATGTATGTATTTTGAATTTATACAAAATTTCTGATTAATTTGTTTTTTTACAGCTCCTTGATATCCAAATTATGTTTCACCGCTTGGCTCTACCGACAACGATATGGCTAGATTTATTCTTTGAGACAATACCCCACGAAACAATATGCCTGCAAGAGGAAGGCATGATGCCAATAGAGACATGTGAGGAATATTGTCACTCGCAGAATTCCAGACATTTCGTAAATGAACCATATTTATGCGATTTATATTGTAGAATATGTGGCGGCGAATTATTCATCAGAATTCCAGGCTTTAACTGAAAATAGTTTTAATCCTACCAGCAGAAGTGGAAAACTTTTTTTTATTTACTTCACGCAGTTCATTTATTTCATTAAATACATAGTTAGATTAGGCGGAAAAGATAATGGACAGTCGGGATTGTATGATTGTAGTTTATCGATAAGTATATTAAAAACATGTATTGGAAAATGTAAAATATAAGCTATATCTAATGAGAACCAAGTTTAATTTATTATCAATTGAGACCTGACGGTACATAATTTACGACCGGAAGTCTCGTTCTAACTCCTTGATAGAAAGAGACTTCCGCTTGTAAATTGTATCGTGAAACGGGCCACAGGTTATAATTTTTTCAGTGATATTCGTATAATAATCCTACCCTCTACTAGATACACAATAATATTCGATTTACGATTAACATTATGTAGTCAAACACCAGTCTGTAAAGAGCATCATTATGTTTGTTGTCAATGTCAATGAATAGGTGTATTGGAAACAGATCATCTGAAAACTCGAGTGCACTAACGGGCAGAGTGCATATAATGACCACATGTTTTTATTAATGATTTCGGTTTTTTTTTGCCGTAGATGTGTTCCCCAGTGCATTACAAACTTGGTTTTGTATTTAACTTTCACGTAGCATATCTGTGTAACTGCGGCCTTATAAAGGGTTAAAGAAAATACACTTGCTGAAGTGAAATATTTACAACAGATTTGGTCGAATACTGCAATGGCAATGGTTAATGTAATATTTACAAATAAAATATCTTAAAATAATCAAACAAGAAACCAAAAAAAAATACAAAAAATATACTTAAAAAAAAAGTTAACATTGTTATTTTTTAGTAACATACGTTAATTTCATATTGGTAAATTATTTTTCAGATTCTAACCCTCACATAAAAATAACCTATGCGTAGATATAATTTTTCAGATCACAGTAACTTAAATATTAACATAGTACCCACTATGTAAAACTAAAACAGGGGGCATCGGACTACGGTCCGATGCCCTCTTGATTCTCGAAGACGACACGTTATTTACGTATTTAATTGTTGACCATTTAAAATAGTACATAACATAGCTTAGTAATAACCCGCACAAGAGATGGAAACCATGTAAATACGCGATTTTAAACAAGCCTTCGTATCGCGCACCTATCGACAGCCATTAAAACACTGGAGAAACTGAACTCTGAATAAAAATCTACCCTATAATAAAATAAAAAATATCTACCCTCACCGAACAATTATTGTTGATGTCATTTGTAGGTATTATCACGGTAATAATAATATTACCGTGGTATTATGGTTTTTCTCTTTTAAGGCGAAGGGTAAGGCACACTAGCGCCGCTAATGGATTTAATTTGATAACTGCTAAACTGGATTTTTTTTCAAAGATTGTGGATCTTCCGACACTAGGCAAAACATCTATTATTTAATAATTGTGCACTACTTTTAGGTTTGTTTTTGTATTCATCCGCTAAGATCAACAGTGGCCATTATTTGTGAATAAATGCGATAGCCCGTTTTGTGAATAAACCACGCAACAAAAAGTAGTGCACAATTATTAAATAAATACTATGCATGCTTTCCTGTTGTCGGACGGTGCGCAATGTTTAAAAAAAGATCCGGTCTGTTAGTAATTGTCAAATTATCAATTGGTGGCGCTAGTGTGCCTTACCCTTCGCCTTAAGTGTCAGTGGTCATAAAAAAAGGTTATAAAAAAATAGCGACTCCAAAAGCACAAACAGAGAAGTAAAAATACTTTATAAATTAAAAAAACACTTTATCCAAAACACTTTATCACTATTTACATTTTTTTTGGATTATACCTAACTAAAAAAAACCTCCGGCTTCTATTTTTTTATATTTAAATAGCATTCAACTTAGGAGATTAAACATTGTAATCCACGCAATGAAGCTTCAACCATTTTAATATAACTTTTACAATACATCTAAATAACTCATCTCTAGAGCGTCCTCAAATGGAATGATTAACTGTATAAGTTGAGAATACAGGGTTGTATGAATCACTCGCAAACATAAAATATAGCGTAAACTCGCTGGAACTTCAGAAAATATTGCTGATTGTTTTTAGAACTTTATACAACGTCACAGTTAGTGTTTAAAGAGGGACGCATTTGCGTGTCTTACCTACTCTATGGGTAAAGTTTCTAATTAATATAAAGACATCATTTCTTTGTCGCACCTCCAAAAGAATAGTCTACCAGCACACGTTTTCCCTCCTTCTTTTGATATGGGGTCCTTCAAACGAGGCGCGGAGAAGCACCTGGTGCGCCGGCAGGGTGAGGGTGACTGATTTCACGCTGCACCAGTTGTCTCCGCGTCTGGACTCCATTCGCACTAAACATCAGGTGGAATGAAGTTACTTGCTGTGTCAAATGTAAAAAAAGACCATTATGGTGCTTTATTCTGCTAGGTAAATAAGCAAACACAAATTTGTCGAGAGTTGAAGTCGGTTTAAGGTAAGAAACCTTTTTATTTTACTTCTTTGACAAATGTGATGGGTTTGTAGCTAGATTTCATGATAGCTTGATTTTTTGAACTTTACTACTGAGTTTATCCGTTAATGTTACAGCCTCGTTTAGAGCACTTCAGACAAGGGACATAAGAGTAATTTTCGATGCAAGCAAAAGTGCATTAGCCATACGAGTACCACTGGCACAGACAAGGTACCTACAGATAGTCATGTGAGACTTCTTCCATAGGAGCAAGTTACGAAGATACCAAACTGTGCATGCGATTCCATCAGCTAGATTTGCTTAAGAATGTATGAGCATTGTCTTATTTAACGTGACTTTATCATCACAATCATTATTCATCAGCCTATTTTAGACCACCGCTAGACAGTCTTCTCGAAGTGTGGGCCACTAAACAAGATCACTACATCTTCACTACATAGAATAAAACAAAGTCGCTTCCCGCTGTCTGTCTGTCCCTATGTATGTTTGCTTAGATCTTTAAAACTACGCAACGGATTTAGATGCGGTTTTTTTAATAAATAAAGTGATTCAAGAGGAAGGTTTATATGTATAATACATGCATCGAATTGACCCGGTCCTCAAGCAGACGAAGTCGCGAGCGGGCCGCTGGTCTTTACATATATATAAGAATCTTCTGTGCGTGTGTATGTTACTCGTATTTCTGTGTGTGTCCAAGTGGATTCGAGAATGGTTTAGATTGGACCCGGTAGGTGGCGCAGCTATAGGGGTCCATCATGGGATACGGGTGTTCTTATATAAGCGGACGAATGATTTCTTTGTTTTGTTGTCGATCTTAAGCGATCTTGTAAGTTAAGCAACCCGATGTGTCACAAGAAATCCGTATGGGTGACGAGTGCTGAAGCCACGTTAAGTCCTGAAACCCGCATTGGGACGATCTCATGTGCTATTTTTATGACGGAAGGATTGGAGCGCAGCAGTGAAACATTTATAGGCTAATACCTTAGCGTTTTCTCTACGTATTGCACTGGGAATTTAACCCAGGGCCACTACTACTACTTAATACTGCTACTTAGTAGTTAGAAGGGTCGTTGTATTTCGACAATAAGATAACAGGGGGGGGGCGATTTTTGAAACTGTGATTAGTTATCACGCTATGATATCGATTACCTACAAATGCTCCTTATTCTCTTATTCAAGGACACTGGTAATTTATTTTTGACTCTGAAAACTCTTAAACTATATTTATCTTAATAATCAAATTGTTAATTAAGAAAAAAATATTATATTTCGTAGTGTATTTTTTGTTACTTTTATTTAATTTTAGACATGGCCGGCATTGTTCAAAAATGGCCCCCAATAGTCCATTAAAGATTCCAGGTGCGCATCCTACTTTGGCCTGATCGTCATACACCACCAACGTGAGACGAAGGCAAAGCCCTTTCAATGTTGTAAAATAATAAAAAATCAAGACAATTTCTTCGATGATCAAAATATCTTTCTTTTAAACCTCATATAGAAGCCTTAAGTAATAGGATACGTAAGATGATATTTGCGTTCAAAAAATTACGCTATATTGCAGACTCTACAATAATTAGGCAAGTGTACCTGACTTTATGCCAGTCCATACTAACATACTGTATTAACTCATGGGGTGGAGCGGGTAAATCGTTGTTGTTAACAATCGAGAGAGCTCAGAGAGCGATTCTCAAGGTGTCCACTTTCCGCCCTTTCCTTTTTCCTACTAACCTTCTATATAAATCATGTAAAGTACTAACAGTCCGTCAGCTATTTATATCGAGTATAGTACTAAAGCAGCATGCTGCACTTCCTTTCAACTCTGAAGTTACTAATAAAAGACGAAAAGACATAGTTTGTACAGAAAGAATTGGCACAAAACATGCGTATACCTCCAAATTTTACATGTACCTAGGACCACTTCTCTATAATAGACTTAATGCGATAGCAAATATATATATTCTCTTAATTACAATAAGTGTAAGATAGCTTTAAAGGATGCCCTGCAAATAATGTCCTATGACGATACAGAGAAATTGTTGACTGTAGATAAGTAAACATTACTATATTTATTTATTTAATTTTAATTTACTTTTATTTCGTAGATTTTGTTTTATAATTCAAAAGAAAGTTGCTAAGTTTATAAGTTAACGCTTCCTTTTTCTTTTACTTGATTAATATTTTGATTTTATTGTTCACCTAATGCATATGTAAAATACCTATTAAGAAATGATAATTATACTTATTTTAAAATGCTTAGCCCTAATTTCTCGCCTGAAAAACAGGATTTCCTAGTTCAGGCAGGATTTGTATTTTTCCTAGTTAGTAAGAATTTGTATGTACATTTTGTTTTATTTTGTAAAAGATATTAAATAAATTATTATAACACACACGTGCATAATAATATTACACACTAGTGCATAATAGAATTATCCCTACAAAGTTAAGTTAGTACCTACCTAAATGCAAATGATATGCGAGTAAACAGAGAATTTCAATTTAACCGGTTAATACAGTTTTTTTTTGTAACAACAAAGAGGTTTTATGCCGCTGAAAATCCATTTACATTTTTGGAATAAATAAATGTGTCCCTAATTAAGACGAAAAAACATTTATTATTATCATATTATTTATATCATAACTAAAATTATAATTTTGATATAAGCTGTATGGCTATATGTAATCGCGTTGTTGGCGCGTACAAAAAAGATACTTGCGCGTCATTTTCCATAATTTTCATATTTTGTTTGTATCGCATGATAGAAGACTCAATTCATTACAAAGCGAAAATCAGTGACAAAAAGCCATTAATTTGGAGCCAAAGGCAAAAAAGTTTTGCCCCGAACCACAATCATTAACTTAGTACATCTCGTAGCATGAGTTGGTGCCTTCTCCTTCCAGTAATTTGTATGATTTACCTTAGTCGCCGACATTTACATAAGAATCAAATGAAGGTACTAAAGAAGTGACAAGTATCAATGCAACACAAACTGTGAAATTTCCATCAAAAATAATCCAATATCGTTTTGAAAATTGTGTTAATAATTAAACGATTTATGCAATACACGTTTGTTTTTTCCTCGCAAGTGTGTTGAAAAAGTGCGTATGAAACTCGTGAGCAACTTGCTCATTAGACACTCGGTTGATTTACGCCTCGGCCTACGCCTACGGCTCGGGCTGCAACCCACAACCTCGTGTATAATGAGCAACTTATGTCACTAATATCATAATATAGGTACTATTTTACCATATAGTATGCGTATGCGTCGATTTATTTAATGCTAACCACCTAATTTTAATGATTATTTCCAAAAAGGTTGCTTTAAATGAAACCCAACACAATTTAAATGTTACATAATCTTTATTACATAATAATTAAAACAACTAACCACGTGTAACTAAGGTATGTATTGCGTTATGTTACATTACATTACAGCTATGTATATTATTGTACAGTGCACCCACGCCTACACAATTCCACAAGTCGTGCATGGTGCAGTGGTTGTTATACCTCTCTCGTTCACACCTATATACAGATGCGGCGTGGGAGCAGGACATGACTATTTTAATTAATTCCACTAAGGTTACATTTTCTAAGGAGTCTTGATATTAGTAAAAATAAAAGGTAAGGGTTGTCACACACGGCTCTTTTACATGTATCTTGAGATCGTGGGACAGTGTCATACTAGTGAAAGAGATGGATGGTTTAGGTAGGTAAGTGCATCTCTTTCTCTAGTATAGCGGTATCTTGTTGTTTGGATATATTTTTAGTATCTCAGCCGTTTGTGACACCCATAATGAAATAGACTTTTTACCGGACTGCAAAGGAAGGGTATTGTTTAAATTCATATTTTTAGCCACAAATCAAATTCTCCTTCCGTAAATGAGTCAGTATAATATTAAAACCAGTATACATGTATTAAAATCCTGAAGATAATGGGCGAGTATCACCATTCCAAATAAGTGTTAGATAACATATGCATATGTTTTATACCTTTCATATTTAGGTATAAATACCATTTGAGAGAGACAACGCATAAAGATAAGCTATACTATGTTTTTTAATATATTTTACATGATAATCATTGTGGTTTCTGTGTGTAACTATGTTTTTCAAATAAAGCTTTTATTGAAAAATCTCGGTAAAATAGTTGAATTACACAAAGGAGCTTAACGCGTAAAATACAATAAGTAGTTGATCACTTTTTTTATGCAACCCAAATACTGTGACATAAAAAAAAACATTTTCTTACATGTCTATGTGGAAGTTTATTAGGTACTTACTTACATTATATTTTTATCTATATACCTACTAATTTTCTTTATTCATATACAATTATGTACATTCATCATACTACCAACATCTTACGAACACCGAATCACTATTTAAGTAATGTTATAAGTCATACGTTTTCATGTTATAATTATAATATTTACATTCAACTATTATATTCTTTGAAGAAAATACACTTGCTGAAACGAAATATTAATAACAACAGATTTGGTCAAATACTGCAATGGCAATGTTTAATGTAATTTACAAATAAAATATCTTAAAATAATCAAACAAAAAACCAAAAAAAAATACAGAAAATATAATTGGTAAAACATAAATTTAAAAAAAAAGTTGCCATTGTTATTTTTTAGTAACATACATTAATTTCATACTGGTAAATAATTTTTCAGATTCTAACCATCACATAAATTAACCTATGCGTAGATATAATTTTTCAGATCACAGTAACTTAAATATTAACATACGTAGTACTATGTAAAACTAAAATATGGCACATGAAATTGGCACATAAAAGGAATGGCACAAAATGAATTCATTATTATTGGAATATTTCTTAAAATTAATTGCAATAATACTGATGAGTTTAACTTATTATTTAAATAGCCCATTTATACATAATTTACAATAGCCCCCTATTATAGAGGGAGACCAAAGAAAAGATGGATGGATTGTGTGACCGATGATATGAATGTGAAGGGAGTGACTACAGGTGACGACTGATAGAGGAGAGTGGAAGAAACAAACATTTTGCGCCGACCCCAAGTAACATAAATCCATAGGAGTACACGTGCTGCTCTCCGGAGTCACCGCTTCACTGTCTCAAATATTCCATCGCACACTAAGAAATTTGGTGACTCGTTTTTTTGTCGCACCTCCAAAACATGGAATAGTTTGCCAGCACACGTTTTCCCTCCTTCCTATGATATGGGGTCCTTCAAACGAGGCGTGAAGAGGCACCTTGTGGGCCGGCAAAGTGAGGATAACTGATGCTGCGTTGTTTTCACGCTGCACCAGTTGTCGTCGCATCTGGAATCCATATTCACTTAACATCAGGTGAATTGGAGTCATTTGCCGTGCTACGTATAAAATAAAAACATGGATCCTGGGCAGGTAGAAGAAGAAGATACATAATTTACAGTGTACATAGCCACAAAACGAGATATGGCTGCAAATAGACACAAAAGGCAAATCAGAATATTTCTTTTTTGTCTTGGCAAGATTGAGATACGATTTAAGGAATCGGCCAGTGACAATACATAATCTCGAAGATCTGTAGTTATTGTTCTGAGTCAAAGACACCATAGAGTTCCTCAACATTCCTCTGCCGAATTATACGTGTATGGAATGCTCTTCTCAAACAGACCTCTTTTGATCTAATTTGTGTATATCATTTTGATGTATTTTTGAATACCAATACTTTGGCTCAATGTGTGATCCTGTTATCTATGTATTCTACCACTTTTAACGAATAATAAAGACATTTTTTAAATTTAGAAGTAAGTATATGTTTAAGCAGGGCTTGAAAAAGCACTTATCTAGGTAGCCATAGTATGTCTTCACTGTTGTGACGATCGCCTTTGAAGAATGTAATTCATTGAAATACCCTCGTATTGCCGTTTCGAGTTGCCGAGTCATTTAAGAGATATGTGAAAAAGCTTATATAGGTCACGAGATTATGTCTTCACTATTATTACTATGTGTACTTTTACTAGAGTCTACCAGAGGGAAGTCATCACCAAGAAAAAACGCAGCAGAACTAACATAACTTCACTATAATTGCCGTTTATTTTTTTCGGCGGGTCTGGCGGCGGGTGCGGCAGATGCAGCAGCGGAGGCAGCAGCGCGCAACTGGAAGCTGACCAGCGAGTGCAGCAGCACGGTGGAGTGATATTTTGCTTTACCACAATGAAATCGTTATCAACAATAAACTCGGCAGAATCAACATAACATCACTTGCTACAACGCAGTTCACTCGAGATGCTTCGGCTGGTCTGGCGGCGCTACCGGCTGCGAGTCGTGCGGCAGCAGCGACAGCGGCAGCGGCGGCAGGTGCAGCGGCAGAGGCAGCAGCGCGCGCGACTGGAAGCTGGCCAGCGAGTGCAGCAGCGCGGCGGAGTGCTCGTGTGCTTTCCGCCTCAGCTCCGCCACGCTGGACGAGCGGGCTTCCTCTTTGGGGCAGCATGGGCAGGGCGCACCCCATCCTGCGGGACAGAAGACTGGTGAGAATGATTATTTTGTTGTGGCTTGTTGTTTTATAATTGCTGTTGCAGGTTTACAAGATACGTTATGTAAAAGGTTAGGATGTATTAGTCCGCAACCTGTTCCAATAACTATATTTATTAATTTACACAATTACATAAGTACAGAACGAGAGGATCCGAGAGGGCCCTCTGTACGATGCGACACGGGTGAGAGACCTGCGACGTTTGCTCAAGCTAAAACTGCTGACATTATAGGGCCAACGCGTCGCTACACAGTTTATTAAGGGGGTGCTGCGCGGAATTTCGAAAATTTACGTGTTTTTAAGTGACTGGTGCTAGGAGCTGAATAGGTCATATACATTAAAAGGACTAGTGTAGGTTAGCTTGATCCTTTCACAAGGCCATGGTTGTCTTGGAATTTGAAACAAATACCCAGAAACTGCATGAATAATACGTAAAAGTAATGATATCTAAAAACTTATTTCTTCAGAAACTTTGTAAATATAGCACATGAAACAATAATCTAATAACGAAGTATTTAGTAATATTCCGCAGGCCACTGTTGTCTTATTTTTCATTCAAAAAATATGAATATGAAAATACTAAGACTTTTATTATGTTTTACCCAAACGCCTATGATTTTACATATCTAAACATTGCTCCAATTAAATCACCAGCCTATATACTCTGTACAGATATTAGTGTGCGTGTGTATTCGTAGTCGTGCGCCGTTGTCACACCACTGCCACGCACCGCCCGCTTGCTATCATAAAGAAACTTGAAACTCGCAGTTTTGCGTCCGCGCGGCACCCCCTTAAGGGGGTCGATGGCGTAGCTGCTAGCTTTTAGATTTGGTCGCTATGACGTTTGTAGGTTTAACGTGAACTTTTTTAGATTTTCTTTAACCTTATACTCTTTAAAACTTTTTTCATTACATATTGAACAAAGTTTTTGACACAAATTAGTCCAGTCCAGACAGGCCGTGATGATGATAAGTGATGATAAGTTGGAAGCGCAGTTCACCCAGAGTCCTCAACTAAAGAAGGAACTGGCTAACTTATCTTTAGCTGCCGGAATACAACAATGCTACTAACATTGTTGCTATTTGGACATACTCAGATAAAATAGTGGTTGCTGGCCAGGCGGACTTAAAACAAGCTCTACCACCAACAACACCGAGTACAAACATGTACACTGGGAGTCGAACCCGGGACCTCTGGGTGTGACCGGTGGCACAAAATAAGGAGGACCCAGAAGGTAAAGCTTAATATACGTACCGCGCTTGAGCAACACACACATAGAATAAGAATAATAAGAATTCTATAATAACTTATAAGTTAAGAAACATTTATTGACCTGCACAAAAACAAATACAAATCAGATGAGAAAAAATAAAATAAACATAAAAATAAAAATAGCAAAAAAAAGACATCATAAAACAACTAACACAATCACAAAAAAAAGAGAAAAAATAATAAAAATAAAGCTGTGATGTGCAAGGGCAACGGGTAGCTGTCTCAGCAATGCTTTTGTGGCAATACACAAAATGCCACAGAAGCGCTGGTTTTCAGACAGCTCTTACATAGACTCTTGCACGGACTCGACTCTCGGGATAGGTCGGAACAGTCCGAACGCAGCTGTTCGCGAGATTTCGTGCCCTCGAGAAGCGAGAGCGTTGCTCGACAGAGTATGTATGAAGCTTAATTTCTACAGTCTCTTGTTTTGTGTCGGTGGCCTTAACCACGGAGGCGGTTTAAAACTATTTACCTAAATCAGTGATGCGTTCATACCTTTCAACGGGAAGAAGGGCTGCGACAAGTGGTTGAGGTGCTGCGAGAGGTGCGACAGGTGCGGGGGCAGGAACAGGGGCGGAGGGGGCGCGGGGGGCGGGTCCCCGCCCGGCGACGAGCGGAACGAGTTGGAGCTGTAACAACGAAAGATATGTTAAACAACGTACAACACTCGATTAGGGTGCCTAGTGCGAGTTATCATTCGCCATTCGATAACGTCAACGAAAACGACAATTTGTTTAAGGTAACATTTTAAACTCTCCACATATTCCACCAGGAGGCGCTGCTTCAATGCCTTACAAATTTTGAGAAAAATGACATTTTGGCTTAATATTAAAATATCGTGACGTTGGTTTAAAATAAATGCGTTGTCCTAAAATATGTAAATAATAAGTAAATATTACGCTAGAACTGAAATGTGTTAAGATGGAATCGAATTGTTTGGGTAAATAATGCAATATTAAAATACTTATCATCGTAAAAATTGGTCATATAAAATAACATTGTCTTCTTCAAATAATAACACTATGTAAAAGAAAATGGTCCATTATCCCATAAATTAGTATGATAATTATAAATAAGATGCTAATTATAAAACACAATGATAGTGTCACCGTATATAAATAGATTTCATAGTTTATTATGAAGAAGTATCTCTAAAAATACGATGACCTCCCCCATATGTAGTATGATTAAATTATATGCTATACACGTAATCTTAAATGCCGTTATCATCAACATCAGTATTATCATCGTTCTTTTTGGTGAATCACTATGCTCCGTCCTTGGAGTGAATTCATCTTTCTTTAAGCTTAATTCACGTCTTTTATGATTGCCAATTTTCTCAAACTCATACTACTTAGGCACTCTGGTCCAAACACGCTGAGGAGAACTAGATTCTCCTTAGAACTAGTCCTAATTTAGTGGAAACACGCTTGCGTGATGCCATCGTCACTAGAAACCCTCTGTCTGAGGATGTTTCAATCACACATAAGCATCTATACATAAATAAATAATATAATAAAGTTAAAGAGGGTCGAAAGTCTGTGCATGGAAGCTATTAGAAAAAAAGTTGGCTGGGGATACTTAGAATCGAAAACAGAACACGTTCCAACAGTTTTTAGAATTTTGTCTGTTTATCTGTTTGTCTGTTTATTTGACCGCGCATCACGTGAAAATGGCTGAACGGATTTGGATGAAACTTTGCACATAGACAGACCATGACCCGGACTAGGATATAGAATACTTGTTATACACTTTTAAAGTGTTTTGACTTTTATTCCGTTGTATTAAGAGTTACAGAGGAGCTCGATGTCGCAGTGGTTAACGCTCCCTATCCATCCATAGGGAAGGCTCGTGCCTCAGCAGTGGGGACATAAATGAGCTGATGATGATGATGATGATGATGATGATGATGATGATGATGATGATGATGATGATGATGATGATGATGATGATGATGATGAAGGTCCGAATAGTTATTCCGTGTTTTGTTCCTGTAAACGTCATTTCAAATTAGAGTAAAAGAGAAAGAACACTTAATAACCATTTGGATCTTATTCTTTGTTTATTTGTAAGACCCTATAATTATATTTAAACTATTATGGTCACTTGCATACCTTGAGTAATAATTTAGAAAACAACAAGTAGTTATAAGCTTTAAATAGTTATTCCGTATTTTGTCTGTTCTGGTGAAAACTTGCGAACTAGACCTCCGAAGACACGTCTAAATACGTTCTAGATCCAAACTACAGCAACATAAATATTAATTATCAGCGCACAATAAATTTTAATAACACAAATGGAAGGTAAGTACATCTCAAATAGAGCGCTCCCGTCTCAGCACTCCGCCCATTGTTTTTTCATAAACATTGTTAAGTGTAAAGGACATAAGGCTGTCCACTATCACAATGCAGCTTCCTGAGAGTGTAAAGGCGTTAAGGCGGCAGCTGACTGTGCCTAAATATACAGTAGGTACTGTCCGTTGAATAGTTTCTCGTGTAGATTTTTCGACTAGTGTTCGACTAATTAGCAGAAAAATATAAACATAAATATACATTGAAGTTTTATCATAAGTAAAAGTTTAATTTTTAAGAGTAACTAAGATTTATTTTTTTTACTCAACATCGTCATCATTTAGATACTCAAAGATCGTTAACTATTATTGTGTTAAACTTAGAGCTACCTATAGCTCTTGATATATAAGGTCACATTTTATCAACTGCAAATATTTTGAGGATAAATTCAACAACATATATAAACTATTTTTATACTCTAGTTTTCAAGAAAAACCCCGAAAGACATTTCGATTAAAAAGAAAAATAAAGCACTTTCGGTAGTTTTAGTTCATAGGAGCCGACTGAGAGACCGCTCTTAAAAATACTACAATTTTTGTGTCTGGAAAAGTAAAAAAAAAATAGCCTGAATTTTTTTTTTTAAATGCTAGGGCCTTATTTCTCTGATATAATTGGATGTTTTGTCAAAATATTTGCAGTTGATAAAAAGTGACCTTATATACATTTTTTATTGTTTGTATATATCCGTAGTATTGATTCATAACATATATCCATAGGTATACTGTATATTAGGATAATGAACATGTATATATAATAATAACATAGATTTATTTTTCTTCACAAAAGTAATATACATGACAACATTACATTGCATTTCTTGACTTTATTAAAAATTCAAATTCTTTGTTTCAAAATGAACTTTTACAAGTGTTTTTTGAACGTCAATTCAAAGCCATGACTTCGTAAAACCTACGGTGGAGACCTTGTACCGAGAAGACAAGTTTTAATTACTTGTTGTGAAGACTGGTGCTTGAAATGGATTGAGACAATCTGTTATACAAAACATCAGGTTCCCAACTCCAAGACAGTTGAACGTTAAAGAGGAAAAACTGTACGTATAGCGGTTTGCTTGGTAGATCTTATTCTAAATCCGCTTGGCTAGATGGCGGTATCTCTTATCTAAGTCTGCCGCAACAACTATGTTAAAGTATCATCACATCAACATTTTATTTAAGTAAAATATATAAATAAACTAAAATAGTGTGTATCCTTTCACGGCAGCACTACCGTCGCCATACCAACTAAGTCGGGTCTGCAAAATTCATTGGCACATAGCGTCGCAGCGAGACAATGAAATGAGAGCAAGGTGTCGCGACGCTCCGACATTCTCTTAGTGCATACTTGATAGGGGCGGGGGCGGGGTCGCGGCAGGAGCGGCCGCGGGGCGGGGATCTATTTTTTTATTATTATTAATAATAAAAAATATCTATAATAATTCAATGCTAGGCCTCTCTTTGCTTATGCCATTCGTCTTGATCCTGCGCTAGTCTGGGCCACGTGCAACCCACGGTCTTGGTTATATGGTCGACCCATCTCGCCGGTGGACGTCCCCTTTTTCTGTAACCCCCTTTTTATGTATTTTATTTGGAAATTAAAAACTATTAAATTTTTTTTGCATAAAATTTGCGTAAATGTTATTATAATATATCGACATACATATATCTATATAAATAAAATTAATCACTGAAATATATGTAAGCGCATAAATTCCGATCGACTGCACAAAATTGGATAATTCTTTTTTTTTGTGTTTGTTATTGTCAGGACAAGGTTTGTAAAGAAGAAAATTAAAAGAAAAAAATTTTTGCGTTCAGGAATTTGTCTTTTTCACAAATATATGTAGGTGATACGAAATTCATCGGGTTACCTAGTTTTTAATAAAAAACATTTGCCACATTTATGTATGTCAGTGCACAACTTGGGAACGGCTCGACCGATTTGGCTGATTTTTTTGTTGTGTTCGTAATTGTAAGGGCAATGTTTGTATCAAAAAAATTTGACGGGATACGGGTGTTCACTAAAGCGGACGAAGCGGGCCACTATAATAAAAGTCTTTATTTGTTTCATTACAAGTTATGGTATCTTACATAATTTATGATATGTGACACTTTATATTCTTTTTATTTTATATATTTTTTTAAATATATACCTACGGTTGAGCGGATAACGCTTGAGCTATTTAAATAAAAAAAACTGGGCGCCAAATCTGTTATTTTATAAAAGTCCACAGTGTGTCAGTGTCAGATTTTGACATTTGCAATATAGAATAGTGTAGAATATGGAATTAAAATCATTTATTTGACACAAGTAGCTAACAAACAATACATAATAATGTATAAACTAACAAAAATGTGTCCTCAAAGGGTTTCTACTCAGCATTTGTTGCAGTAAGTAAAAAAACGCTGATTAAGTATTGATAATGCGTTTGGTTTTTACCCGACTCCACTTCGCTTATTTCGACACATCTCGCCTCACCTCCCATCTCTACCTTGATGAATGCCAGTCCCAAAAGACGCTCAAAGATCTAGCCTTGGATGGTTCAACATTTCCACCCGTCCGCCTGTGACTCGCGACACCGCCCCCCCCTGGCACTCGTTCAATGGAATCAAAGGATTTGCGTTCATTACAGCCAGTAATAATTGATAGGTTACGCCGCGCGGCGCCACCGTCACACCGCGCCACAGACGATGTCACTTGTGATACCGCTAATGTTGTTAATCTGTGATTCTTCTACCCTTGAAAATAAAAGCTTGTCTTTGGTAATCGATACGGTTTGGGCATGAGCGCGTTGATGCCACCGATGAAAGCTGAAATTTGTTTTGAATCGACAATGGTTATTGAAAATTATTATTGAGTATTTTGGAAGATTTACTATTTAAAGACACTTTACTATTGTCTATTTTGCTGATCTATATTTTACAGATTTTGCAGGTTTAGTGTGAAAACTCATGAGGTATCAGTTAAGATTGCCAACTGATAATATAAAAATAAAATACAATAAAACTCCTATTTGACCAAATCAAGATATTTTTATTACTTATACTATGAAAAATATATAAAAATCAAGTTTTAACTAGTTCGATCCTATATGGACTACCAAGGACTAAGGATACTGCTATTTTATAGTGGGGCTAAAGTGACAACCCTATATAAATGATAAGTATAAGTAAGCAGGTTTTGTTTATCGTTTTATTTTTATTAAGAACGATGTCGTTTATCCGAATCCGTACATTATTGTGAAACAATGGTAGGTTATGTACACTCGTGAGAGTTCGTAAACAAATATAATGATATGTATTGGAAGGTATTGGCAAATATGACAATATAGTCACAGTTTTAAATAGTAATACTGTGATACAGTGCAACGTTACTTTTTTTTTCAAGATGTCCGTGTGAGGTCCCTAATCATTAAACATTTTTCTTTCATTACTAATCATCTATTGTTTAAAAATAAAACATTTTACAATACCTCCCTAACTTTGCCATTGACTAAATACACAAGAAATAAGTACTTATAATGTTCTAAGAGAGTAAAAATAAAAAAACACAAAACATCACTGAAAATATTATCGAGTAGAGAAGAGAACGGGACAGAACGTAACACAACTTACGTAGCTGACTGTCATATAAGTAAGCGTAACTTTGATCTATTTAATTAAATATGACACAAGTAATAGGATGCAAAGCCAGGCTATGCAAATACAAATCCCATTACTTGCAAGGGTCAAGCTCGGGGTTGGTAACGAGGCGTGCCCTCATTAATTGATTTCAGAGTCTCGAGGACCTCGAGAACGTTAATATTCAGCTTTCGAGCAAGGCGTCTCCAACAAAGAGAATTAATATAACACTTAACGGCACTAATATTGTTTTCATTAGCAATATGGCGGCATTTCGCAGCGGCCATTAAAGTTTCATAATGCTGGAAGTATTCAATTGATTAACTTCGTTGTTTATGGTAAGTATACCTACTTAAGCTGAGTGAAATTAGAAAAATAATTAATTTGGTACAATGAAACGTAAGAGGTGTGGCGATGTTTTAAAAAATCAACGCAGGTAAGTTTTTTTTTCAATAACTAAACTAACTAAAATAACTACCTGCGTTAATATTGTTAATATTATTAAGTAGCATAGTGTGTTTCATTAGTTGGCTTATGTTTAGGTAAAATTTAATTTCTGTATTTTCTGTACCATTAAAGCTGTTGAAACATTGTTCAAAAATAAATAAATAAATTTAATCAAATAATTATCAATAAGTTATTATGAATGGAATCTAGAGTTACTTCTCCATATAATCTGTATACGCTGTAAAGGCCGTATGAGGACAACAGCAAACCCTTTCCTAATAAAACCATTGAACCCGGTCTTAGGCTTACTTTAAAGTCTTTAAAGTCCACTAGGAAAAGTCTCAATTTTTTTAAATGATTAATTCTAGATTTATCGTAGTGTTCAACACTAGATTTCATCTCTAAAAATAATATATAATTTAATTGCAATTTATTGCTAGTAGGTATATATTATTAGTCCATGCTGCTAATAAGTTTGTTACAATCAAAAATCAGTTGCTGACATCTACGAGTATTTTTAATGATTCATGGAAAAAAGTGTCAATCTCTGGTTTCTGTCCAACACTGATGGAAACTCTGTATTTGTCATAAGCACGAAAAGCTTCATTACTACTGGCTTAATGGTTTGCAATTAAATTGAAACTTCGAAGCTTGTATATCATCATCTTAATCATCATCTCAGCCAAAAAACGTCCACAGCTGGACAAAGGCCTCCTTCAAGGATCTCCACAACGACCGGTTTTGTGCTGCTCGCATCCAGCGGCTTCCCGCGACCTTCACCAGATCGTCGGTCCACCTTGTTGGAGGCCTGCCCACACTGCGCTTTCCGGTACGCGGTCGCCACTCGAGGACTGCTCCGCCCCAGCGGCCATCAGTCCTGCGAGCAATGTGCCCTGCCTACTGCCACTTGAGCTTAGCAATATTTTTAATGATTCAAGGAAAAAAGTGTCAATCTCTGGTTTCTGTCCAACACTGATGGAAACTCTGTATTTGTCATAAGCATGAAAAGCTTCATTACTACTGGCTTAATGGTGTGCAATTAAATTGAAACTTCGAAGCTTGTATATCATCATCTTAATCATCATCTCAGCCAAAAGACGTCCACAGCTGGACAAAGGCCTCCTAAGGATCTTCACAATGACCGGTTTTGTGCTGCTCGCATCCAACGGCTTCCCGCGACTTTCACCAGATCGTCGGTCCACCTTGTTGGAGGCCTGCCCACACTGCGCTTGTAGTTGAAGTTTGTTTGAATATAGTTTGAATATGCAATATTAAACAGTATATAATCACTCTTGTCGACAAAAGGATCTCGCTTAATCCGTATTACCTCCCCATACCTGTAGTGTACGTACCTTTAATGTGTCACATGAACCGGGTACGTACCCCACTGATTCGATTGCCTCTGATATAAGGCTATTTGATATTCGGCGTCATGAAACGGCTGACGCGTCCGCATGAATAACTGATCGGGACATAGTTGGCACTAACCCGATACACACTTGCCGTTCGCTAATGAAAATTAATTATGTATCGCGATAAATTGACAGTAATTGGGCGGGGTACAGTGACGTCATCGTCAGCGGAGGAAGGCCTTTTGCGCGGGAGATTTCACTCTTCTGTGGCATCATTATCGACATCATCATCGTAAATGTTACTTGGTTTAAAATGTGGTGAAAAAGAAACAGTCTCCTAAGTTTCTTGCCAGCTCTTCTTGGTTGAAGGGTCTCCCAAAATCCTGATTTGTGGTAGATTAAGTAGTTTAGCTTAAATTAAATTTTAGTTGATTATTATTTTTTGGATAATTAATAGTTTTTTTTTTATTTCAATAACTATCTGTGTATGGTTTATATTGAATAAATAATTTGACTTTGACTTTAGATCAACAGTCTATATTAGTCTACTGCTGGCCAGTGGACTTAGGATAGGCATCTCTAAGTGCAAGGCACTGCACGACCCGCGGCCACTCTTGTATGGTTAGCTGCCTGTTGTATGGCCTGTTAAAATTGAAATGTTTGCAAGTAGGGGAGTGGCACCTGTATACGATACTTTAAGCTCACTTTAAGCTCACTTTAAGCAAAAAAAAAACAGATTTTAATTGAAATTTTACAGGATAACAGCTATGAAGCGGGTGGCCTGTATTAAATTGTTGCTTAACACTAAAATCAGTTGATGACCTCTATTTTTAATGATTAAAGGAAAAAAGTGTCGATCATAGGTTCTTGTCGAACAGTGGTGCCCTATAAAGATAATAATTTACAGTTTCAGTTATAATTATCATGATACTACGTGTTATTGATGATAACCGAAGTAAAATTTTATTGAAATAATAACTCATGTCAAAAAAAGACAAAGTGTTGAAAAAATTCCACGAGCGGGATTCGAACCCGCACCCCATGACATGCCGGGTCAGGTGCACTACCAACTATAATATCGTGGCTCAATCCAACTCGCCGAAATTAATCAACACTATCTACTATTTTTTTCAAGACTTTGTCTTCTTTTTTCATATTGTAATTTGTTCGCAACAATATTTGCGTAAAATTGTATGTAAATAATCTTAAAATATTGTTATTTATTTTCTGCGCTGTCTCATTTTAATTGTTTAACATTTATTTATTTATTTATTCTTTATTGCACAATAAAATAAAATAAAGTACAAAAGGCGGACTTAATGCCAAATGGCATTCTCTACCAGTCGACCTAAGGGCTAGACAGAAAAATTGGTCGTTGAGAACTCGTGAAGAACTCGAGTGTTGAATTTAATGCTCCTTTGGCAGCAGTACAATAAAATTGTTCTAAGGCTTAGAGGGTACATGCATAAAAGTCAATATTTTTAAAGTATGACAAATATAATCATTAAGAATGTGATTTTTTTATTTTAGTAACAGAAAGTTATTAATGTTTACTTTGACATCTATCGAGCCCTAACACATTCCTAAATATATTTCGCAGTTAAACAGTTTGCCTATTCACAACTAACTCCTAAGCTCACTAGATGGCGTTGTCCGTAATGACGCGTTCAATTATTCATGCAATTAACTGATTATAGCGACACTACGGCTCGTGCCTCCCCTTACCCCCCGCACCCTGCTACCCACCCCCCACCTAACTTCTATTAACTCTAGGTATTTACTAGTAAGTAGTCTGTTTGTTAAGCAAGAATATTGGAGTTAATTAATGCGTTTCTGATTTTCTATATAATTAAGTAAAGACGTTTCAAAAATTTAAACTTTAAACAAAATTATTCTACAAATATGATTGTGTACTTTCCCGCCAAGCAGTCCCTTATTCATAATACATAGTGTTATTATTATACATACATATATTTGTAAAAGAAAATTTAAATTAAAAAAAAAAAAACCCCCTGCGGAAAAAAAAGTAACTAAATAGAAAATCAACTAAAAAGGCCGGAACAAGATAAAAATTCAATTTATGCAACATCATACATAACAACACACAGTCGGAGGCACGCACAAAGTGAGAATGATTTGACTTATCATTAAATTTTATGCCTCCGACTGCATGTTATGTATGATGTTGGATAAGTTGAATTTTTATCTTGTCCGGCCTTTTCAGTTGATTTTCTATTTAGTTACTTATTATTTTTTACGCAGGCGGGTTTTTTGTTTTCTTTAAATTTAAATTTTATTTATGTCTTTTTAATTAGACAAATTTCATGATATACCTTTTTAAAATCCTTGTGTTGAGCCCTCTAATTTGATATCCATAACCATATATCTCCATGATAATATCCATAATAATGTAGTATTCGAAAAAAATACAAAAAATTAAAGAGTAATTAAGTGAAAAACAGCCGCCATGTTTGTTTTTTTAACGTCACCTATCTAAGAACACTTGGTTAGCTAAGATAAATCTAACGATACCTCAATTATGTAAATCCGTTCAGCGGTTCTGGAGATAATAATAAAGAATATTACATACAAGATAGGCGCGAAAAATTTTTTTGCTAAATAATCATTAAAGTTAATTGACATCTGTGAGTGCGGCAGTAAATCCTATTTCTGCAAGATAACAATAACTAAATATGCTACACTAATTTCTCAATTTCTAAAACATAAATAAATTGAAATGACAAAAAGAATCCTGAAACACAACATTGCCGTACAGAGCCGTAATTGTGTAATTCAGTGAAAATTCATTTTCCACACAGCCTGTATACATTTAAATTACGTAATTTGCAGCTTATCCTTAAAGGGAAAGTATTAAAACATCCTAACACCCACTTTGTGTATCTTTAAGGAGCAAATCTAATTTTATCTGAAAGGTAGGCATGGTGGGAAGACGCCGTAATTTCCAATTTTCTCTTTACTCCGGTTTTTCAGCTTTTTAAAAGAGAAAAATTCGTTAATGCATATTTAATAGCCGTAATCGTTTCTCCCTCTCACAAAATTACGGGCCACCATTTTTTTTGTGTCTACGGTAGCTTTATGCTCGGATCTGTAAGTTTCGTATTGATCTCGTCGGCATCTCTAGAGGCTTTCGGGGTTATTCACATTTGGTATCACTGAACTGAATTAACATTCAATGAGGCCACGCTTTAAGTGAACGGATACATCAATGTCAGCCTATAATGCTGTTCTATCACTAAAACCCAAACTAAGTAAATTTTTTTTATATTTTAGATTTAAGTAGTAGTTAAAGTTGAAGTAAGTAGTTACAGTAGTGGCACTGATGTTAGACAGAAACCAGTGATCAAGAATTTTTCCTTTAATCTATACTAATATTATAAAGCTGAGTTTGTTTGTTTGTTTGTTTGGTTGAACGCGCTAATCTCAGGAACTGCTAGTTCGAATTGAAAAATTATTTTTGTGTTGAATAGTCCATTTATTGAGGAAGGCTATAGGCTATATTACATCACGCTATGACTAATAAGAGTAGAGCAGCAATGAAAAATGTTGCAAAATCTGGAAAATATTTTTTTGAGAGTTTTCTTAACGCGGGTGAAATCATTAAAAATAGGAGTCACCAACTGATTTTAGTCTTTAGCAAACTGAATACAGACCCCCTGCTTTCTAGTTGTAATCCCGTCAATTTTTTATAATAATCTACATATGTAATTTTTTTGGCGAGAAAAACTGTGTCGTACTCTACGATACTAATACTAATAAATCTTAAACTGCTTGTCAATCCTCATGCTAGGTCATGCGACCTGCAAAATCGTCTATCGTGATTGTTTCTGATTCGCGCAAACAAAACGACTATGTCATCGACATCCGATATATTCTAAATTATAATTTGTTTTCAATAAAATTGCCTACAACGTAATAAAAGTCAAAACGCGTTAATCATGCGACAGTTTGCGGTTGCGTAAAACCATTGTCCACACTTAACATTAAACAATGAAACTAAACTACGGTTAACATCAAACCTTCAAAAGAACGCGCATTACCTGATTAAGCGGTACAACCCTCCTAATTCCCCAAATAGGGGTAACCTTATACGTTGGGTTTAAAATTGAAATTTATACGCGAGCATTATGTATGAGTAAGAGATGGCCGCACACCCTGGGGACGGGATAGTTCTCTAGCTCCACGACATTTGTGGAATTGGATGCACAATGTAAGTATGTACGTTGCTCATTTTATTGGTGCCTTTAAATTTTCAGACGTTTTAGTAAGCAATATCTTGTCGGATATTGGAGATGTGAATGTGTGCGTTTGACGTGCCTTAACGTTGAAACGGAGTGACGGGTCGACGTGGTTTTTTGTACGGAGTAAAGTGCGGAGTACTTGTGCCACTGGCTGTCATTTAACTATATATAGGGTACTTTTTAATTCGTTAAAATACCCAGGCATTGCCAGAATGCAATAAAGATGTAACATAATTTGAAACGACAAGTATGTTCAAATGTCATTATACACTGTCGTCATTTACAAACAACGTTAATTTACTTGCTTAATAAGTTATTAAAAAAAATCACAATGCTTAAGCGTATTTTTGAGTACGTATCTAGTACCTACTCATATATTGTTGAGATACTTTACTGAGATACTCGAGGGGTTGGGGGGTATATCATTTCTCACTTCTCATTTCTATTCTCATTCATCATCATCATACAGGAAGAAAATAATGTTTATTTATGTATTCAACTAAAGGAAAAAAAAATCTAACACTTGCCAATGAAGTTTCCACGTAACAAGTTATACATACAATAGTGTTGAGCAAACAATTACACCTAAGTATGCGCAATAAAGAAAATTTCATCAAAAACAATGTGTGGTACCTATTCATTTTAAACTTTTAAATTTAATGAACTGAGATGCTAATTTTAAGCCTCATAAATTTGATGAGTCCCTAATCAACGATTTAAATTTTGACCCCCTTGCAAATAAATCTTCCGAATAGTTATTCCGTGTTTTGTTCCTGTCATGTAAACGTCATTTCGAATTAGAGTAAAGGAGACAAAACACGGATTAACTATTCTATAAGCTTATTCTTTGTTTATTTGTAAGACCCTGACAGTTTAAGGCTAAAGATATCGATGTGACTATTCAACGTTATAATAATCTTTCGTGGCTTTACGGATAAAACAATTTTTTGCATAATTTAGAAGAAATCAATTAAGCTATTTATAATTTTATAAAGTTAGTTATAATTTTATAAAGTTAGTCATAATTTTATAAAGTTAGTTATAATTTTTTAAACTTAGTTATAATTTTATAAGTTTAGTCCTGTTAACCGCACCAGAAAGCTTTACGTTTCTGCTCCAAGGATGGGGTCTAATGTAACAGTATGTTTTACACCAGCTAGATTCAACCAAGATTTATTTCCTGATTACTCGTTATGTAATAGCACAATTACCTTTACTACTAAATCAAATACAACCGTTCTTCGTGCTCTATTTTTGTCGGTAGATAATTCAAACTGAAATAAGCAGCGCCCTTGTCTACATTACATTCCAAATCTTTTGCTCCTTCGTGTAGGGTTGCCAGATTGAAATAAATAGTCTCCCCTTTACGTTTGGAATCTGGTAGATTACCGACTTTATGTTGTAATGTCAGCTCTGTAATGGGGAGTATAAGTCGGAGTTTGTGGTTGATAAATCACCCCACGGGTACTGATAGACGTTTCGATTATTTTGTTACGCATACGTTGTTATTACAACTATTATAAGGTTTATTGAACTAGGGTAATTGGCACCAGTGTTACTACATTCTACACTTTTTTTTTATTTGTTAGCGTAAATTTTACTTTTTATTTTTAAGTGCTAATTGCTGCACTGAAGCTGAATTAAATATTTATAAAATACAGTGAAAACATTAAATGCCTACCCGACTCAGTCAGAAATCGAACGTGGGTCTTCCGCAATCCGGAGGCTGACGTAAGCACTGAATTTTTACACTACTTTTTAATGTATGCAATTAGCACTTAAAAATAAAAAGTAAAATTTACTATAACGTCATCAAATTTGTGGTATTTCATCTGTAAAGATGAATCTGCTTAACCATCGGTTGCAATAACCGTTGGATAGATGGCACTGTGCCGCTAAAAGCACTAAAAAATTGAAAAGCAGTGTCGAAATTCAGTGTTTACGTCAGCCTTCCCAGTAGCATAATGGTCAGTGCAGACACCCGGTTTTTTTTAAAATTGTAAGATGGGCTTGCTCTTGGCCTCATTCAAATCCCTAGGGCCAAGAAGCCGTACGTCTGGATTGCCGATGGTAAAATGGGGAATTGTGGAATGAGCTCATGCAGCTCAACAGCACACTCTCCGAAGTATAGCCTGTAAAATACCGACAAGCAGGCAACTGTGCGGCGGTGAGCGAGACTGTGAAGCTTGGTTTTTACAAACTTATCTTAATTAATGACGGTAGTTGTTGACATTGAATGGGCGCCTTTGGCTTTCAAAGTAAAAAAGTAAATAGTGTTGAATAATTTTGGCGGGCTGGTTAGAACCACGATAGCTCAATTGGAGGAGCACCTGACCCGGTATGTCAGAAGGGTGCAGGTTCAAATCCTGCTCGTGGAAATTTTTTCAACATTTGTGTTTTTGTAACTTATCTTCTCCTATAATTTTCCTGGCTCTGCATTCCACCGAATCAAGCGCGGCGAGCTGGTATTTTGCTGAACCGTCTCAAAGGTGGCAGCATTACTCCATGCACGATGCTGACACGTATCGCCAAACAGGCGTCGTGCCCCTGTGGCTGTTGTCGGAAGTCGAGCAGACTAACACGGATTTCACCACACAATGGTCAGACGTTCCCAGCGGGGATTGAGACCAATACTGAGTGTTTGTTAGGGTTCGTTGTCAGTAAAAGATCTAGACAGTTCGGCCATCAACATCAGGTACCCGCGTTGCTACATTCACCATCTGGGTAAGATCCAGCGATAATGCAAACTTGCGCGTTTCTCGTCCAGCATGGTCAGTTTTCTTAAACGGTAGTATCAGTCAAAATCCATATTGCGGAAAACCCAGGTCTTTCAAAGCCACGGAGACGTGCCACGTCCGACGGTGCTGCTATCTGCGTCTCCGTTAAAAAGAATAGGTGTGGCTATTCGGTTTCGAGATGGTGGTGGTCCTGTTCGAGATTGGAGTGCAGACCATGAATGTTAGTGAGGTGCACTTTGATTGGGAGGAAGTGCAGCCGTCGTTTAAATCTTTTTCTTTTATTTGAGCTTTTCATGAAGGAGTGAATTTGGGGATATAGATAACGGCTGAGGCACCGCTCAGTGAACCAACTGGTGTACCCTGCTGTACCGACTCGAGGGAAACTCGATCTGGAGACTGCGGGGACGCTCATACCCCCCAAGAATGTCCACTAGGTCCTCCCATCCAGTCGCCAACTGGCACGGTGGCGCATTTTGGGATTTTTCGCAAGTTGGCGGGCAGCGTTTTGCACGTGGCTAGCGCACTACATGGGCCCCCTACTAACTGCGGTCGGCCAACGGCAGGACCATGCTTCGGATCCCGCTAACCTCCAGGTTGAGCTACCAAGTACGGAATCTTCAAGGACCCAGCACTGTTCGTTTCCAAACAGTGCAACTAAACGTTCTCTCGAATGGCACGGTACACCTGCACACCGACGGAACGCAGTGAGACTGCTTGGCGCCGGGCTCCGGCAAGAGGGAGGTAGCAAACCAGGCGGCTCCTTAAGAAGCCTGCCTTCGCAGAGTAGGGAACATTCAGCCGTCACCATAAGCTGGGGATTGGTTCCGGATTGCGGAAGTCCCAGGTTCGATTCCTGGCTGGGCATTTAATTTTTTCACTGTATTTTATAAATATTTTATTCAGCTTCAGAGCAGCAATTAGCACATAAAAATATAAAGTAAAATTTACTAAAGCGTTGTGTTATCAAATTTGTGGTATTTCATCTGTAAAGATGAATCTGCATAGCCATCGGTTGCAATAACCGTTGGATAGATGGCACTGTGCCGCTAAAAGCACTCACAAATTAAAAAACAGTGTAAAAATTCAGTACTTACGTCAGCCTTCCCGGTAGCATAATGGTCAGTGCAGCCGCCCGGATTGCGGAAGATCTAGATTCGATTCCTGGCTGGGTCGGGTAGGCGTTTAATTTTTTCACTGTATTTTATAAATATTTATTAGCGTAAGTTGGTTAAAAACTACCATACTTGTGTTGCGATACTTTTATCGTTTCGTCAAATCTGCAGTCATTCTTGTGACAAAATCACGCGTCTTGTACGGACAGCTATAAACTTTAAACTTCGCTATCCACTTTAACTATTCATATTAACACCATTAGAGATTGAAAAGCGCCTGTCTCATTCATTAGTTGCTGACAAAGTACAATACTAAAATGGTCAGCTACTCCTGCCGCCGACTGTACCTCCGTCGGTAATCCCTCTCGCAAAATAATAACATTTGCTCAAATCCTTGGCCGCTAATGTACCCGCCTCCCGACGGAGTTTAAACTGCTTAATGCTTAAAAACTCCCAGGGTAAGAGGCCCCGACAATGCCACGTGAGGTTTGTGGCTTCCTTTCTACGTTTAGTGGAATCAATGGATGTGCCGGCGAAGGGATTTGTCGGTTTATGTTAGGTTTTTGCGGTACGATAAGGCGCTTTTGACCTTGCAGTACCTAAGTAAATTTTACGCTACTCGTTTTATCGAATGTTGTATCTGATATTATTTTCTTGCAAAACAAGTGTAAATCCCTTAAAAATCTTGAAAAAACTTATGTCTTTTGCTGTTTTAAATAAACCATTATTTGCTTGTTATTTTTTTTAATGCTCTAATAACTAATTGATAGTTTAAAACCTTTATTAATTATTGAACAAGTACAAAAACATATTGTTTTTTATAGTTTACGCAAACACTATACATTAAAATTAAATAACGGACTTTGTATGTGTAAAGGTTATCAAAACGTAAGGAAAAAACAAATAATTTGTCAAAATTTCTACTCTACTAAATTCGTAAAAAGTGTTTATTTAATAAACATAGGTATATAAAAACCACATTGTATCGTATTCCTCCGGCCTTTAAGTGAGATCGTTGTCATAACAATAATCGAAACACATTTGTTCGAATTACGCATATGAATTGAGATGAGACAGTCGCCCGCCGTACAACCCCATAAATATCAATGAGCCGCCGCCGAGTTATCAAATTAGAAAAATTAAAAGTGATAAATAAGCTCCAATTAAAGTTTATTGCGTAAAAAACGCATAAATTAATGCGTGCTACGGAACGTATGTAGGAAATTTAAAAAGAGAAACCGTGCGCGCCAATTCGTGTAATTGTCAGGCGTGTAGGGGTGGGACACGGCGCGGCGGCTCGTATCGGGTGTCGCGATGATTTGTTTCAATTACAGGTGTTTTGTTGCGTTCACTTGACTTTAGGGTGATAAAAATGCTTGCCGGTTAGGGTGGACAGCTGTCACCTGCAGTAAACAATTAATTTGTTAACTTGTTTTATTTGGTATTATTTACTTGGTTTACCTGATTTAGTAGAAATATTACGAATATGATTTAGAGTAAGTATTGTCTTAATTATTTTTGTATTATGTAATTATTGTTTTCTAAAGCTTACGTAAATTTTGTATGTACATTTTATGGTTACTTACATATTTCCCAAAAAAAAAACAATAGCCTATATACTGTCCCTCTGTGGGGCAAAGGCCTTCGTCATTAAAATCAAGTCATCATCGCTACAATTTATGGGTATATTTTCTTAATCACCTCGCTTGCCAAATGCGGGTTGGTGCTTACAAACCCGCTAGGCTACTCTTGACGCAAACTCAATCTCAATACAATTCCAATCCCAAATCTAAAAAATTCAAATGGCACTCCTCAAAGCGATAATAGCGCTACATTGGAATTAAATTGCGTGGAAATTGAGTGAACAAATTATTATCGAGATGGGGCGTTCCGAAATTGCGAAACTTATCTTAATATCGATACATATTAATCGCATTGGAATTGTATTGAGATTGAGTTTGCGTCAAGAATAGCCTAGCTGGGCTATGCATCGGATAATCTGAAAAACGCTTTGCCCGACCCAGGACCCGGGCTGAGCGCTTAGCCACTCAGCCACTAAAGCGTCATACATAACGTAATCGTAGCATATATTTTAAAAATCTATCGACATCCCGCCATCCCTACCACACACCACACGTGGTCCTCTAATTACGCGCTTAAATTGTATTAATTAGAGCGCGCCTCATGAAAGGGTTCCGTCACAAATTAAATGCAGTTACACACCGCCTGCGCAACTCCATCCGTCATTGTTCCTAATGCTTGTCACTCGTATGCGGGTAATTCGCATAATTTCTTCAACCAATTAATTACGTACTTGCAACAGAATTATTAAGAAAATTTTAATTGACAATTTAAGTACTTCTATGTATGTTTAACATTAGGATAGATGATTTCAAGTTTGTTAATTAGTTCATTAACTTTAAACGAGACTAATATTTTCCGTTTGTGTAACCATTACGAGCAATATTATTAGACGTCCCATTATGACATGAACACCTTTTTTTATTCTGTAAAGCTCTTATACTATTTATTCACCTTAATAATAAATAAGATTGGCGCTGTATCTCCGTGTTTTTGGAAAACTAATTATTAGTTAATTGGGCACAAGGATTTCCTACTAGTTATATTTCTATTCACTAATTTTGGATATGTTAATAGGATTATGACCATGTTTTTACGTTGAGCTTATTACCAGTAGATTTTGTTATATTTAAGTATCGGCACTGATGCATGAGACATGTCAACTTTTTTTAAATCTCTATAACTTCTTGTAAATCATACGAAAATTCTAATATTGGTTCAATGTGTTCACTTCCTATCTACATAATATCATATATTTCAACTATCACACAGCGTATATACTTACTATAAAGATTGAATACTAAAACAAATTGAACTGCTCCCCAAAGCAATTCGCACAAAAGAGATAAAGTAAACTGTATAACATAAAAGGTAAATTTGTATCACAGGCGCGCCAGCAACATCAAAAGGGGCTATTATGAAAAATCGTAACGCGTTTACGGGGCGGACGTCCATGCATTATTCATAAGAGGAATTGCTACTGCTCCTTAGGTACCTGCTCCTTAGATAGCTGTTATTTATACGCGCTCCGGACGGTAACAGTTACCTGCCCCGCCCTACTCGATGTGTAAAAAGTTAGGTAAATTATTCCGTTCCGTTTTACATAAAACGACTCTGAATATTCGATCAAGCGAGGGTTAAATTTGGCAATTTCTTTGCAGCGCTGTTTGCTTACATCGTGCACGGTAGCTTTTCTGTTTTGTGTACGGAACGGGTTTTTAAATGGATTTTAAACTACGTTATGGGAAAAGGAAAAATTACGTGACGTAGAATCTTCCCTGTAGTCATTATATACCGAATAGAACATTAACGCTTACAATTAACTATTTAAAAAAAAAAACAATTTATTGTAGGTACTTGATTAAAAAAAAAATTCTCTATTTACTATTATATTGTGCGTTTGATATTTATTGTCTGTGTATTCTTCTAGCTAAATAAATATTATTCTTAATAGTAATAAGTCGTACAAGCGTTATTGCTATTTGACAACAGCGATTGCGAACCCCTAATGAGCTTACATCATCAATCCGCACTGGGCCCGCGTGGTGGTTATGACCCGTTCTCCCTATCCATCCATAGGGAAGGCTCTTGCCCCTGCAGTGGGGACATGAAATGAGCTGGTGCTGAGGATGAGCTCACATCAAAAATCATCTCTAAATAAAAGTTTTAAAAACATTCCCAAAAGTTAAGTAAATAATTTTTACTCGCACCTCTATGTGTCCATTCCATTTAAATAAAAAACCACCAAAATTATTTACAGTCTCATCTTCCCACTACACCACCAACCATACCAAGCGTACTCCAACGTAATTCAATCCTGTCGTCACAAAAATCATGATCCCGACATTTATCTGTGGCAAATTGAATACGATTCCGCCCCCACGCCGCGTCGTTAGCAATCAGACGCTGTAAGCCCGTTAGAAGGCGCGTGACTAGCCTGAAGATGTCGTCGTCTGTACCCGCAGGCGATACTAATGTTTGTCAGCTGGTGTATGCTGTCACTGAGATTGTAGACTTGTTTTGTTTATAGAGTGATTGGAGATAATCGCTTGTCTATTGTTTTTTGAGCTGGACTAGATAATGTTCGCTGCCTGGTATGTATATAGTGCTTCTAAGATTGTAGAGTTGTTTTGCTTTAGAGGTCTTTGGTGATTATCGCGTGTCTATGCTTTTTTAGTTGGACTAGGTAATGTTTGCTTGCCTAGTATATGCTGTTTCTGAGATTGTAGTATTGTTTTGATTTAGAAAGTGAGGGAAAGGCCTTGCAGTGAGAAAGTAATGACTGGTGAAAATAATAGAATTTTATAAAATGTTCAAATAATTTTTAACGCTTATTTTGTTGCGAACAAATTACAAAAACACAAATGTTGAAAAAATTTCCACGAGCAGGATTTGAACGTGGTTAGAACCACGATAGCTCAATTGGAAGAGCACCTGACCCGGAATGTCAGAAGGGTGCAGGTTCAAATCCTACTCGTGGAAATTTTTTCAATTCATTCATTTCATTTTTGTGTTTTTGTATTAGAATTTTATACAAGTTCATTTACTTGTACTTTTTATGTAGTGTTGATTCCGCTAACTTGTTTGTCTATCCAGCTTAGATGTAGCGCAAACAAGCACCGCATTATTCCCGAAAATATATGCACAATGTAAAAGCATTTTCGCTTCTTGCGTGTGCATACACGTATATTATAAGTTGACAAAGTATTTATTTATATTGTATTTTTATATGATTTATTTTTAACTTTGGGACTGTAAAGATTAATAATAAAATCAGATAAATTGCGTTATGACATGTCAGTAAATCTACGGTAATCTTTAAATATGTCACATATTTTAATTGCATTTTTATGTAATTTATTTTTAACTTTTGCACTGTAAGGTTTACTAATAAAATCAGGTAAATTGTATTGTGACATTTCAGTAAGTAATCTTTTAAATATATCACATTATAGTCTAAGCTACTGGGTACTCGATTGTCTTAAAGTAACAAATGTTTTTAAAAACTTCACTAAACAACTGAAATGGGAAAGAATGGTAGTCATCGCGGGGCGCAAAACTCTGAGAGCCAGCGCTGGCTCCGCTCGCTCGCCGTGAGCAGAAACTCAATTATCATATTTCATACCTCATAATACTTACGAGGAAGATATTCAATTATATAATTTTTCCTCTAAAAAGGGAATCCCTTTTCATTTCTCATTTGGATTTTTCTCTTAAGCAATTAGGGTGCCGCTCCGGGCACCGGATTGGCTGTGTGCTCACCGTCAGACTCCAAATTATCTTTTAACAAGGAACGAAATGTTATGTTAACTTATGCGCGGACCGCGTTAGCTGTTTTCGCTTATTTCGCTTATTAAAAGTGTGTTCCGCGATTTTGTGAGTTGCGTCGAGTTTTGAATTTGTTTATTCGCGGAATAGAAATGAGCTCATTTCACGCTCCCGTCTCCCGCTAGCGTTTTACACGCGAATAATGTATGACGCGCAAATTAGTTTTTTTTTACTTTTCATTTTATTTATTTACCTACGTTGTTTGCCTAATCGTGAACGTAGTGCCGTGAAGTAGGATGACCAGATACATTTTTCACTTAGTACCTATTTTTTTTTAAATCAAATTAAAATCGTTTCGGATAATAATATTAAATATTTACTTTGATATCCTATCTGTGGAACGGACGATGTTCGCACTGGGTCCGCGTGGTGGTTTATGGCCCGTTTTCTCTGTACATCCATAGGGAAGGCTCGTGCCCCAACAGTGAGGATATAAAATGAGCTGATGATGATGAACCGACATATTCAACGGCCATTGCAACCCATAGACGCGCGCGAAACCAAAAGTATCATTAGTCGGTTGCCAACTCTGGCTTCCGTTTATGCTTCTACACCTTTAATTTCACTGGATCTAGTACTCAATCCGGAATACAACATGCAGAACGCTGCTTGACAGCAGAAATTGGATGGTCACCATCTAGTTCAATTTTGGACAGAATTCAACCTCCGGGCTCTTACAAAATACCCAATTTTCTCGAGTTGCCCTAACATAACTAAACATTAAAGTGCCTACATAGCAGAGTGTCTAGTAGAGACACCCGCACATAAACCTATCCAAATCTGTCAAGTTTCTTTAGTACATTTTCAACCATGTGACATAGTCATAAAGTTCAAAGTCTGTTGAGGAAATTTGACAGTTTGTGGTAAGTTGATGCGCAGGCATGTGTAAGGGTTTTATTCTACATTCAATCACGTTAACGAGAACAATAAATTGACGATACTAAAGCAGCGATTTCTTGTGACAAACGTGAGTTAAACTGCCACACAAATTCTCTTTCTCGTTAACATGATCGAATAGTTAATGAATTCACACTAGGCACTTTAAAGGAGAATACAAATACAAAATTAACTATATTGATGAGTCATTAATCTTTCATGATTCGACTAGCCAACTCCTACTAGCAACTTGCCACCAATTAAATGTATACGGCATCATAATCAAGACGGGTGCGCCGACAGGATCCGTTCAACTCCAACTCGATTCGACAACTGCCGGATCGGATTCCGTAGTCTATAATCGGATAGCGCGGCCGGAAACACAAATTATTCCTGAGCCCAAAACTCGGGTAACTTCGTCAGCGAGAACAAAGCGGAACCACAATTGGTACTGAACCCGTACCTGACTCGGTGGAACTTTTAAAAATGGTGGCTCTTTGAGTGGAAACTCGATAAGGGAGAGCGCCTCGGGACGCGTAAATGCAATTTGCAAGGAATCGCTCCGCCTTTGACGGCGACTGGATTGTAGATTTGCTTGTTTTCCTTTACCGGTGTGTAGCGTGTTTGCGACGAGCTAAAAACGTGACTACGCAATTGGGTGGCAGCGACTACAGTATCACTTGGCTATTTAAATGCAAACTAGATAAGATCGTGAAATAAAGAATCTTAAATTCCTAAGAAATAAGTAACTAAATAATAATGAACTAATAACATGTTTAAAGAACATTCTGTGTTATATAGCTTTGCAAATTACCGTTTAAGTTTAGCTTGAAAAATGCCACAGTTCTACTTTTGTCTAGCTAGTCCATTGGTCGTAGATCAAAAGTAGTTTTATATATAACTCGTGGACCCGGCGGACTTCGTACTGCTTTGGCAGTTTCCATTCATTCTGTGGGAATATCGGGATAAAACTAACTTATGTGTTAATCCAGGTTATAAACTATCTGTATGCCGAATTTCATCCAAATCCATTCAGTAGTTTTTACGTGAAAGCGTAACAAAGATCCATCCATCCATACTTACAAACTTTCCCGTTTATAATATTAGTAGGATAGTGAAGCGCTTCCTCGTTCTGAAATAAAAACGACCGCGAACTTACTCCTTATTTACCATGATTGAATTGAGGCACGACGTTTCAACAAAACTCATAATAGAAACATTAACATTTTATTAGTCAACTTTCGATTGAAGCATACCTACAAAATTGTTTATGTAAAACAACCAAACAATGTTTGTTTGATTAATTAATTTTCTTAATACTTATAAGTATTGAGTCTACTTTTACTTAAATGAAAAATGTTGGCGGTAGTTTAAAACATATTCTTATGACATAATAGTAAGGTTTGTTTTTAATCGCCAATATCTTTTCGACCACTAATGTTGTATCAATAAATTTGATGGTGACTGTACTTTCCGAATTATGCGGACTAAATAAGGCATGACGCTGCGAGGCGCGGCAGAATGATAAAAGTTGTAAATGGATCAGCATAATTTTTATTAGGTAAATCATTCCGCTGGCGAATTTATTAGGAGCGTGGCAAGTTTGGGATGGCTCGTCCGCGCGCCGCCTCCGAGTTGTAGAGACACCATGCTTTGGCAAAGTGTCAGACATATATATTTTTTTAATTTGTGTTTTAGCATTTGTAACAAAATGTGTTTACCTAGTAGTAGTATAGTTTATCGGCACATGCTTTGACAAAGAAAAGGACATTATATTTTTTATTTGTATATTAGCACTTGGAAAAAAACATATGTAATGTAGTATTCTACCAAATTGTAGTATAAGCTATACTCGGCAGTTAGTATATTTGCACTAGAAAAAACAATTAACTATTTGGCTGCTCTTAGACTTACACACACATGAATTATTAGCGAATCCTAATGTTGTAATGTGAACTAATAGTTCAAGTGAAGTTAGCGATCGGGCTACAACGAGCGAGCTCAATGGCTCAACGTGCCTTTAAAGCACAGGAGCTCGATATATTTTACCATCAATCTGGTGGCCCAGTACCGTGATAATTGCTTAACTTGTTCTTTTTATTTTATTTTATTTAATGTGTGTAGAGGTTATTAATGTTTTGCAATAAGGTATCTTTCTTTATAGTTGACTTATAATTTACTAAAAAACAGCATAAGTAACGATAATGGCTATTGCTCCATAATTATTTAAAGGTACTCTATGAAGCCCTATCACCACGCCTTCTGAAATAGTCAAACCTTACAAATAATTCCTAGATTTTCTAAATTCATAGCCGTCCTAGTAGAGTAGCATTGCGATGCAAATTGTGGGGAATGATAGCGCAGCTCCCTTACAAATTACTTGGAGAAATTTTAATTTGTTATTTGGATCCGTCATAATTAGCTTCAGCTGTAACGAACGATATGAAATTATTATAATACTCGTATAATTTGTTGAACCAACACAATACATTTTATTTGCGTTACAAGAAATTAATAAGTAAATAGAGAAACACATTGGTTTATTTCATTTAATAAAATAAGTACTAATAGAGTACTAGCTGACCGGCGGCAGACTTCGTACCGATTTGAAAGTTTCCATGCATGACAACAACACAAACAAATCATTCGTCCGTTTAAGAACACCCGTATCCATGGACCCCTATAGCAGCGCCACTTACCGAGTAAACTATTTTCGAATCTTGAACACACAGAAAATTTTATCCAAATCGGTCCAGCCATTTAGAAGGAGTTCAATAACATACACATGCACAGAAGATTTATATTTTTAAAAATATTTGTTAATTTTGATATAGATTTTTCAATTTAATTTAAACATAATTATATTTAAATGGATGGCGAAGGATCGTAAGGAGTTGGCGAGCGAGGGAAGAGGCCTATGCCTTGAAGTGGGCGGAGGTGGGCTGGTGGTGATGATGATGATGATGATGATGATGATGATGATGATGATGATGATAATTATATTTAACAAAATACTTTTTTAGATATCAACACAAAAATAAATAATAAAGTACTTGCCAATTTAATGGTAATGTTAAAAAAATACGACATTCGCTTTATTATTTTTATTGTATTAAGTGTCACAACATTAACTTAAAAACAACAAAAATAAGGTATTTTCATCATCAGCATAGATCATTAAATCATGCATGGACAAGAAACGTATGAAAAAATATACTTACCTAAAGTTTACTAAAAGTTGGCAGCCCTAACGAACGCCAACCAGCCACTGCCGCGATAATCACGTTGCCTAGCAACCTTATCCGAGCTAACGAAGTACACACTCCACACCACGTACGGCACACTAAACCAATCCTTATTGCCTACGCAATAGAGCACAAATTGCCCCAGCCGGCCTTTAAAAGAGTTTTCGGCCAACAAACGAACGCGGCTAACATCGTTATTGTCGTTACGTGCCGTTACTCACCGTTATCGTTAGTTCGTTACCGTTGCCGTTAGTTTCGTTAGGTTAACGAGGCCGACTCGATTGGGCCCGGCCAGATAAGGCTACTGTTGTAACTAGTTCAATTCGCTATACGTTGTTTTTATTTTGGACTTTGTAAAGATAAAGTTTGAAGCGGTACCGAAATAAATACATAAATGGGTAATTACTGAATCGGTTTTAAACAGAATGGGTGTTAGTAAGCACAGGGTTCAGTTCGTCAAACAATAAACGTCCCACTGCTGAGAGTGGGATCAGGTCGATCTTTCCATATACAGGGTGTCCCAAAACTCGACGTCAACCCGAAGCCGGGTGAAAAGACAAGTCAAGCTGGTTGTCAGAAAAATATAAAAAAATATCTAAGTTGTATGATTTCAAAATTATAGGCATTTTTTTAAAAATCGCAAAATTACACACCCTGTGACAGTCTTTTTACTCCTGTTGCCACAAATCTTTACTTTTTCCAATTATTTTTTTTGCTGTGTAACCCTGAATAATGCTTTTCTAAACTGTAATCAAAATTTTGAAACCAGCTGCTCTAGCTTGCATAAAAAATAGGACTTATTTCCTAGAAAAACTTTCAAAATAAAAAATTGCCTAGTTTTAACTGACTGTATTGAAAAAAAATGTACTACGCGAGTTTGGCAAGTTATGTCAAAAGTTGGGGCATTTAGTAAAGATTCCAAAATGGTATAATACTTGGTAAATTGTAGCTGATAACATGGATAAAAAAAATTTTTTCCTGTAAAACCCAGTTTTTAACAAATTTTTCTTACTTGGTTAAAAATTATTCTAATGGGCGCAAGATTTTCCAAAGAGTCGTAAATTGTAGCTTGAGATGAATCAGGCATTCTAAGAAGTATAAGCGAGATAGATATTGACGCTTAAGTGACTAAGACGGAAAGAGTCACCTTATCAAGTGCGAGCGAGATAGGTATGGACGCTAAAGTGACTGAAACGGAGAGAGTCATTTTACTAAGTGCGAGCGAGACAGAGAGTGACGCCAGGTATTCGCTTTTGTACTCACACATCACAATCACAAATCAGTACGTTACGCTCCTTCGTTTACTGCACTTGTTTTCGTACTAACTACTTTTGGCTTCGTTTATGGACTTGTGATTGCTTGTGATTTGGATCCGAACTGTTTATTTTCCCTCAACGATGACCTTTGCTTTCTCCTGGACTATCGTGTGACTAGTGCCAAGATGTCTGCGTATACCACTCGCGAATACGCTAATATGCACCTTATTTATGGTGAATGCAGGTGTAATGCCAGTGCTGCCGCCAGACTTTACCGTGAAAGGTACCCAAACGCTGCTCGTTACCCTGATCATCGAGTGTTTACGAATGTGCATCGTTTACTCTTCTCAGAGGGCCACCTCCCAAATCAAGAGCATGGTGGAGGAAGACCCACCAACCCGATGGAAGACGAGGTGCTAGAAGCTGTCGAAGAAGACCCAAGCACTTCAGTTAGGGCTATTGAAATAACCACCGGAGTGCCCAAAAGTACAGCCCATCGTATTTTAAAAAGACATGAATTACACCCATACCACGTACAGCGAGTACAGACGTTACTACCCGGGGACTACCAAAATCGAGTAAATTTTTCCCGGACAATATTGGAAAGGTACAGGGATGACCCGCTTTTCTTAACGAAAATTTTATGGTCTGATGAATCGACATTCAAAAAGGACGGCTACATGAACATGCATAACTTGCATGAATGGCATGTAGAAAACCCTCATCTAACGAGGCAAGATCGGTCCCAGTACCGATTCAAAGTAAACATGTGGACCGGAATTTTAAATGGTCAAATAATTGGTCCTTTTGAGTTGCCTGATGCGTTGAATGGCGAGGTCTACTTGGACTTTCTACAGAACCATCTACCAAGTTTACTAGAAGACGTGCCATTAAACATTTACAGAGAAATGTGGTTCCAGCAAGATGGGTGCCCAGCACACTATGCTCGCTCCGTTCGACAATATCTCGATGAAGAGTTTCCCGGGAGATGGATCGGACGGTCTGGCCCAATCTCGTGGCCGGCCCGTTCACCGGACTTGAATCCATTAGACTTTTTTTACTGGGGAGCAGTCAAAGAAAAAGTGTATTCAAAGCCAATTGAAAGTGAATTTGAACTACGGCAAAGAATAGCAGAAGCAGCTGAATTCGTAAATAATGGACGATTCGCTCGAAAGATAGCTCGATCATTTTTAAAGAGATGTCGGGCTTGTATTGCCGCCGAAGGAAGACATTTCGAACATTTGTTGTAGTAAAAATAGTTGTATTGGTACATTCATGAAACATTTTAAAAATTATTGTAAATTTAATAAATAAACCTTAGTATTAAAAATTTTGTGTCAATTAAAATTTAAACTTTTACAAAAAAATGGTGCCTATTTCATACCACACACAAAGAGAACTAAACTAAATTTAGTGGACAATCTGTTTATTCAATCGGTTTATGATAGACAAGCACAGGTACAATTAAGTTAAATTTAATCAGTGTGTGCATTGGAATCGGCTCCAATGTAAAAAGCAATAAGTTTTGCCATTTTCACCAAGTAAGAAAAATTTGTTAAAAACTGGGTTTTACAGGAAAACAATTTTTTTATCCATGTTATCAGCTACAATTTACCAAGTATTATACTATTTTGGAATCTTTACTAAATGCCCCAACTTTTGACATAACTTGCCAAACTCGCGTAGTACATTTTTTTTTCAATACAGTCAGTTAAAACTAGGCAATTTTTTATTTTGAAAGTTTTTCTAGGAAATAAGTCCTATTTTTTATGCAAGCTAGAGCAGCTGGTTTCAAAATTTTGATTACAGTTTAGAGAAGCATTATTCAGGGTTACACAGCAAAAAAAAAATTGGAAAAAGTAAAGATTTGTGGCAACAGGAGTAAAAAGACTGTCACAGGGTGTGTAATTTTGCGATTTTTAAAAAAATGCCTATAATTTTGAAATCATACAACTTAGATTTTTTTTTATATTTTTCTGACAACCAGCTTGACTTGCCTTTTCACCCGGCTCCGGGTTGACGTCGAGTTTTGGGACACCCTGTATATGAAAAATAGGACATAAGGAGATCTGTACATACCTATTGTTAACATTACTATTTTTGTATGTTTTTAATAAAAATAAAAAAATACTTAACAATAGCAATAACCCGCCACGCGATTTAACTCAGGCATGGACTACTAATATAAAAGTAGTGGTCGCCCCAGTGATCGAAATTCGACCGTAACACTATTAAGGCTTCACGGATTGTATCCTAAGCCATGAAAAATTAAAAAATATATAATGTGAGTTTGGATTGGCATTGACAGATGTCGGCCGCATTGAAGACAAACAATACGTATGTGTCAAATACATATGTATGTGTGTCAAATACATTGATTTAATGTATTTTATGCATAATTTTAAAAAAATATTAACATTCGGAAAGCGAATTCAGATTGCGAAATTTAATACTCCTCCGTTCGCGAAATTTTCGTAAAAACGGGTACAAAGTTTTTGCTTCACGTATTAATATATAGATTACTAAGCCATACCTCAGGTGATTCAGACATTGTAAATACAAAATAGCATTTCTGATTACCGGAAATCATGCCGGGATCCTGCTACCCAGACCATTGAACCGTGTCAAAAAAGAGGCTTGTCAAAACTTAATGCTATACCTACACGTCCAAACGTCCCCATTTAATCCTTTAAATAAGCCCTAATCGACGGAATACTTAATACAAAGAGTACCAATTAATACCCCGTTTGTTGTACCCGCATCTGACCAGGGGTTGACGACAAGGCCGGTCACCACTCAATCCTCGCTGCAATCGATCAGATTTGTTTTTTACGACCACTAAATGGTGTTGTGGAACATGCAGGCGTCACTAATCCTGTTAAATTAGTGGAACAATCATAGCTTTTGAGATAAAGAAAATGTTTGTGACATCATGCGAAGTGATTGAAGTGAGAAAAGCGGTCGAAGGTTTGTGTCGTGTGTGTACCTACTCTACATCTGCCCTTATTTGGAAAGATATTGCTGTCCAAGTATATAAACTTTTTTATATTAATCTTAATTTTATAGAACGTCGTTTAATGTCGAAATCGATGGATCTAGCTAGACTAAGGTTTTGGCCATATTGTCGTTCGATCACAATAATATGTAAAATTCAAACATAAGTAGATTCGTAAAACTTTTTGCTTAAACTTTAGAAAAAAATAGATGAATTACATATATTTCTACATTCATCTAGGTATCACTTAATACACCTATGGATTCGTACAACGGTGCGCGGAATGGGTAATATGGTGGTTAAAAAAATAGGTGACAGACTCTTTTTTTTAATAGGTAAAATGCTCTTTTAACCCTATCCCAAGTGAATGCGCAAAACAGCCTTTTACCTAATTAAGAATATAAAAGTCTGTCACCTATATTTCCAGGGGTGACCCCGGGTTTTGTAGGACGCTACGCCTGCCGAATAAAAGTGGTCAGAATAAATTTTATTGAGAGAATTTAATACGCATCACCGTACCCAAACGGCGGTGCAACATCCCTGCAACGCACAGTAAATCACACAGTGTGTCTATTTCATTTTCACGCGTCAATGCTTGACTTTAGAAATGCCCTTTAGGGCTCCCGCACACGGCACGCGCGTCTGCACAATGCGCCCGCGGCGCGCCACGGGGGCTCAGCTACCGGCGAGTGTGAATAATCGCTGATGTGCTTTCATTTGCTTGTTTTTGCTTCCGATCTGTTTTAATGAGGCGGAGTGTGTTTTGTTTGGTGAACACATGCTTAATTTAGAAACTCTTTTATAAACATTTACAAAAACATGAGATTTTCCATTTGTTATCATATTATATTGGTTATTGTATAGATTTAGAGGCGAAGCTATTATATCATAATATTATAAAGAAGTATTCCAGATACTGTTAGCATTAATTAACAAAATTATGACTACAAAAATATACTTTAAAGTTTAGAACTTCTCATAAAATATTTAAATAAGTTCCTACGTGGTTTTTACTAAATGGTCAACAAGTCACAATTATTAATGTTTGCCACAAAGTCACCAATGAAACAGTCTTGAAACAGTGTTCATCTGGACCAAGACAAAAAACAATATTTTTTATACAATTAAGGCTACAATAATGTTATTGAGCTCTTCTGAATGTCACACACAACGCAACCCGCCCGTGTAAGTCTTTATATAAGTATAGATTATAATAGTTTTACAATAGAGCTTTATTTAGCCGAAGTAAAAACTCATTAATCGCCTCGAGCGTCACTTCAGAAATCAAGATCCAATTACGGTACATTGAGCAGCAATGGAGGTGCGCGTGCGACGGTCGCGTGCCCCCGCGTTTGTTGGCCGACAGATTCGGGACGCAGCGATAAGTGGCCCATTGGTGGGGTGACAACCGTAGAGGTGTTAGGGTTCCGTATATATAAATATATGCGTATAGTAGAAATCTACGATTTTGAGAGAGACACTTAATATTATTTAACTCTGCTGTAAATTCTACTTAAGTTCTTTTTAAGTAAAAAGGTGTTTTAAGAGGTTTAGATTTTTAAAATTAAATAAAATACATAAAATTAAAGTTCATGGCCATGTTTTTGACTTTATCCAAAATAAAATTGTATTTAAAATGGTTACGGCCATAGTTATAAAGGCTTTTACAGCTGGCTCCAATGAAGCACAATCGAGAAATCCAATTCTTCTTTTCTCTTCTTCTCTTTATCGAGCAACTGTTGTCGTGTCATATAACGGCAATAACGCAGCGAATGTGACATTCAAGTAATCCAATAAGGAATCGAGAGCGAGGGTGCCTCTAAAAGCTGTGGTTACCGAATATTTTTTAACGCGTACAGAACCCTATTGCCACAGTCACTCTCTCGCCTGTCCACTGCCCAGCGGGTCGCGCCAGTGTGCGCAGAGCCTTATTGTTCGCCCATCGCTGATTGGCATCGGTTCCGCTATTAGACTGATATTTGTGTGACGTTTTTATTTATTTTTTCCTCGTGCACAGAATAAATGGGCCTTAAAAGCTGTCGGTTGTTTAATGACGTTTCGATATACTGCACTTGTATAATGATGATATTAATATAGGGTCGTTGACAACTTTTGATAGTTTATTAGTTTTTTTATTATTCTTTACGAGTAGGTAAGCACTTTAGCCTTCATTTATGATGTTAAGTGATGATAGGACCGGGCCGCAGGTGAAGCGCCTTCAACAGGAATCCTCTACTACTGAGACACTGACTACCTATATTATCTCCAACTGTTGAAACACAACACTGCGACTAACATTGTTGTTGTGGCGACATCTTTAGATAAAAAGTTGGTTGCTAGCCAAGCGGATGATCTAACCCTAGCACCAACCAAACCGAGTACACAAACATGTATCCCCGCTGGGAATCCAACCCGGGCCCTTTGGATCTGAGACCGGCGGTTTTAACCACTGTACCACAGAGGCGGTTACACCCTATTTGACTATGTATTTCAACTTTAAATAAAAGTAGAGTAAGTAGGTAACTTATCAGACAACTGAGACATAATTACTGAGATATAATGGATACCCTAGATTTGCTCAAAGGCGGACCAACAAGTCTTACCTCCGACCAAACCGAGTACACAAACATGTACCCCCCCGGAATAGACCCAAGTTGTTGGGTACCTTTGATGCCCTTTCGAAGAACTGGGTACATGTGCATTCACAAACACCCAGTGCCTCTAAATAGCACACTCAGGTTTATGACCAATCACATTCAGAATGCTGTTGGCGCTCCCACGAACCCTGCGCATCAACGACGCGGTTCTTCTGCGCATTGTTGTGTGGAAGTCGGCCATACGAGCATCGGCGAACATACCTGACGCACTGCAGTAGCGTGGGAGCCCCACGATGCTAGCAGATTTTACTGACACCCACCAACATCTAAGGTTATAACAAGAGGCGCCAGAGCGCCTGTATGTGTTTTGTTTGCTATTCGTATTCATTCGATTACGTTTACGAAAACGAAAATTTATATGGCAGAATTATAACTCTTCTCGTATGTCACTAGGACGCGCTGCTTCAATGCCATACTAATTTTCGTTTTCGTTAACGTGAGCGAATGACACTCGCATTTGGCACTTGACCTTACCGTATTGTGCCAACGAAGATTGCTATGTCCCCATCTCCATAATATATACTTACAACTGATGATGTGTGATTATCGTTAACCTTCTGATGATGATTGGAATTAACAACATCTTAACAACAAAGCATCAAACGTATCCGATCCGTGTAAAAAACATTAGTTTCGCGTGCTGAGTCACTGCGCAGAACAATAGACCGGCTCGCTCTTCATTAGAGCGCTAATTAATGCTTAATTGAGCCAAATAGAGTATCAATTTAGCGACGCCAATTGGATCATGCGGCCACACTACTGCACACGTACAGATATACACGGACAGAAATACAGGCTGTTATGGAGTAGTGGACTTTATAATAATTGTTGGAAACATGTAGGTAGTATTTGTAAATATTTAATAAGTTTATTAAAGTACAATTACTCATCTTAGAGCATTAATTAATTAATGCTCTAAGTTACTCATGGAAAACCTGATAACTGACAACATGTCAAAAAAGTCTTAGAAAAATAAATACACTTTAAATTTGATAAAAAAGGTTTGAACCAGCCAGTCGCCAACACAGGCGTATAGGAATAGCTTGTCTGAAACACGGACCTAACGCAAGTAGATCCGTAAAGTTTGTTTCATTTCAATGTATAGTGTTCGCAACTTCAGAAAGTAATAGTTTAAGTGATGACCGCGCACCGGAAAACCCAGTGTAGGCAGGCCTCGAAAAAGGTAGACCGACGCTCTGTTGAAGGTTGGAGAGACCGCTGGATGCTAGCAGCACAAAACCGATCGTGGAGATCCATGGGGGAGGCCTTTGTCCAAAAGTGGTCGTCTTTTGGCTGAGATGATGATGTTGAATAAATAGATTCCTTTGTAAGTTACAAGCTTATAAGAATACTGTTACAAGGCAAAGGTCTCTATCATTGCAATCAAATCATCGCTACAATTGCTGGGTATTGGCACAGTCTATCTAACCTCTATGGTATTGGCTTAGTTATCTTTATTTTAAGATATTTTAAGGCTTTAAACAACTTTCGCAAAAGCCGGTCATCGGAAGGGTGACCAATAATGTATCATCTCGAGCTCCTCCGTGCTTCGGAAGGCACGTTAAGCCGTTGGTCCCGGCTGCATTAGCAGTCGTTAACAACCACCAATCCGCACTGGGCCCGCGTGGTGGTTTATGGCCCGTTCTCCCTATCCATCCATAGGGAAGGCTCGTGCCCCAGCAGTAGGGACATAAATGAGCTAATGATGATGATGATGATGATGAAGGCTTTAAAGCATACCTAAAGAATAAGCGCAAGAAACTGCACGGGAAGGAGGAGAGTTAAAATTTGAGATTACATTCTCTCGTTTGTTAGCGTGAATGGCAAATAAAAGACGCACACGCACTCTGTAGTCTTAATACCATGTACCGTGTACTTGTCACTCCAGGAAGGAGCGGAGTGCGTCGAAGCCAATTCATTAACGACATTAATTAGAGGAGAATTGACTGAATAGACAAGCCGTTGCTTAAGACCAATTAACTGTGCCCGCTGCGCGAACATGCTAGTGCCACTGAAAATATGCTGTTACCAACATGAGCTTATAGGCAAACATCAACTATATAATGCGTTTAATTTTTTTTTATGCCTTATAAGACAGCTCTTGACTTCGATCTCGCCTGATGGTGAGCGTAGATGAGGTCTACGATGGAGCGCGCTGCCCCAGAAGATGCCTATTAACTCTCGCTTTGAAGGAATTCAGGTTATAAGTTTTTGGGAACACAGACGATGGCAGAGAATTCCACTCCCTGGCAGTGCGCAGTAAAAATGATGACATGAAGCGCTTAGTGCGACATAGTGAGTAGATTTCATATTATCTAATAGAAAGGTAGTCACAACGAACGCCCTTGCTGAGTTTCATGCCGGTTCTTCTCAGTACAAGGTCTTCCGTCCAGAGTACACTTACGAACCGATGGCATAATGACATTCATAATAGCTGCTTGTAGCCTAAACGGAATAATAGATTATGAATGTTGAGTTTTGAATTGAAGATACACCTTGTTCTTTCTATACGTTTTATGGTATAGAGACGTGGTCACTCAAAACCTCCGACAGATGGAGAATTGACGCCTTTGAAATGTGGTGCTGGCGCCGCATGCGAAGAATATCATGGACAGCCCATCGCAAAAACATCTGTACACTGAAGGATCTCAAAATTGAGAACGTTCAGCGACTGTCTATACAATCTGCTTGCAGCAAATAATGCCGTTTTTTGGCCACATCGCATGAAGATCCAGTGATAATCAGGAACGTCTTATGGTGACAAGAAAAATTGAAGGGAAGAGACCTAGAGGCCGAAGTCCCAAACGCTGGTCAGATCAGATATCTAGAAAACTGGAGATTCCTATCAACGACGCACTACACCAAGCGACAGAGTGCAACCGATGTAGGCAACTAGTTGACAAAGTCAGGAGTCATGATACTTAACATTGAGTCAACAAACAGAGTAGTAGGTAGTCAAGAAAAAGAAATGGACACTAAGTTCGATTATATCATACTTTCTATTTGTATTACGTATATGAAACTAGATTTGGTTGGTGGTATAGATTGTTTTAAATGCGCCTGATCCCCTTGACTCTTTCAATGCTTCTACACAGCCAGACACACTATATATATACATTTGCTTGAGTCCAAGACACCGCTACTCGTAGAACAAGAGTACGAGGACTCGGTCACACAGACCTGTGCCTTCTCTCTTTGCGGGTGCTTTTTCTCTCCCCCACGACACGATCAACCTAAGCTGGCTAGGCTTAGGCTCCTATCCTTTAGAGGTGCCCTGGGGTTGTTCCGCTCTAAAATCCGACCAGGACACGATTGCGTCATGCTATGCTATCTCCTTTAGAAATCCTCCTAGGATTTTCGTCTCTACAGCATGAGGAACCACAAGTTTAACGGCATCAATAAAATCCGATTAAGCAGTAACAGTGAAAATTGCAATGCATTCATTAACTGGAACGGCTTCCTAAATGCAATTGCAAGCCAACGTCTCTGCAAAACAAGCGTGGATCGTGTGATGTCGTGAGTGCGAGCCGCACTTGAGGCAGTTCGCTTTTCACATATTTTTTTTATAATGTTTTGTGGCTTAGGTTCTTCATATTATCACAAAGTCAATAAGACTGAACACAATGCGATTGACCAGAGCTATAGGATTACTGCCGTGTACGAATTAGCGCGCGTCGGTATCGACAAATGTGTGCTTAACGAATTTATCCCGACGACGGCTGGTGGCCGTTCGCGTTAATGACAACGCATGTAATACACTCCCTGCTGCTAGAGACCTATCTGGAAAGTAGGAAGTCCCTGAATGGTCAACTATTTGGAAAGTAACGAGTGGACTAAACGTGTCCATGACTTGACACACTAGTCTAATGGGTACCGGATGAACAATGCGCTTCGACGAGATCTAATCTGGCGTTTCCTGACCTAGATAGTTCCCTGTGCAAGTTTTACTTGCGCAGCATTTATGAACTTAAGAAAAGTGTAATGAAGAGTGTGTCCCTGGTATCATGGACTCTGGGTGTTCGAAATAACAGCATGAAATGTAAAATAAAACGCAAGTAAATTCGTTAAAAGTATTCATTTTGATGTGTAGTGGTCGCATTACTTAAAAAAACAGTATTATGTCTTTGATACTGTCACCAAATTGAGCACTGGAATCAAAAGTTTATGGCGGCACGTCATTACCGTTGATCATTTTGTAATCCAGTCGATACATTCAACTATGTGTTAGCTATGACAATTGTAAGGCCGGCACAAAAATCTTTTTTTTTTTTGCATAAGTCTATTCATAGAACTGTCATAAAGATAGAAATGTAACATAAGTCATACAGAAGCGTATATCGCTTAAAAAAATGGTTGTACTTTTTCACCTTCTTATTTATTTAAGGACTAATTTTGATTCCTGTAAAGTTGCCATTTTTGACTTATGTGCTTTAGTCTGCCGGCCCTAGAATTAGCAATCGGTAAGAAAGAAAGAAAGAAAATACATTTATTGGCACACACTACAAAATTACACGAAATTTACAATAACAATACAAGGCAAAAACAAAAGGCAAAGTTTGGCCAACTTGGCCCCAGCCTCAGCACGTGCTACAGCGACATAAGCCGCTGCAACGCTGGTATTCTGGAGGGTGACGTGTCCACAAAACAATCCAACATAGACAAATAAAAAATAATAGAGACAGTGCTAAGGCTTCTATTATGGTGGTAGTAGTAGGTATTATTAGGTTGGGTATTTTGTGTGTTGATTTGTAACTAGCTGACCCGGCGGACTTCGTACCGCTTTGACAGTTTCCATCATTGAGTTAAATATCATCATCTCACCAAAAAAAACGTCCACTGCTGGACAAAGGCCTCCCTCAAGGATAAATAATTTTGAGGGGAATTTGCCATAATCGCCATGCTTGGCAGGCGGCTTGGCGATCGCAGTAAGGTGAGAATATTCACAGAGAGACGCTGCTGCCCATCCTCTGGAATGGCCCCATAGTCGCCTTCTACGACACCCACGGGAAGAGATGGGGTGGTGCAATTCTTTACCCCCGGCACCACACGGGGAGTTAAATATATATCAGTGGTTTCCATGACAACAAAACAAACAAATCATTTTGTATTGGAAAATTAAATTGTCGTTTTTAGTATTTTATTTAATACTATTTTTTTAATATAGCCTAAGTTACTCAGCGCTAATGTCGCATTCCAATGGTGAAAGATTTTTTTAAATCGGTCCAGTAGTTTTCGAGTTTATTCGTTATAAACATACATACATACAAAAATACAAAGGTTTTTCTCTTTATAATATTAGTATAGATGGAAAGTTTCCTGCTATGAGAGGGCATTTTCCAATATATTAATGCTGTAAGGGAGAAAAGAAACGCCTTTGCTGAGTTTCTTGCCGGTTCTTCTCAGTACAAGGTCTCCCGCCCTGTGTAGACTTACGAACCGACGGCATAGTGACTTCATAAAAGCTACTTGTAGCCTAAATTGATTAAGTGATTTTGAATTTGGAATTTTAAATTAATTGCTACATAAAAGTAACATCGAGGTCACACATAACACAATACCTAATACAAATTTCTTGTTACTATGTATGTCATGTAAATCACCAATATATAAAGCATAGAAAGTTAGTTTCATATATACCCTATATATGAATAATTTAAAATGATGTCCTGCTAATTGGTAACACAGATGAACATTTATGGTCGTTTTCACGACTTCGTTACAAGTGTCAGATCGTTTATACAAAATATTTGTCACACTTATACATTGTTTAAAGCAGTGTGCGAACCTTTGGTTAAGTTATCTGACAATGTTCAACTGCCAAACAATTTTTTTTAAATAAAATTAAAGTCCTAAATATTCTCTTATTTAAAAAAAAATATAAACATCTCATTTCTATCATATTAACTAAACCAGTACAAAATTATTTAAAATGACAATTAAATAAAAAATTGACAGCGATAGCATCTAACTCCTAAACCTTTCAGCGAGTGGCACACGCGAGCGGGGTGCGTCGCGCCGATGTAAATCTATTTGTCATATTAATGTGGGCAATTAGACCGGCATGCGGGCAAGGGTTGCCGCGAAACGTCGCGCTATGGGTTCATTACACCCGCCACCAATGGCGAGCGCGGTAGGGCTGTCAAAAATGGGAAAACAACTATAGGTAAAAAGTTTTTGATGAATTTTTTAATGTCGTTAGTGCAGGAGGCGGGAGAGTTATACAGTGACAAAATAACTTATGCGTTAGGCGAATTTCACTAAGCCGGGTCTGAGCCCTACATTAGGATGATTTGACTAATCCTTTAAAATAAATAATTCTGTATTAATTTAAATTAAAAGAAATATAGTTATCACAGTACATAAGCCTGTGTTTTATTTCCCCATTCGATCGAAATTGTATGGCGAATTTTCAACTTTGAAACTAAGTTTTAACTCTCCTCTTTTATCACCAGAAGGCAATGCTTCAATGCCTTAAAACAGTTACTTGCACTTAGTGGTGATCTTCGATGTATATAAATTTAGTTAAATAGTTCATTTAACTAAAACACCCGAAATGCGGCTAACGAATTTTCAGTCCAACAGAACTAACAACAGCGTCAAATTCAGAGCACATTAACCAGAGCACATGTCTGTTCATACAGCGCCATCAATGTTGTTTTAATTGACGCTTTTAATTAGATTTAACGACGCTACTGCTTTTAAAAGTGTATTAACTAAATGAACGGCGAGCGGCTAGTGAAATCATTAGTGCATTTACCGACGATGAGCAATTGTTTGTGGGACCAGTTTTAATTGGTAACAGTTCGTCTGCTTAACTGAAAGATACTTTGTGAAATGTTCAAATGGTGGTGTAACTGGTGGTGATTGTTAATGACAACAACCGAAGCAGCCGTATTTTTTTACGTGGAAAAAAAATTACCTATTTTGAAATTATTTGTTATATTAATGAACTTAATCATTCGAACTGTCAAGTTATTGAAAATTCGATGTAATGAAATTTCGATGTACTATAATTTTGATGTAATAAACTTTCGATGTAATGCACGTTCTATCTAATAGATCGTCTTCGATATACTGTTGTCCTGGAAATGAATATGCGTTATATTAAGAAGGAAACAAAACACGTAAGAGCTATTAAAAACAACTATGCCCTTACAAAATAGCAGAGCGACAGACAGAAACGGGCGTTCAATCTCATTGTTCAACTACAACAATGAAAATTGAGTGTCCAAATTAGTTCAGAGCAAGTTATTGCTCACAATTGCACGCATCGGACACTGATGCATTTATTATGATATGCACGGCATAGTATTTACAAATAGGCTGTGATTGGAGCGATGGCCGGCGCTTGGAAATATTGGAGGAGGCGTAGAATTATCAAGAAGTGTACGGTGCAAACATATACTTATAATATTTTATCTGTGTATTTATCTTTCTATTTATGTTGTTATTCAATTAATTGCGGATATTTCCTTGTCTGTTATTAAACTATTTTAAAAGTTAACACAAATAAGTTGGTTTCGATGTTATATCATCGAATATTATGAATAATCCTATGATATCTGGGGGCACGGCCGTGCCCCCACCAAGTCGAGCAAAAAAGCGTCACGGCCGTACCATCCTTTTCTCGAAGCAATTCAGACCATTTTCGACCCCCTGTAACTTCATTGTGGATAAAACTAGAAGACTGAAATTTTCAGTAACCATGCAGGCATTGTAAAGACACGTATATTTCAAATTTCATTCAATTTGAACCAGTATTTTAAGAATTATAACGGGTCAAATTTCTTAATTTTGTCACTCACTGACTCACCGATCATCAAAACTCTAAGGCACTTTTAGCAGACATAGAAGCTTCAAATTTAGAATACAATGAGTGTTTAGTGTATAAATCAAGGAAAAACTAGAATATTTTGCAATTTCGGTCCAGTTTTCTAGATACACCCACTGCATAAATAGCTTTGTAATCCCATATAAATGTATAGGATTACAAAGTTACATGTGCAGTTAATGAATCCACTGATTCATGTATAATATAATGGAATAATAGGTTCAGTTAAATTTTTCAATATTGGCTTTATTCGTAACGATGTTTTATTTTATTTATTTTACGGCAATTATTATTATTGCGTGCGAAGCCGCGGGTTTAAGCTAGTCCCATATAAATATAGGCGCATGGTAGTGCCCCTGCCAAATCGAAAGGAAAAAAGTAGAACTGTCTCTACAAAATACAAAAAGAAATGAGATCCCATCAAAAACAATACTTGTCAAAAAAACCAAGTCTCGCAACTCAGTTGTTCTGCGGTAAAAAGTTGTGAGATCCATGTAATACCAAGTCGGTTATTAATTTATTCAGTCTCTACTTAAGCGACTTTCTGTCTTAATACGTCCAGTCTCTAAGACCACGATCGTGGTCCATAACATTCTTTAATGTTTTATATAAATATATTGAGACTTGGCCATCGCCTGAAAACACGTGTAAATTCAATCGCCTGAAAACACATGTAAATTCAATTATTTAGTGCGATGGCCAAGTCTCAATATATTTATATAAAACATTAAAGAATTTTATGGACCACGATCGTGGTCTTAGAGACTGGACGTATTAAGACAGAAAGTCGCTTAAGTAGAGACTGAATAAATTAATAACCGACTTGGTATTACATGGATCTCACAACTTTTTACCGCAGAACAACTGAGTTGCGAGACTTGGTTTTTTTGACAAGTATTGTTTTTGATGGGTAGGAATATCATAAGCATCATATTGTAGATTCTAGACGAAAGTTGTGCAAAAGCATATTAAAAACATATAAACAGCAGGTCAGCTGGTACTGTATTTCGAAAAAAAACTCTCGCAAATAATCCTATAAATTTTTGTGATTCTTTGGTGTATCCAAATTTATAATCACGTTTTCACGCCGTTTATTTAGAGCATATCCATATTTGGTTGTATGCCATCATCCTAGCCAATTATGGATGTATTTGTCATGATTTACACCGCGTTTTAAACTAACTGATATTTTGACCACAACTTTTACACTAAGAATTGTGTTTGCATAACATAGAGCTGTCAAATAAGCCTTGTCCATAGCATATTGCTTGCTAGTCGAGAACAATTGAGAAGCGCACGCGCCGTCTCCTCGCGTTAGGAATTCAAATAACGAACATTCAACTGTTTCGTGGCTGACGTATCGCTATTGGGGTGACAGTATAAAGGGCACTGCCCTACAAATAGAGTGCCCGTAATTGAGAATTATATCGAGACGTTATAATCAAACGACTTTTTTTAATATTCGACCTCTACGGTATTAAACTAGGACAAAACTATAGTAAGAAATGTTCTTGCTCTGCTTGCGGAAAATTAATGACAAATGTATAGTGAAAGAAATGTTTGAATTATTTTATATTATGGTTGTTAGGTTAGTATGTTTATTTGTATGTACAATACGATTTTTCAATGTAGTCTGTACATCGACCTATCCAATACCGTCAGATTCTTCAATCAATGTTCAACCATATGCCATTCACATAAAGTTTAAAGTCTATTGAGGAAATTTGACAGTTTGTGGTAATCTGACGTGCAGCCGTGTGTTCTTATGAGATAATGATGCCAGGATTCTAAGATTGTCAACACTATATTATCCTTTGGTCAGACATTGCTATTGTTACAATAGCGACGTGCACGATCTTTAGTAGTTTGTATTTTACAGAATCTATAAAACAATTTAGTCTTATAGATTCTGTAAAATAAATTTTGCATTTGCATTTGCAAAGGCCGGCCTTTACGAAAGTTGCTTAACCTTAGTAATCGCAGGCTGGGCGCGTTGCGCCATCGAGCTCCTCTCTGAGGTCAACCCGCGCTGAGGTCACTACCGCTTGAGGAACCATTAACAATATCTTAGTGAAATGAAACAACTTTTACGGATCTACTCGCGTCTATTTTACACATTACTTTTAATTAATGTTTATCCTGACGTAGGACCATAGCTTGAGTCGCACTGTGTATCGTAAAGTAACCCATATAAATAGTGATTCTCACCAATATTTGTTTCAGAGAGCACGCGGTATCTGTGACACCCAACACCTGGCTGCTTAGCTTCAGCATGTCAAGCACGTACTACAGGATAAACCGCAATAAACCAACCACAGTCGAGCGCCAACCTGCTGTACTTCCATATATGAAAGATTCATTGACAAGATTGGACATATCTTAAAGCGAGCTTCAATCAACACTTATTTCAAGCCGCCGAAGAAGATTAACCAATTTTTACGACCTGTCAAGTGCAACATACCCCTTCAAGATGCAGGCGTGTACAAACTGGACTGCGACTGTGGGCTCTCTTACATCGGGCAAACAAAGAGAAGTGTAGGAACCCGCGTTAAAGAACATATAGCCGACGTCAAGCATAGGCGCGAAAATAAGTCTGCAGTATGCGAACATGCCCTAGAGGGGCCCAACCAGTGATGGTTGGGCCCCTCTAGGGCATGTACAAGGCATGTACAAGTATTTGTGGTTTATCAAATCTGATGTAAATCAGATTTGATAAACCACAAATACTTGTTAGAGAACAACGATTCATCCCTAGGATGATACGCGAGGCTATTGAAATTAAAAAACATCCTAATTTTTTTTTTTATTTGATTTACCAACAGCTATTACATTGGAACTTTTCGTTAGGTACGTTGCAATGTGGTTACAAACTAAATGCACAGCCAATGACAGGTAAACACCTCACGCAATTATGGCAAACATCTTCTCTATTAAAAATATTTGCTTAGAGAAGATGGCTGGAATCTACCACCAGCCTGGGATCCCATCATACAAAATATTAAATCCCAGCCCCGACACCATACTGCCAAACCAAAAGATACTGTTAGCTCTTACTGCGTAAAACGAAACGCACCTGATTAAATTTAAATGAGGGTATACAAGCTACTAACTAATTATGAGACGACCAACACCTCATTTTCCCTGTGACGACGAACCCGGCCTTGCATTGGCCTTGAATATAGTAACTTAATTGAATGGCCGCTTTAATAAAATTATGCCGTGAACTAATGGCACCATTTTAGCTAATAGAAACTCTATTGTTGTCAATCATTCGCTAAATTTATTGTTTCTACGCCTGCACTTAAGTTATCAGAGTGCCAGAACCGTCTGGCATAAGAAATGGTCACAGAGGATTACGTACCTATATGTATAAAAAATGTGTTATCACAACATTACTTTGAGTTAAATACATACGTCTGTTAGATTATTCAATTGCTTTGACCACAGACCAAAAATATGTAAAGCCAAAAATTTTTTTGATAAAGTTGTAAACTGTTCAGCGATTTACGTTACTGACTGTATTTAATACATTAATATATTAAGAGGTTTTCACTAGATTATTACATAACTAGCGGCCCGCTCGCGACTTCGTCCGCTTGAGTACCGGGTCCAATTCTATGCATGCATTATATCCTCTTGAACCACTCTATCTATTAAAAAAAACCGCATCAAAATCCGTTGCGTAGTTTTAAAGATCTAAGCAAACAAAGGGACATAGGGACAGAGAAAGCGACTTTGTTTTATACTATGTAGTGATATAGTGAAAAAAAATGCACACCCGACCCAGCCAGGAATCGAACCTGGATCTTCCGCTATCTGGACGGCTGCACTGACGATTATGCTACCGAGAAGGCTGAGACGTAAGCACTGAATTCTTTTACTACTTTGATTTTGACTGCTATTTTAGCGGCAGTAATAAAATCTATTGAACGGTTATTGTAACCGATTGGCTATGTAGATCTGGGGGCACGGCAGTGCCCCCGCCAAGTCGAGCAAAAAAGCGGCACGGCCGTACCATCCTTTTCTCGATGCAGTTTAGGTCATTTTCGACCCCCTATAACTTCGTTGTGGATAAAACTAGAAGCCAGAATTTTCAGTAACCAAGCAGGCATTGTATAAACACGGTATATTTCAAATTTCATTCAATTTGAACCAGTTTAAGAATTATAACTAGTCAAAGTTTCTTAATTTTGTCACTCATTCACTCACTGACTGACTGATTGATCATCAAAACTCTAAGGCACTTCTAGCAGACATAGAAGCTTCAAATTTAGAATACAATTAGTGTTTAGTGTATAAATCAAGGAAAATCTATAATATTTTGCAGTTTCGGTCCAGTTTTCTAGATACACCAACTGCATAAATAACTTTGGAATCCCATATAAATATAAAGGATTACAAAGTTACATTTGCAGTGAATGAATCAGTGTACCTGTATATGTATAATATAATGGAATAAAAGGTGTAGATAGGTACCTAGATGGTACCGAAAAGGAAAAAAGTAGGACTATCTACAAAAAGAAATGATCATCAAAAACAAACTTGTAAAAAAACCTGTCTTAAGTTATTACGTAATTAGCTAACCTAACAACATCTTATAGTGACCATATCAATATTAGAAATATTTTATGTTTTAAATAAATAGATTGACTTGGCAATCGCACTAAACAATCTAATTTAATATAATATATGTATTACTTGTGAGATACATTGTGTTTCCATGCGATTGCCAAGTCAATCTATTTATTTAAAATATAAAAGATTTTTAATATTAATATGGTCACTATAAGATGTTGTTAGGTTAGCTAATTACGCAATAACTTAAGACAAAAGGTCCCTTAAGTAGGGACTGAATAAATTAATCAACTTGGTATTATATGGATCTCACAACTTTTTACGGCAGAAGAACTGAGTTGCGAAACTTGGTTTTTTTTTTGAGTTTGTTTTTGATAGCATTCATCTTTACAGATGAAATACCACAAATTTTGATAACACAACGCTATAGTAAATTTTTTTTTTAACTGTACACATTACATTACACATATTATATTACACAATATAATTAATTACTTATACACTATATTTTTTAATCATTACATTCAGCTTGTTAGTGCAGCAATTAGCACTTAAAAATAAAAAATAAAAGGTTTTCACAGGTTTGAATTTTTGTTGTGTATGAGAGTACATTTCAATTTCAAAAATCAATGACAATATCTTGGAATATTTTTCCTTATCTTTTATAGTTTTGGACTTCCCTCTGGGGACCAGACTGGCTCATTTGAATAAATAAATTAAATAAATTAAATAAATTGTATATTGTTGCATATATAATTAAACATTTCATATGATTCATTAAGTAACTGAATATGCTGTTATGCATTGTATATCTATATTTTCCCGGCAGGTATTTTCACACGAAACGGCGAGATAAGCATAGGCGCCGTAAACCAAGCTCGGGCCGCATTAGCAGGCACTTCCGGCGCGACCGAACCGGAAGCGACGCCATTTTGTTCTCCAAGGCGGCCATCGCGAACGTTTAGGTGGAGACTTTGAAATTTTTTGTACATTGCGAAATTTGTAAATTATAAATATTTATGGAAATTTTATGCTGATATTAAATAAGAGTATGAAGTCTTAAATACGAATTTAATTTATTTACTATCTAGAAAAGTCAAAAGAAATGTACCTGAACAACAACTTTCATTAAGGCGAAGGGTAAGGCACATTAGCGCCACCAATTGATAATTTGATAATTACTAACGGACCGGATCTTTTTTTTAACCATTGCATACTGTCCGATAACAGGAAAGCATCCATAGTATTTATTTAATAATTGTGCACTAGGTACTTTTTGTTGCGTGGTTTATTCACAAAACGGGCTATCGCATTTATTCACAAACAATGGGCACTGTTGGTGTTAGCGAATGAATATAAAAACAAACATAAAAGTAGTGCACAATTATTAAATAATAGATGTTTGCCTAGTGTCGGAAGGTCCGCAATGTTTGAAATAAAATCCAGTTTAGCAGTTATCAAATTAAATCCATTAGCGGCGCTAGTGTGTCTTACCTTTCGCCTTAAAACAAAAACCTGGTGACATTTTACTCTTCTAAAGTTTTAAGAAAGTAAGAACACCAAGAAGTTTGAATATACTTTTTATACAACAACACATTTGCTGCTGATGTCTGCAACAGCATAAAAATAACTAAGGCGCCTCCAATGACTTTCTGGAAAATACGTAAGTACTTTACACTAAGTATGTAGTTAGAACATTTCAATATAAACAGACAAATGGCATAAATAAATTACGTCACAAATACCAGATCGTGACAAATTAAAAGGTACTTAAAGTCAATCAACGTAAGGAACAAAATTAACCCGAATTATTATTGACAATTAAGTCGGGGCCCGATTACTGGCAATCTGGCCGGGGTTCGGAGACTCGCCAACTTCCAACTTGACGCTTTATTGAGTTAAACAAAGCCACTGCGAGCCGGCGAACAAACTAAATTGTGTTAGGACCTTTTGGTAAGGCACGCTTGTAATTTTGTAATCGAGATTAGAAACTTATTTGTGAGATTGTTGAAATAATACCGTTACTCGATATCGGTGGTCGTCGCTTGAAAGTTCCTATATTGACTTACCAGTCTGATCAGTCAATTGAGAATCTTTTGCCAACCATCAAAACGATATTATTTTACGTCACAAATACTTGTTCTTTATAAATTATATCTTAGAATAATAACGCTTATATGAATCCATTTTAAGCACAGAACAGTTTAAGACAAATCAAAAATCAAAAATCAAAAATTTCCGAAATAAAATTATTGTTGTTATTAACATATCTGACGTTAAGATAACTACAGCAAAATATACTGAAAAGCCAGTTTTAACACATAAAGTAAGTATTACATTAATGAATAAATACAATGTACACAATTCAATCATCTATACTAATACTCTGTGCTAATACTATAAAGAGGAAACCTTTGTATTTTTGTGTGTATGTATGTTTGCAACGAATAAACTCAAAAACTACTGGACCGATTTAAAAAAATCTTACACCATTAGATTGCTACATTAGCGCTGTGTAACATAGGCTATATTTAAAAACATATACATATATGTAGGGAAGCCTGGTGGTAGGATGGAAATGCCTCATTGAGGAAGGCCAAAGGGAAGATCTTCCTCCGAGCTGGGTGGTATAGCTCGGGGACCGAGGTCCAACGGATGTTAGTTGGAGGTGCTATATATAGCGAAGGAGACGGTGAAACTTCGCTACCGCGATGCAGGCTTCCCATACTATTTTATTGGCCTAGTATGGGCAACGTCGTGGGTATGCGTTTGTCGCGCCATCTGTTGACACGGTTGAGAAGGTGTTTCTACGTGTCGAGTAATGTGCGGCGTATGCGGTAGGTGACGCCGCCACATCTATATATATATATATATATATATATATATATATATAATACTAATAACGACAATTTAATTTTCCAATAAAAAATTATTTGTTTGTTTTGTTGTCATGGAAACCATTGATATATATTTAACTCAATGATGGAAACTGTCAAAGTGGTACGAAGTCCGCCGGGTCAGCTAGTAATAAATAAAACCTTTAGTTTAGTTACCTATTTCAGGACGTTACACATCGAGTGGCCATTCAAAGGGTTTGGAACGTCACTTACTTATGGTAAGATTATCACATCATCACCAGCTCATTTTATGTCTCCACTGCTGGGGCTCTTTCTCCCTATCCATAGATGGATAGGGAGGAAGAGCTTTAAACCACCACGCGGGCCCAGTGCAGATTGGTGGTTGTTAATGACTAATGTAGCCAGGACCAACGGCTTTACATGCCTTCCGAAGGAGCTCGGGATGATACAATTTTGATCACCTATCCGGTGACCGGCCTTTGCGAAAGTTGTTTAAGGCGAGGGGTAAGGCACAATAGCGACACCAATTGATAATTTGACAATTACTAACGGACCGGATCTTTTTTTAAACATTGCGTACCGTCCGATAACAGGAAAGCATCCATAGTATTTATTTAATAATTGTGCACTACTTTTTGTTGCGAGGTTTATTCACAAAACGGGTTATCGCATTTATTCACAAACAATGACCACTTTTGGTGCTAGCGAATGAATAAAAAACAAACCTAAAAGTAGTGCACAATTATTGGAACAATTAGTGTCGGAAGGTAAGCGTTTAAAAAAAAAACGACGGGTTGCACTCTGGGAGTGCCGGCAGAAGTAAAAAATTGAATATTATCGTTGTGCATTTTTGATATTTTGGAATGGTTAGGGAATAATTTTGCACGAATTGCTTTAATTATCAGTATAAAAGTACTCTCATTTATGTGGTAGAATACAATATTTATTTATTGGGCTATAGTACACAAACATGACAATTTATATTACATTAAAAAGTTATATTAAGTTATGTTAAAAATTTATATTACGCCGCGCCAGCTCTCTCATGTGACTCTCCATCCGTCTTACGAATTTTCGATCAGGACACGTGACCTGACGCGAGTTTAACATTTTTTACCCATTCCAAAAAAAGTGCACAACGCCGCTAAAGAAGTTTTCACTTCAAAAAAATTCAGTTTAGCAGTTATCAAATTAAATCCATTAGCGGCGTTAGCGTGCCTTACCCTTCGCCTTAAGCTTAAGAGACTGATAGTCAAAATGTAAAAAGAAAAGTATAAATAAATAGGCGTAGATAGTGTGTTTCATACTGAAAGTAGTGCAAATCTAATTCTAGGGAAAAGCGTACAATGCTGTGCCCGGTAAGTCGTGTAAACATTTTTTCCTAACGACGCAATCCCCAGCCATAATTAAAATCAATTCAAACGACCTCAACAATTAGATTGCTCTACCGCATCGACACTAACAATATTGAACAATACAAGTACGTTTAAAACTACCTTATTTGTAAAGGCGGTAGGTTTATTTTTGTTTGTAGTTTTTTTCCGTCAGTGTGGCCTGTAAACAACTTACAGCTGTAGGCCGTAAAGATATTTTTGTTTCATAGTTGCTTGTAAGTCTTATAACGGTAATTGTATAGCTGAATTAACAACAACAGCTAAAGACTGTCTTAAGAAATAAATGTTGTAAATAATGAAGCGATAAAAGAAAATGAATGAGGTTTATATGATAGAGTATATTATCATAATCTTTTAGAGAAAAATAAGAATACATAAGCCATCTAGAATTATCGTTTTATTTAAGGGGGTGCCGCGCGGAATTTCGAAAATTTACGTGTTTTTTAGTCACTGGTGCTAGGCGCTGAATAGGTCATATACATTAAAATAACTAGCGTAGGTTAGCTTGATCCTTTCATAAGGCCATGGTTGTCTTGAAATTTGAAACAAATACACAGAAACTGCATAAACAATACGTAAAAGTAATGATATCTAAAAACTTATTTCTTCAGAAACTTTGTAAATATAGCACAAATGAAACAATGATCCGACATCAAAATGTTTGTATTGATATTCCGCAGGCCACTGTTGTCTTATTTTTCAATTAAAAAATATGAATATGAAAATATTAAGGCTCTTATTATTTTTTACCCAAACGCCTATGATTTTACGAAAGTAAACACTCTAATTGAATCACCAGCCTACTCTGTACAGATATTAGTGTGCGTGCGTATTCGTAGTCGTGCGCCGTTGTCACACTACTGCCACGCGCCGCTCGCTCGCTATCATAAAGAAACTTGAAACTCGCAGTTTTGCGTCCGCGCTGCACCCTCTTAATAACCAATATTTTTAATAACACTTTTATTTGCACGCTTATTCATGTTTCATCTGAATCATACTAAGCTTATATAAGCAGACTAGTTATATAATTAACCGCAATAAAATTGTACCCACGAAAGAATTTTTTTTTTAAATGTTTTAAAACTTATAACAGCTATTCAATTAATCATAGTCACTTGCATAGGAGTAATAATTATTAACGGTATTCTTACCGTAATAACGGATGCTTAATAAAGTAAAACATGGTAAAAATCCCATTAATAATTACTCAAGAAATATAAATCTGAATTACCACTCAATCGAAGATGCGAAATAAAAGCTAATACGATCATAATAACCAATGAATTTGTTATCATTATTTTTGTTTCGTATCGCTCCGCTGTTCAATCAATGAACCTGTATATATCAATAGTGTCCCAAATATTCGAATTGAGTATTCAATCGACCCCAATTGAATTTATAACTGACAATTATATCTTCACGTTATAACCAATTGTTATTAGATACATGTTTATTGACCAATCATGACGGTGCACATCAAATTGATGTTGTTTTAGGTTAATTTTCAATTAAGGTTAGAGATTAACTGCGGCATATAGTTAACGTTATTATTACTTTCCCAATATTTTTTATTCCAAAAAAGTGTGTATGATCTCGTTATTAGAGACTTTATTAAGACAAGTGTTCGTCCAATGGTCGGAAATTCGACCGTAATTTACAAAATATGTATATAGTTACTTAATTATTCAAGGTAGCTAATTTATTTACTCACATAGGTCAAAACTAAGCTATAATTGTACTACGGTTTTTGGTTTAAATAAAAATAAATCTTTTACGTAAAATCTTTCTTGATGACTAACTGGAAAAGGTTGTCAATACATGCCTGTCACTGGTTGCTTGGCAACGCTTTGTTGGTAAATATTCTTTATCGAATTTGGCTATAGTATAGCGGCTACCCGCGACCTTCACCAGATCGTTGCTTGGTCCAGCTTATTTGAGGCATGCCCACACTTCGTTTTCCGGTAGCCGATCCCCACTCAAAACTGTTCTGCCCCAGACGATCAGTCCTGCGAGATCATGATCAAATTATGTCCTATATGTCACAATATTCTGTTAGCTATTCTGTAAGCGATGCAATGATCATCGCCTTATCCCACCACACGAGCGCGTGATGTGCGCGCGCAATGTAATTACGGTCGATTAGTGAGCCGCATGCTAACGAAGCCCTTGTCAGACTCATCACTAGCGACACAGTTCAAGTTGTCATGGTATACTCCCTTCACTGGAAAGTTACGACGTAATTTTGAAAAAAATTTTTTACTAACTTTATATATAACATAACTTCAGTAGCAGTTGGGTTCAGAAAATCAGAAATGAAATGAAACTTTACTCGTGTAAACTTTCTAAATAAGCGCTTTTGAATTGTTTTAAAATATTTTGCCAACTACTAATTCGGGACGTCTTATATCTGTTCAAAAGAACCGAAGATAAAAGATAACCAGTCTCTCTATTTTTCTATCCGGTTTCCTAAACGGCTTACATCAGTATGTTACATACTACAACCGTCTTCACTGTTCTGTAAGCTGTCGACGAGTTGCGACGAAACGCGTATCATCGCTTTATTGGATTAATCAGATCGACCAAAGTTCACTTATGTTTGTTAAGCATGTAAAATAAAATGATACAAATGATAATCCTATTTACAGCCAAGTGCGGAGGAAGCTTGACTTTGACATCACTTTACTTGAGGACCGTACAGCTGATAGACGTGATTGTTGGCTACTGTTCCTTCAAACATTGCTTTAGATGCTGATGATTCCTGATATGCTTGTTTGTCATAATATGTGTTCTGTTAAATGTGAAGTTAAGTATATGGCAGTCGCATGGTTTTTAGGAATATAAGATTGAGTATAGTAAAGGTAAATTGCCTCCCCGTGTGGTGCCAGGGGTAAAGAATTGCACCACCCCATCTCTTCCCGTGGATGTCGTAGAAGGCGACTATGGGACCATTCCAGAGGATGGGCAGCAGCGTCTCTCTGTGATTATTCTCACTTTACTGCGATCGCCAACCCGCCTGCCAAGCGTGGCGATTATGGCAAATTCCCCTCAACATTATTTATCCTTGAGGGAGGCCTTTGTCCAGCAGTGGACGTTTTTTTGGCTGAGATGATGATGATGATGAAAGGTAAATTGCAAGTAAATTGAACAAACTAAACTGCGCAATTATTTTTTAACATTTTAATGCAATTTTTTCAGTCTATTTTTTTTGGAGTCGATTTTCTTTTTTGTTAAATTTTTTGTAATAAACACTCTCGCTTTTTAGTGATTCGTTTCGATCTATTTATCAAAAGCGAATATGGTAGGTAGTAGTAGGTTAACGCACTACTCGTATGAGACAGCGCCATTTAAATAAGACAAGCGAAGAAAACGAGAAACGCCTATCTCAAAGTAGGAAATCAAAACTGAGTTCCGGTGCCTGCCGTCTTTTGCTTCGTCATAGTCGCTTAACTATCTTAATCAAGATATCTTATCGCCACCCTTGAAATACTTATCATTGAGGAGTTCCGGTGGCAATCTGTGGTCTTTTTCATCAATTACACTTCATCAAATGATACTTTCTGAATGCAAATGCAGTCGAAAGTTCTGAGGTTACAAACAAAAACAAATACAGTCGAATTGAGAAACTCCTCCTTTTTATTAAAGTCGGTTAAAAAGATTCAGTATTCACTTATTCTATGCATTAGACTACTAGAGTTATTAGCTTCTGCGTAGTCTAGTGGTCAACTGATGTCATGCCCTGAGGTGCTGCCTTCGATTCCAAGCGGGAGATACATTGTACTACTCGGTTTGATTGGTAGAAGGGCTTATAAGTTCACCTGGCTATAACCATACTATCTAAATATTTCGTTATAACATTTTTGTCTCATGTCTCGAGTGTGTGTGTTACAATAAACGTTAATTTTCCTTCCTTTCTTTAAAAAAAAATCCAACAGTTTGTTGTGTTCCAACAGTTAGAAACAAGATGAGTTAAAAGCTAAACTCACTGGTCGAAGGGTGAGAACAGGTGGTGGGTAGGCCTTTGCTCTGGAGCCGCCTCCCTGGACCCCGCGGAGCCAACAGATGGTGCAGGCGAAGGGCTCGCCTCTGACCTGAAAGTGGAGGGTTCATCAGACACTTTCCTGAGTTCATAGAGTCCTGTAGATTGGGGTCAGCTAGATCAGAATGAGCCATTCTTCCAGGCTAGTCTGATAAACTAATGTCACACTAATGTCTAAATGAGATCATGGTGAATAAAATTAAATCATGCAAGACACAATAAATGAATTTCTAATTAAAATTATTTACCTAGCAATCTTGGCATAGTAAGCTAGATAGAGCTAGGCATATCAATGTATGCCTGGGGTATGCCTTTCCATCATTAGAATTCTTTCGGATGAGACACACACGCATCATCATTTGCAAGAAGAAAGTGAATTCTCGTACTTGTAATTTGTACTTGTAATTGTACTGTAGTTTTATGTCCAGTTTCAACAAAACAAATGAAAAAGTGCCTCTATGAGCTCGAGCGCGCGAATACCAGACACAATAGAATTTTAATTGTTATCGGCCACCTGGTGGTCGAACGACGCTCAAGGGGTTATGGAGCTATCTGACACTTGAAAGCGGTCGTAAGTATTTTGTGACTGATGGACTTTGCCGTCACCACTCCAGTTTTAGCGCAATTCCCAAAGACTGGAAGGTATAATCAAACTCTTACCTCTCCATTCTGGGTGACCGCGTGGGTGACCGGCGGGGTGACCGCAGCGGCGACCGCCTGGGTGACCCTGGAGAAACGGGGGGCGAGGCGCGGGGGGAGCCAGCTGTGCCAGACACTGGCGAGGCCTCTGCAGAGCCCCGGGACATGCCGCACTCCGAGGAACCCTGGAATAACCACTTTTATTACATTGAGTTACAAACATATTAGGTGCAAGGGGTTTTTTTAGGACGGGTTCGATTCCAGCAGGGGTACATCCTGTTTGGTCGATGGTAGTGTTTTTTGTAAGCTATATAGTGCAACATATACATACACAAACATATATATAGACTAACCCAGCACTTTCCTATTCTTAAATTTAAAAAAATGTAAAAACAAGAAGTTTCATTCTCGCCTGGCTTATTATTTTATTTGCTAGTGCAACTGAATTTTAGCACATTTTTAATTTAGGAGGTTATATTAAGGCGAAGGGTAAGGCACACTAGCGCCGCTAATGGATTTAATTTGATAACTGCTAAATTGGATTTTTTTTCAAACATTGCGGACCTTCCGACACTAGGCAAACATCTATTATTTAATAATTGTGCACTACTTTTAGGTTTGTTTTTGTATTCATTCGCTAACACCAAAAGTTGTCACTGTTTGTGAATAAATGCGATAGCCCGTTTTGTGAATAAACCACGCAACAAAAAGTAGTGCACAATTATTAAATAAATACTATGGATGCTTTTCTGTTATCGGACGGTATACAATGTTTAAAAAAAGAACCGGTCCGTTAGTAATTGGCAAATTATCAATTGGTGGCGCTAGTGTGCCTTACCCTTCGCCTTAATGAGAAAAATGAAATCAAAAGAGCATCGCAATTCGAGCACCAAATAAGCCATGAACTCGACATGAAGTCGAAGTATTTTTTTAAACTTACCATTTGGTTTCCGATTAAAAGGGTAAAGAAAAATTTTGATGATAAAATGATAAGTAACTATGTACCTTGTCGTCGCCCGGGTCCCTCTTAGTCATCACCTCGGCGCCCTCCCTCTTCCTCTGCTCCTCTTTTAACCTCTCCGCTTTCCTCCATTTCGCTCGACGGTTTTGAAACCACACCTGATGGATAACATAAAGATGTACGATGATTTAAGATGTAAAAAAGCATATCATAGATTTAAAGGATAAACAATATTCAAGTTGTTATAAAGATGTTATACAATTCATTATTATTAATTTATCTTTTGAAATATGCAAGACGCAAAGTGGATCTTCACCAATATTGGTTCCAGTTCGAACCCGGGTCTAAGCCGGGTGGCGGTTGACTTCAACTGTGCCACTGACTCACTGTCTTCCTAGAAGTATTATTGTGCTAATTAATATAAAAAACACTCCTTTTAGTCGTGAATTAGAAAAGAAATTGTCAATTAGTTGTAAATTGTATTTGTTGTTTTAATGTTATAACTTGCAAATCTCATATAGTTACATAAAATAAGACGTTCTAAAAGTATATTACGCGTTAACGTTACTCTAATTGAGTTTCAATTATTACCCTAATACTCAAAAGAAATAATTCCACCAGTAACGAGTTTACCCCATAAATAATAAACACGTACCGCCTAATCCTCTCTAGCCAAGCTGTCATCGCACTCGTATTTTATACCTCGCCATTACCACCCCATTTTGGACCCGTTGTAACTCATAACTCGAAGATTACAGATCATTCTGCATAGTTACTGTAGGAGGGTGACCAAGACCAATCAACGAGATCCGGGTCCACAAACCAAAAGCACGCTACGAAAGTTCAAGTTCAACTGGTCATCGCTATCTACGACCAGGCGTTATAGAACTACGGTTTCAATAATTAAATACACTGACATAGATCAAGTCGTACTGGTCTCACAGTGACCGGTATTAAAGAGCCATGCTACCGATATAGTTACACGAGTACGCAGGTCAAGCTACGCTGGGTGTTGTAAGCTTGTTACCGAAACACGACAGGGCCACATTTGGGCGCAATTTTCGCAATATACTTTTAATAAACCCCGTGTTGGTGGAGTGCTACGAAATCTTGTGGTGATTATGCAGAGTTTGTGTACACGGGACAGTAGGCACAATTGTCAACACTTATATCGCCCTCGGATCGGTTTAATACTATTTGTTTTCAATATGCAGTTTTATAGATACATGTAGTAAGTTTTAAACTTTTGTGGAGCTTTTAATTCAAAATAATTGCGACGCATATGCGGAACATTACAGAGTGCACAGTCTTTATTTATTAATTATCATAGAATGCTTTCAATAAAAATAACAAGACCATACCTACAGTCATACATAGTCTTTCTATATTTATTACGTATTTTAAGCTTCTTAAAGTGTTTATTGATTACTAACTATTATGTACAATTAACTAACATTGGACATTATAAAACCGAATTTCAATAAATAACTATTATATTTTAAAATGTTCAAATAATTTTTAACGCAAATTTTATTGCGAACAAATTTCAAAAACCTGCAACGTGACCCGGTATGTCCTGCTCGTGGAAATTTTTTCAACATTTGTGTTTTTGTAACTATTATATTTATTAATAGATAAGATTAGAAAAAGTTTTTCAGTATTTCTACATTACGTTTTTTTTTTAAATACGGTTATGGATAGGAATGTTAATGTTGTGCATACTTATAATTTAAATACATATAAGTATAACTATTTCCCAAACTTTGTCTTCTGAAATTAATCATATATATTTAAATGGTAAGCCTTTAAATAAATTTAAATAGTGACGCGTCTACAATTAAATTTTCAAGTTACTCTTTGACATGTTACCCTCGGCCCCTTAGCTATCGTAAGCTAATTTCGTTAAAATAATAATCCTCCGTAATCCCCAGACAGCCTAATAGTTTTTATCTCTTGCTCTACGGCTACGTTTTAATATTTGAACAGTCTGTGTTGCCCCTGTCTCCTCTGCTGAGTAAAACAGTTAAGTCCTTGTTTATTGTAATTGCGTTGGGTGTAGTTTTTCTTATAGTTTATGTGAAAGAATGTGTTTAATGGTGATAATTTTTTTTAACATTATAAAGTCTGTAATTATTTTTTAACCCGCGCATTTTTAATTTATTTTTTAATCTGTGCTTGTGCCTAATTTATGGACTTAGATAGTTAACTTAGGTTTTTTTTGTTTTTTTTTATATCAATATTATCACCTGTCGACGTCACTATCTTGATTGAGACCCCAATCGTTACATAAATTAATCGGTTATTAATTTCCTGCTAGGTATTGAAGTTATTGAAGTTTTTAATTATTTTGTTTATTTGTTTATTGTGAAGAATCTGTAAGTTTTTTTTATTTTTATTGCTATTTTTAGCTAAGACACACTACATATTACACTAACACCCGTTTGCACTAAACTTATGAATCTCACTATGGTCAAGTTAAGACGGCACCTGAGTGTAAGCGACGTTTTCGAGCCAGGTGCCGAGTTAACTTGACCGGGTAATAGTTAAGCCAAGCCTTATGCGATTTATAAGTTTAGTGCAAACGGGTGTAAGAGTTAAGTTCAAATATTAAGTAAGCACTTAAGGTTGTAAAAAAATCTGAAATCTGTTTGATTCTGTATTGATATATAACAACAAAACAGATATTTATGGCAACATTTTATTTCCTCTCTTGTCACTAGAAGGCATTGTTGTCGTCTGTTTTTATTGACAGATAAAACTTGCACTGGTTTTATACTCGATATTTTATTGATTAAAGTGGATTAAATTATTCACTTTTCCACAACTCGGTCGTGGCTTCGTTCCCCGGCTTGGGTGTCGAATTACAAGTCTCTACAGGATAATCCCTAGGGAATATATTCGGATAAAATTATTGTAGTACAGTAGATTTTAATTACTTTTGCTTGTTTCATTCGGTAGGTATGTAAAATTTTGGGAAGCAAGTTAAGTATAAACTGTTTTAAATAAATAAGGAGCTCGATGGCGCAGTGGTTAACGCGCCCGGTCTGCGAGTGCTGAGGTTAAGCAACTTTCGCAAAGGCCGGTCATCGGATGGGTGACCAAAAATTTATCATCTCGAGCTCCTCCGTGCTTCGGAAGGCACGTTAAGCCGTTGGTCCCGGCTGCAGTAGCAGTCGTTAACAACCACCAATCCTCACTGGACCCGCGTGGTGGTTCATGGCCCGTTCTCCCTATCCATCCATAGGAAAGGCTCGTGCCCCAGCAGTGAGGACATAAATGAGCTGATGATGAATTAAATAAGCTGTCTCAAATGTATCCTAATTAGTGTTTAAAAAAATACTCACCTTAATTAATATAATTTTGAAACATTTATACTGTTCTAAACTCTTATGGAGACGTACAAATATGTTTTAGTTAGCAACCGCAGGTGATGCATACTGAATACCTCTTTCCCAACGGAACAGCTCAAAATATTTCAATACTCTTCAAAACCGTGCAAAAGGTTCCATTAAGTATGAGAGATCGATATTTTTAAGGAGGAAGGATAGGCAACAACATTCTCATTGGTTTTTTTTACAATAAGTTAGGTTCCAAAAAGCTTTGTATCGAAAAAGGCAGATAAGTTTAAAATATTTTGTTAAGATTTTGTAAGTCCAAACCTCATTTGATTCTTTTTTTACAGTCTTTAAGTTTTATTCTGAGTCTAAACGTCGTCGGTCAGATTGTTACGGAACAGAAAAACAAAGGCGTAAAGCTTAAATTGCTATATTATACACATACCAAACTCAATAGATCGAAACCATAATAATAATTGTCTCTCACACCATTGGCACGTTACAACAAACACTCGATTCGATAGCAGTACATTAAATCGCTATAACAACAAGCAGGCGTTAACTCCCGCTGACAGGGTCGTATCGCCGCAAGAACACATGTTAACATGCGACTTTGTCACTCTCAGCACATCTTCCAGCAAACAAAGAGCTATAGCATCCCTTACGGTGTCGTGCTGTGCGTGTATTAGAGGGGAATCGGGGGTCAAGATAAATTGGTTGGCAATATGTTAGGGGGAGGCGCAGCAGGGGTGTACCTACTGTTCGGTAAACGGCAATTGTAAGGCATTGTTACACGAGCGTTCGCGTTAAACAATAACAAATATTGTTTGTGTGAAGTGCTCTGTTTGACGGGCGGTCGCATAATTACCGCTTTTGTAATCGCTTTGTCGCGTTTGTGTGAGCACTTCACCGTTTTAGGGTTGGCCGCGCGGAGATTTTGAGCGTTTATTAATTGGCCGGTCGTTTTTTGTTTTGATACTCGAGGACGATATAGTGGGCTTGAATAAATTGTCTTGATTGTTTTTCGAGTTAATGGCATCACAGACCGATAGCTTTTTTTCTATTATTCGTTTGTATAGCTTCCTCTTGTTCAGTCTTTTATACAGAATTTATTAAAGTAACCAAGTCTTTGGTGGCTAGGTACTTAGTTTATACTAGTAAAAAATATTATACTTAATTATTATTTTAATTGTTTTTTGTTTATGTTACATAAGTGATACAGATTATTAAAGATTTTAGTTTCTCTCCTGGTTCCATGCAACTGATTTTGTTAACAAATAATAATAAAATATATCTTTTTAAAAGAAAATGTTAGCATGTTATCAGCACTATTTATCGCTCATTCTCTTTACCTCTTCTCTTTCTCTACTTTCTCTACTTTGACAGTATTCAATTGACAAAACATAATTTTGATAACTATATCACAATTGCAGTTTTGATACCTTAGCTTTCTTAAAACGTTCACGTTCCCACAAATTTCACTTGCGCACCAAAAACACGCGATTAATTATAAATCCCCTTTTCGTAAACTCGCCACTTAAACTTAAACACACATCAGAACTTCTTAAAAAGCCCACATCACCTACTTAAGAGTTCGCATGTTGCATAATTACGTCAGCAGCGCGGGGCAACATTTTAAAACGTTTCATACGCAAAGTTAACGCGACGTTACGGGAACGTTAATAACCTATGAAAATATTAAAAATGGCGTCGTTCGTCGCGTCGTCGGTAAGTCTCAAGGCAGGGAGGTATGCGACCCGCTAAGTGACAGCTGAGGGGAACGTGTATTGAAATTTCGTCGTTCGCTCCTTACCTAAGTGTTTCTGGCGAGGATAACGCTTATGCATTTTACGGTTAAATGATTTGTGTATTTACATTAACGTTGTTTTTCGGGGTGATATTTTTACGAGCGAAAACGCTGTGATTTCCTCCGTGGATCTTTCTTAATGTACGAGTAATGTCGAGTAGTTAGGGCGGCCTAACACATGCGTTATATTTTGTAGGTTTAAATAACTTAAATATCGAATAGACCAACCGAAGTGGAAGATGGACAGGCCACATGATCCGAGACCACAAAGATAAATGGAGTAAAAGCGTCACTGATTGGTATCCCCAGATGGAAAGCGAAACAGAGGACGTCAACAAACGAGAAGGAAAGACACATGCCATAAATAAAAGAAGAAAAAGAAGACCTAAAACTCACGGCTGGACATCATTGGAGGAGGGTAGCCCATGACAGAACCCAGTGGAAATGTCTGAGGAGGCCTATGCCAGGAGGCGCACTGAATTACCTACGGGACTTATTATAAAACCAGAAAACCATTAGGATCTATATTTATACAGTAATTCAGAATATAGAGGCTTATTATCTATCTATACATAATATAAATCTAAAGAGGGTCGAAAGTCTGTACATGGAAGATATTTGAAAAAAAGTTGGCTGGGGATACTTAAAATCGATAACAGAACACGTTCCAACAGTTTTTAGAATGTTTGTCTGTTTATTTGATCGAGCATCGAGTGAAAATGGCTGAACGGATTTGATTGAAACTTTGCACATAGACAGACCATGACCCGGACTAGGATAAAGGATACTTTTTATCCCGGTAACAGGTTCCTGTGGGATAGTGTAGTCTTCGCGAACGAAGTCGCGGGCGATAACTAGTTATTAATATTATTAATGTCGTGTAGAGTACGGTGGCCGCACACAGTCGTTATATTTTCTATTTGTAATGACTTAAATGTCTTACAGCTGGACTCAGTCCTTCTCAAGTCAACATTATCACGTTATATGAGCTAAGAATCCAAAAATTATAAAACGACTAATAAACACATTAATAAAACAATCACGTCACGACTAATAAAAACCATCAATCCACATTGAATTAACGATAGCTATGTTATGACTACGAAAACTGCCAACGAATAAACGTGCCTTCCAAAGCAATAAGAACTTCGAGATTTATTTTATTTTATTGGTGTCCAATGACCCGGTATTGTGGAAGTTGTTTTACTAGGAAAATTATCGTTATTCTTTTATCTATACAAAATTACAAAAACACAAATGTTGAAAAAATTTCTATGAGCAGGATTTGAACCTGCACACGTAGAACTATTAACTAATCTGTGCCTGCACCCTCAAAGTAAGAAGTGTTGAATAGTTTCGGCGGGCCGGTTAGAACCACGATAGCCCAATTGGGAGAGCACCTGACCCGGAATGTCAGAAGGGTGCATGCAGGTTCAAATCCTGCTCGTGGAAATTTTTTCATCATTTGCGTTTTTGTAATTTGTTCGCAACAAAATTTGCGTTAAAAATTATTTTAACATTTTATACAAAATTGTAAAAAACGTAATTTTTTAATGTTTATTTTGTGTTTTTTGCATATATCATCATCATTCCACTACTTGCTTTTCCACATGCACGTGGGGATAAACTTGCCTAGCACACCACACTGACCCGAAAACCTGAAAAATACATACATTTTTACATAATACATTATATTAATACACTTTTTTGTCTGTTATTTGCTATTTTACACACAGTTGGTAAAAGGATATTAGTGCACTAACATTGAAGGAAACTAATTTAGTAACAACCGCTATAGATAATCTCATTTGAGCCGTTAATACGTAATGCCATAGAAGTTACTGGTGTTAAGTTTTTCATCACATGATTAGGGGCGAATTGCACCCTCCTCCCCTTCCTCACCTCCTGCTTCACCCCCGCCCGTCATCTCCTGGGATCCGGCAAATCTCTCTTTATCCCGGATAGCATCCGAAGAGCTTTCTTAACTCTTGCCTTGGAACTTGGAATGCATCGGTGGATAAGTCAAATTTTCAGAAATTTAACGAATTTGTTTTTGTATCAAATTTGCACTGAAGCCATTTCATAGTCGAGCAGTCTGCAATTATTGCATAAGTTAAGCCTAAAATTTCATTCTCCATTTCCTACAAAACGTCTCTATTATTATATTATTCGCCTTAAGCATTAAGCCAATTTCAAGTAGTCGGTATATATCAATTTTAATTACAATTGTACTGTAGATTGAATTTAAAATGGAGTCTCACAACACGTGTCGTTACAAGAAGAACTGGGATGAAACTTCCAACCTCTCTATTTGCGCTATATGCTATTTAATTAGGCCACATTTAATTACATTGACAATCTACATTAGCGATTTCTACTATCACAATTACATGTTACAGCTAGATAATAACTAAACAAGACAGCATCACACTTGACTTTTATAAATTACTACTGACTCGGCGGACTTCGTACCGCATTTCTTTTTTTTTTTTTTTTTTTCTAGTATAGTCTATATTACTCAGCGCTAATGTAGCATTCTAATGGCGAAATAATTTTTTAAATCGGTCCAGTAGTTTTTGAGTTTATTCGTTGCCAACATACATACATACATACAAAGGTTTCCGCTTTATAATATTAGTATAGATTATATAATATTTTAATGTGCTTTCAAAACATACATAGTAACCTAAAACGGAGCTACTTTACATCCAGAAAACTAACACGCTTGTCATGTGTTAGGAATGGAATGACGACAGCAGTGAACGAAGCCTTGGGGTTTGATTTCCCACAGTCAACTCGAACGTCCATAAGTTCGGCTACCGTCACTAAAACTTTCATCGCTACGATGCTACGGTGCTACGACGAATATTTTTTAGACGAAAGCCAAATAATTCCTCCTCTCTACCCGATATTAAGCAGAAGAGGAGTCCAGATCCGAAGGTAGTAGAGCAGGGTTGAACCTCACTAGCCATCATCAAGCCCCATGTTGCAGGGAATACGATGTCAAGTTATTGAAATTTATAATTTAAGGCCTACGCCACTTGACGGAAATTCCGTCGCGGTTAAGCTGTTAGGTATAAGGTCCGCTAACGGGCCTACATTTATTTTATATAAATTAATTACTAAAATATCCTTTATTGAAGTGTACAAAGGTGATCTTATCCAGCCAATCCTACTGATATCCTGATTGGGCGTAAATATTACCTCGGTTACTACAAATTTGTTTTTCTTTGTAATTTCTTATTTATTATTCGTTTGAGATATGTTTTAAAACTTGACGAAGTACTTGAAAAAATTAAAAAATATAAGGAAGCTATTATTTCTAGAGATTTTTTCGTTAAAAAAGTGCATTCCATATTAGCCAACACCTGAACATAAGTAAATATACCTAAACCCGATTTGATTTTATAATCAAAACATTAAATTTGTCGATTCCGAAATCCCGGGATTTTTTTAGATACAAAAATGCATTCCATAACAGCCAACACCTCAACTTTAGGTAAATATGCATCCGATTATCCGATCACTATATGCATCCGATTATCCGATCACTATATGCATCCGATTATACGATGATATCAGTCATCATCATCTCATCTATTCCACTCCAATGTGACGTCAATCAATTAATCAATCAATCAATCAATCAATCAAATATTTATTTGCTTAAATATGGTACACAAATGCTCTTAGAATTAAATGTTAACCAGCATATTTTATCATATACGATGTGCAAATATCGTCGGTGTCACTAACGGCCTGTTTACTCAAAATTGATCTTTTTATTGCTTTGTCTACCCCTTTTTGACAGAAAGACGTGAGAGCATGTATGTATTTAAGAAGGAGGTTCTACGTGTGCTGGTTGAGAATATCCATCGCTTCCAACATCGCCGTCCATAATTAGATTCAGCGTAGAGAGTGGTGTAATTCCCGCAAAATGGAACATGTATCGTTAACTTGTTTACCGCCAAATTATCCCTCTTGAGGCTCCCGACGGCTGCTCCAGTATTCATGGAGATATTACGGATTAATTTACCAATTAATGCACAATGTTTTAAGACGTTTTTGAGCTGTTCGTTGGAAGAGGTTAATTAATGAGGCGAGTCAGTGAAATTAAAACTGGGAAGATGTTATTATAAATTTATAGGTGTTTTTGTACGAGTACGGAACGCTGGTGGTGGCATATTCAATTGGGATGTTATGTTAAATATTCGTAAATTTAAATCACATTAGTGAATTTCATTAATGGCTTGGTGAGGCTCGCAAATATTATTACATTTTGTGAAATATTTTCCTTGTATTAATTTTCCTCACTATAATCACTACATTAATCATAGATGATAACGATTGACAGTAATATTTCCTCCAAAGAGTATCAATAAAAATGTAAGACTTTACTAATGTGTCTCACGCTGACTTCTGGAGAAAATATGGAAAGAGCGTTGAACTGTTTATAAGATTAATAAATATACAACTATTTCATTAATATTCAAACTCGCAAAACTACAACGAATTTTGTACCACAAAATTACTCACTTTACCGCCAAGAAGCTAGCGCAATAGTTATTACCCGTAACAATTACTGTACCCAAACCCCAAAGCCTGTCAGTCACAGCACCCAAAGGGTTGTGGGGTCCCACTCTCCCACGAGTCTAACCTAACAACAAATGACATGGAGAGTAACCCAATTGTACAACAATTACTGTTGTATAACCAATGGGTTTGGTAACATGATACTCGTACTTGATAGGCCAATTGGATTAAGCTGGAGATATTGTTTTCTGACGATTATGCGAACACTACATATTGGATTAAGCACTAACACAACACTCTCGTTTACTTACTTTTACACTTTATACAACTCTTTTCCATCTACCCGAGTTTATTTTCAATATTATTTTGTGTCCACTTTATCTCCCTCAATTTTAGTGGTGACCTGAATTCAATGATATACAGTTATAGGCTATTAACTTTATCTACCACTAGCTGACTCGGCGGACTTCGTACCGCTTTGACAGTTTCCATCATTGAGTTAAATATATGTCAATGGTTTCCATGACAACAAAACAAACAAATCATTTTGTATTGGAAAATTAAATTGTCGTTTTTAGTACATATTTTATATATTATTACTTTTTTAATATAGCCTATGTTACTCAGCGCTAATGTAGCATTCTAATGGTGAAAGAATTTTTTAAATCGGTCCTGTAGTTTTTGAGTTTATTCGTTGCAAACACACATACATACATACATACATACATACATACATACATACATACATACATACATACATACATACATACATACATACATACATACAAACATACATACATACATACATACATACATACATACAAACAACAAAGGTTTTCTCTTTATAATATTAGTATAGACTACTAAGACATCAAGTGTGAAATAAGTTACAATTCTGGCGTCTTACTGATTTGTAAAAGTTTTTGAAAAAAAAATTGCGGTTTTTTTAATAGATAGAGTGATTCAAGAGGAAGGTTTATATGTATAATACATGCATAAAATTGGAACCGGTAGGTGGCGCTGCTATGGTTTCTATAGGATACGGGTGTTCACCAAGCGGACGAAGTCGCGAGCGGGCCGCTAGTTTTTAAATAAATATCTACATATCGTCGCTGTAGATAACCTTGTATAACCTAGGTATGTCAAAAAAGCACGTTTTTTTAATGAAAACCACGTATTTTATAATACCGCGAAACAGTGTACCCAATAAAATGACTACTTGTGTTCATTAAACATATTTTTTTTCAGTATCAGTTTCTTTACTTTTAAAAAACCTCATTAGAAAACCTCTTAGGTCGTTTAACTGGTATAATCTAGTTAAGTAAGGGATTGGTTAATAACATGATTAGGGCTTTTTTAGCATTCAAAACATGAGACAAAAGCACATAACAATTTTTTAAACATTGACGAAATGAGCCATTTTTTTCTTTTCCTATAAAATTTGGATATTTGGACATACGAGGTTATCATTCTACAGCGACCGATATAACGGAGTAAGAGGTGTCGTCTTGTAGAACATATAACTACAAAATTTTGTTACACAGTCAACCCTTAGTTACTGTTAAAAGGTCACTGGACATCAATCATCATAAAAAAATCTTGAAAAAAATAATAATTAAGGCCTACACAGCGAGTGCTGCAGTCTTGTTTGCCCAATTTGTTGGTGATATCTAATTATATTCTTAATATCATCATCATCATCATCATCATCATCATCATCATCATCAGCTCATTTTATGTCCCCACTGTTGGGGCACGAGCCTTTTCTACGGATGGATAGGGAGAACGGGCCATAAACCACCACGCAGGCCCAGTGCGGATTGCTGATGCAGCCGAGACCAACGGCTTTACGTGCCTTCCGAAGCACGGAGGAGCTCGAGATGATACAGTTTTGGTCACCCATCCAATGACCGGCCTTTGCGAAAGTTGCTTAATCTCAGCACTCGCAGACTGGGCGCGTTAATCACTGCGCCATCGAGCTCCTCATTGTTAATATCAAGAGTAATCAGAACAATAATCAAATATGTTGTTATTTGACTCAAAATCGCCTCGGCCGCCGAGTGGCAAAGCGCTCGGCCCGATAATCGAAGGTCCCGGGTTCAATTCTCAGGTCCCGCCAAGTATGTTTCCGATTTTTCGATGCCCGGGTTTGCGATAACTAACCCGGGATCACTAACCCGCATTTGACAAAAGTATTGATTAAGCCTTTACCCATCAATTATAGTGATGAAATAATTTAAATGATGGAGGCCTTTGCTCAGTATTGGGACAGGTGTAGGCTATACCTTACCTTGATTCAAAGTCACCAAAAGTCGACCCATAGTTACTAAACGCTGCGGTCGATTCATTAGTCATCAAAAAGATTTTAAATCTCCTATTTTTTCTTTTTTTTTTAAGATAGCTCGGCAAATGACTCCATCCCACCTGATGTTAAGTGGAAATGGAGTCCAGACGCGAAGATAACTGGTGCAGCGTGAAAACAAACGTACCATCAGTTAACCTCACTCTGCCGGCCCACAAGGTTCTTTTTCACGCCTCATTTGAAGGACCCCATATCATAGGAAGGAGGGAAAACGTATGCTGGTAGACTATTTCATCCTTTTAAGCTGCGACAAAGAAACGAGTTGCCAAATTTCTTTGTGCGCGATGGGATATTTGAGACAGTGAAGCGGTGACTCCGAAGAGCTGCACGTGTACTCCTATGAAGGACGGGAGAAGGTGGAATGAGGTATATATATTTCCTTTCCTTTATATTTCCCATCAATTAGGTAAGTCGGCAGTGTCGGCACCCCTGACTGCCGCAGCCCAATTTGCAACGTCGCCGGCGCGTCACGAGTGTCATTGTACAGCGTTTGACAACCCTATTGTGTTTGTTTTAGGAGTGCGCACGAGTAGGTGCCTGCCTTATGTCAACGTCTGTTTTTTTGTTTTAATTTTCCGTACCGGCTTTTGCTTCGTTATGATTGGCGTGAAATGTACTTCACTCATTTAAGTGGAGCTCGAGTTCGTTTGGACAATTGAGTTTTGTTAATGACTCGCTTTCACCCGCGGCTTTGTGTGTAACTCGGTTCGTCGCAAAACTTGCATAGTGCGAGGTTTTTCCGGGATAAAGAAATGCTTTGTAACTGGAAATACATGATTTGCCTCCGTTGAAATTTGTACGACCATCCGCTATCTGGGCGACTGATCTTCGGAGAATTTGGTTTCATCGATAAATTCAATAGTTTTGTTGTATATGGAGCTCGGTGGCGCAGTGGTTAACGCGCCCGGTCTGCGAGTGCTGAGGTTAAGCAACTTTAAGTTAAGAATGATGAGATGTCATACTTTTTATACAAAAAGCAATCGGCTAACATATGTAAAAAAATCTTTACACAAGAAAAAGTCTGAACTTGAGAAACCTATTTATGGCCTGATTTGTTAAGAAATTTATATTGTCCCTGTGTTTGAATAAGTTATTTCTTTAGTCCCGTACTAATAAACAGCTTAGAACTCTAATTTGAAAAGAAAATAAACTACTATTATTGTTATTTTTACAATATGTTCTACCTAGTTATTGCTTGTATTTGTTTTTGTCTTGTTGGTTGTCCTTTAAAACTTTAACAGTCGATCACATACTGGGTACGGGTGGGTGCGATCATCTCAGGACGCTGATCACGTCCTCTGTACGGCATCGACTTTCTTAACGTTTGTTTTAAAATGACGTCCGTGGTACGTGATTTGCGTGTAACCCCGGTGTAATGAATAAATATATATATATATATATGTTCGATCCACAATATATGTAGATGTATTACAAATAGTTTTTATTTTATAAATCTTACAATTGTCGGCTGTTAAAGTGTTAAATAAATAAATAAATAAACTATATTACGGGAATAAAACACGGTATATCTGTTCCAAGCTCACCTATACTCTAATTATTAATGCACGCTGGTTAATTGCAAGTCAATTGGTTTACTATAAATATTAAAAACCATCTAGGCTTAACCCTACAATCGACGAACACGCCAATATAATATTTTGATGAGTCTCCCAAAAGACTGTATCGCCAGGCGGCAGTAATCCAATATGGCTGCCAGCCGTCCCGGGCTTCCTTTTTATATTTTTCGGGCGAATTATCACCGACACTCGCTGGACGGAGCACACGAATCAAATTGAAAGCCGACTCAATTATATTACTGAGCTGTTTAGGGTTGCTGGGTACTGGGACGATTCGGTAAAAATATTGGTACCTACACTTACACCCGTATTTATAAACGAGCAAAGGCTCATACTAAAGCAAAAGTAATTGCTTCTTTAGTAAACCGATGAAGTTAGAAACGTCAAAAGTTAGAATTCTTAGCCAAGCAATAGACAAGCAATCTAGTTAGATTTCTCAAAGAAAGCATAGTGACAAGCTTGTGACAAGCTAGTATTGAGGTTAAATTCCGTGTGAAAGTTTGTGTTATGTCTAAAATAATATAAAATTTATTTTGATAATAATAATAATACTTTTATTTAATTGAATAAAAAAAATTCTATTCTAATTTTAACGTTACTTGTATATGAAATGAAATTAGATCTTAGTGACATTTCTAAGAACAAAGTAATTGCTAAGTAATGACTTGTTTATAAATACGGGTGTAATATCTTTACAACAATCAATCAAACAAGCAATCTAGTTAGATTTCTCAAAGAACTCATAGTGACAAGCTTGTGACAAGCTAGTATTGAGGTTAAATTCCGTGTGAAAGTTTGTGTTATGTCTATAAAATTATATTATATTATATTATATATATATATTATATTATATATATAAAATTATTTTTATAAAAATTAGATCTTAGTGACATTTCTAAGAACAAAGTAATTGCTAAGTAATGGCTTGTTTATAAATACGGGTGTTAGTATCCACACAATCTACCGCTCGACTCTGAGAGCCGATCTTTTAGATTACGGAGCAAAGAGGCCTTATAACTTGACCCACACTTGTCTGCAAAAATAGACATGAATGTTTCTGATTGTTTCAGTAAAATAGCCATGCATGTTCAATTGAAATTATTATCCAATAAAATAATCGATTATAAGTTTAGAGGAATAAAAGCTACACTAACCCTATGTTATATTTAACCAAAATAAAGTTATTAAGATTCAAACACGGGTAGCATAATACATTAATTTTTAACTTTAATTTTGTGTGATTTGACATATTTAATAAGTTTAGCAATTAACCTTTTTAATTCAATGTATTTAAATGTCAGTATAGACTTTAACGACTACTGGATATCCATAATTTTTATTCGATAAAAGCAGTAACAAACAGCATCAGTTTTAAACCAGGTTCAATTTTAGTCTTTTGAAAAACCTACATATAATTCGCAACCTATAGTCTATTTATTAATTAGGTCTTCAATGAGCTTACTCATTCCAAGTGAGGATATAGAAAGACGAAATAAAATTCAATCGATTGTTATTAACTATAACATATAACATTAATCTAAAAAACTGACATCACTCACTGGTTAGATCAATGACAAAGTAAGAGGTAGAAGTGAGGTAAGAGCAAATGACTGATTGAAATTAATTAGAGCCGAGCACATTAAATCCGACAAGTGCGAGGCAACCCTTACACCGACAGCACGTGGCATAAGGTGCGATTGAGGGGGGCAACCACCTCATACCGTAATACCATTCCGAGATGAACGACTTAAACGCGTTACCGATAGCCAACACAACCTGACACCCTACACCCCGTATAACTCCGCCAATGTGGGCGACATCGGGAAAACTTATACGGGTAATCCAGCTCAGTTTAAGTTGGACGGTGATGTTCGACTGTTTTGGCGGTTAAGCCAACGAATAGGAGTGGATTTTGACAATGCTTGTTAACTAAATGGAGGTGCTCGATCGACGGCTACAATTGGATATTGTCTTGCGGGTAGACAGTTATGTTGGAATAGGTGTTGGACTAGTGTGTATGAAAACGTTTTTGCTTGATTGCTTTTAGGATGCTCTTGCTGAACGTGTAATAGGTAAGTACTATAATTTATGCTGCTTTAGAAGTATTAATGGAGAAGAAGAGATTTTAATGAAGTTGATTTTATAAAAACAGACATAGTTCTGAAAAATTATGATCTACATTTAATTTATTTTAATTGATATTGTAGAATTTTAATGCTTCTTTAATTAATTTGATATTATATGATTGTAACTTTGCATGTCATGTGGTGTGACTGAAACGAAATAGCTTTTTTCATACATTTAAAATCTGTGTTTGTGAATAAATATGGTTTGATTTAACTCGCTGAAAATCTCAGAATCAACAAATATAAGAAACACCCTAAATCGTTCAGGTCAAGTCTGCTTATTCGATAACGTATGAAAGGCGTGCCGGCAGCCTAATATATAAATATATATATACATATATATATATGACTGTGTACTACAGAAAAATGGTTTAAATCAGTCAGTAACACTCAAATATTCCAAAATAATTAACTAAATCCGATTATTATCAATCTGAATAATTTCGATTTGGTATAATTGTGATAATATAACACCTGTTCACAATAATGTTTTAAGTATTATGACAGTGCCAGATAGAGGCTCTTATCATTAGAGACCAATAGACTCACATTAGTCAGCACATAATTATTGAGTTTCTTTATTCATGTAACCTTGTGTTTGTGTAACAGCAGATTGGAGCCTTAAACACTATAACTGGTTCCAATTCGTCATAAAAGCAATACGCTCGCATAACTCTACCGAATTGCAACAGTGGCGCGCTCTACCGGCGACGGTGGCGCGCTCTGGCGGCAGCGGTGGAATTGCGCAATTTTTTATTTGCACATAAATAAAACACGGGCGGTTGCGCGAAGCAATTTGCCTAAAACCGGGCCGGCGATGACTCCGGCCGTGTGCGGCTCGTATATCCGGTTATCTGACTACGTGAACCGGCACTACGTTGAATACTAATGTTATTTATAGCGGGGCGCTCCTTTACGCCAGAAAGTACTTTAAATTTATCTTGTAATCCCACGTTTGAGACGTGAGCCTACTTTGATGTGGTTGATGTATAAATGATGAGTGCCGGTGCAAAATTGAACAACCAATTTTGTCACCACTTCAATTCACTTCGAATGGTTTGTGGTTAAATCACCTGCCTCAGACTGAGATGTTCCGGGTTCGATTGCAATGGCTATACTCAAGGTTAATTATGTAATTCAAATTACTTCAGCTTGTGTAGTAGACTAGCGACCGCCCGTGACTTCGTCTATGTACATTGTACACACAACCTTATCTCGTAATCCCGAGAGAATTTCTGCAAAACCTGTCATACCTATTCATTGTCTACGTCAAAAAGGAAATCTCTTTGTGCTAATGAATTAAATTTCAGTTTTCTAAGTTCAAAAATTTGAGCTGGGCGTTGGTAAGTCAGTCAATGAGTGAGTTAGAACTATTATTTTTATTGATTATTCATAAACACAAATGTTGAAAAAATTTCCACGAGCAGGATTTGAACCTGCACCCTTCTGACATTCCGGGTCAGGTGCTCTTCCAATTGAGCTATCGTGGTTCTAACCAGCCCGCCGAAATTATTCAACACTTTTTACTTTGAAAGCCAAAGGCGCCCATTCAATGTCAACAACTACCGTCACTAACATCCGATCATTTTTACAAATATTAAAGATCAGTTAAGAAGTAAGCAAGCTAAAATTATTTGAACATTGGTTATTCATATTCTTATTTATTTATTCACCATTAATTTAAGTAGGCTTAAGATTATTGAGGAAATTGTTTTTTTTCTAAAAAATGTAGGCAGAGAAAATTTAACTGTGTACCCACGCTAGTCGATAATGCTATTAGCTCGCAGCATTAGACTAATTACAGGAGGAGAGCGCTGATTGGCTGGCCCGCTCGACCAACCGATAAAGTCTTATTAACAAGACCAATATTAATGTACTAGGTATTGTATATTCTGCATAAGTAAGTATGTTAAATGTTTTCTATTCTTATTCTTCTCTGTATGAAAATTATAGAATTTTAAAAACCTACTAAGGGTCCGTTCCAACTTCATTTGGATAGATTACTTTCACATATAATTATTAATGTCGCACTATAAATTATAATAGTAGGGTAATTATGGAAGCTGAGCTCTTTAAATCATATAATCAATATTATCTTTTCTTGTTATTTTTTTAATGAGTTAAATATGTATTGATTATGTTCATCCCCTGATATCGATTATAATTGTTAATCTTATTTTAACAGCAAACGGTATTTATTTAAGGAGACTCCTTAATGGAAAAAAACATGTTAAATGTATGTCTCTGGTTTATAACTCAATTTCCCCACGATCAATAATTTGGTCCATGTAGAAAGGTCTGTTTTATAGGTATTTTATAGATATACTAGGTGACCGGCAGACTTCGTACCGCTTTGACAGTTTCTATGACAACAAAACAAACAAAACGTTGACAGTTTCCATGACAACAAAACAAACTAATCATTTGTCCGCATAAGAACACCCTTATCCCATCATGGATCCTTATAGCAGCGCCACCTACCGGGTCCAATTGTAAATCTAAACCATTTTCGAATCAACATGAACACTACAGAAAATTTCATCCAAATCGGTCCAGCCATTTAGAAGGAATTCAATTTCATACACACGCACTGAAGATTTATATATATAAAGATGATGATGATGATACAATCAAGCACAGACCCAGTTTGACACTTCAAGTTCAAATTCAAATATATTTATTGCAATTAAGTGTATAAGAGCTTAACTAGGTACTAGGTATATGCTTAATTACACTTCTCAGATATTGCATTTTTTTTATATTCTAGGTAAGAGTCTTAAAACGATATATTAATATAAATAGATAGCGGAGGAGGAGCTCAATGGCGTAGTGGTTTAAGCGCCAGGTCGGTCGCAAACATTCGCAAATGTCGGTTATCGAATGGGTGAGGTGATCAAAACTTTACCATCTCGAGCTCCTCCGAGCTTTGGAATGCATGTAAAGCCGTTGGTCCTGGCTGCATTAGCCGTCGTTAACAACCACCAACCTGCACTGGGCCCGCGTGGTGGTTTATGGCTCGGTTTCCCTATCCATCCATAGGGAAGGCTCGTGCACCAGCAGTGGAGATATAAAATGAGCTGATGATGACAATAAACTAGATATTTCCGTACAAGTTCGAGTCCAAACTTTTTTGTAATTGTAACTATCACCATAGCATATCGCCATGCTTAATTTTGATAATGTATTTTGTATACCATGTTTGCAGTCTAGACTACGTCTACTACCCAGTAACAGCAGACGAAACTTCCTATAAGTAAAGTTGTCACTTTACGAGGCCTCACTGCCTCCCTCCCGCCAAAACATCGTAAACCACATTTTTATAGCGCGAACGTCAAAATGTTCGCGAAAACATTAAAATTTCACGAAACAACCGAATTTTATTACGGAAATTGTGATATAATGAGCCATTATGTCGGGTAATATGAGATTTTGCAATATTGCTCGGTTACTCTTATGTGTTTTATATGCATCAAGTTTAACGTCGTAAAGAATATACATAATAATTTTTTGTATCGCTTTCACGAGATTACATTATGGCAAAGGAGATCTTTTATTTATTTTTATAATGTATATTTCTGTTGTGACTTTTAGCTTTTAATTACTTTAGATATCATAGACGAGTAAATATCATTCATGTATAATATACGAGTATACCAAGTGCCTAGTATATAATTTTACGCAAATTTTGTTGCGAACAAATTGTAATTTGATTTTTTTTAAAGATTTCACGTGTGGTATTTGAGTCTACACCCCATGGCATGGTGTGATGTGATAATAAAATGTCCTCATCATCATCATCAGCTCATTTATGTCCCCACTGCTGGGGCACGAGCCTTCCCTATGGATGGATAGGGGGAATGGGCCATAAACCACCACGCGGGCCCAGTGCGGGTTGGTGGCTGTTAACGACTGCTGCCGGGACCAACGTTTTTACGTGCCTTCTAAAGCACGGAGGAGCTCGAGATGATACATTTTTGGCCCATGACCGGCCTTTGCGAAAGTTGCTTAACCTCAGCACTCGCAGACCGGGCGCGTTAACCACTGCGCCATCGAGCTCCTCAATAATGTTCTACTGCCGGGAAACTACCACCATCATTGAAATAAATTGAAGTCATCGCCTAGGAATTAAGTACAGCACTTACTTGCACCCTGGCTTCTGTCAGGTTTATCTTCAGTGCCAGGTCCTCCCTGGTAAACACGTCGGGGTAGTGCGTCTGGGCGAACGCCGTCTCCAACTCTTCCAACTGTTGCAGCAAAAGTTAGCAAGTTATGGCAAGAATCATGATACATTCAGAATTCTAATTTATTTAGTAAAAAATTAAAAAAAGAAAAATAATTAGAATAGTGTTTAAATCTGTTTTAAAATAAATACATTTGCTAAAAAATATTCATAAAAAATTCTTACTTTCGGGATTATAATACGCACATTTTGAAAATTACGAAAAAATTTTAATTCAGAAGAAGTGTTGGTGAAAATTCCACGAGCCTAGCTTGAATCCGCACTTTCAGGCAATCCGGTTAATATATACGAGTACATCATTAATCAATAATAAATCTTAATAAATAAAGCACATGAAAGTGAGGGTTCGACCACACTAGTAAAATGTTTGCCAACTCATTTCACAATATTTTTTTGTTTCTTTTTCTCAAAATAAAGGTGTGTAACATACTTGTTGTAGCGTGAACGTGGTCCGGTTCCGCCTCTGCTTGCGGCGCACGAACGTGTCATCGTGTATCGCCGGGTGGTACGAGTAGCTCGTGTCTGCAACAGACGGTCCTGATTGGAACTTGATTCGCTGCCAATACTTCTTGTACAGAGACATAGAGATGGAGACAGAGACAGTCTCCATGTGAGAAGATAAAGAGATTGGTTTGTATGTTTATTTTCTTCAATTACGACGTAGGCTGATGTAATGTTGATGTAATTCGGTATACAGATAGAATATAAAGGTTTTCGGTAAGAACACGGATAGACTAGATATATTGTGGGTTAGCAAATATAATAAAACCTTCCTTGATAATACACTAACACGCTATGGACCGCAATGGGTGGAAGAAATGGAAGGAGGCTTTTGTCCAGCAGTGGGACAGTGAGGGCTGAGGTTCCTCACTCTGCAGCCCTAATCACCGAAAGCTTGGGTCTATCCCCGCTGCCGGTGGCAACCTAGGTTAATTTTTTTATAATATTTTATATTGTAAATATGTTTTTTATATAAAATATTGTAAATTTTTTTTTAAGATATATGTTTAATAAAGAGAATAATAATAGTACACTAACACCTTTATTACGTTGTTAGGAGATTCGAGATCTACGAGTATAAGTTTATACTACACCTGGTTTTTGCATTTCTATATGATTTCTATGTATAAAGTATTGTTTTGTGTTCAATAAGACCATTAGCGTGCCTTACGACGCGGCAAGCGAGTTTCTGATTCATTGCGCGTTATACAGCAGTCTCAGTCTACAGTCATAGAAATAACGCAATGAACAGAGAATTTGTGCGAATTGGTTTAGACAGTATACCACATTGCGTCCGACCATGAATAAGCGAGATTACAAACCTAATTCTATTATAAAGAACAATACAAAAGCCACGCAAAGTCCTTCAGCCACAAGTCTAACAAAATCATTTCACAAAAAACACAAAAAAAATCCCCTAAAAAGAAGTCGCATCATCGCCAGCAAAACGCAACGGAATTCGGAACAATTGGAAACAAAAGCAATAATCTATGGCGGCCATAGAGCCGAGTGGCGGAAGGCCGGCCCATTGCGCGCCAAACGACACCCTACTGTTATTATGGCAATCGGAACGGCTATGGGAATTGATGAGGTGGAGAGGCTGGTACTTATGGTGACAGCGTTTTACTAACAAAAACAGGGATATATTGGATAATAGTTTTGTAATAAAACACTTTATAGTTACGTCTACAGTTCTACACGCCTTTATTTACCTACCATTTTATTCTGACGTTTTGGACCGTAAGGAAAACACACGATGCGACTGAAAATAGACCTTATTGACTAGTGTAGTGGCATCAGCGCTTGACAGGAACCTGTAATTGACATTTTTGTCCTTTTGAAAACAGGGGTCGGCAACTGATTTTAGTCTTTGGAAACTATCGAATACCGAACACCTGCTTTCTTGCTGTCATCCCGAAATGAAAATCTATGTTGTTTTTTGACGACGAAAACTCTGTCGATTACTGGGATTAAAGTGTCGAACACCAGTGCTACTATTAACTTATTTTTTTACAAGACCCTACTTGTAAAAAAATAATTGTAAAAATTTATTGAGAAAATAACCGAGTTCTATTCCGATATCCGAACTGGTGATAGATTCTATTGAATCTATTGTTCAGATTTAATATAGAGTCTACTGGCAGTAAACATACTCGTGCATACATAATGTCACTCCTATTCTCCCACCAGGAGAAAGCAGAAGCCATACGATTTGTTTTTATAAGTCGCGAACTTCGAACACATCAGTAAACACCCGTACCCCGTGATGGTTTTACCCGCACGAAAACCTTTTTTTAAACAAACCCTGTCCTGACAATAATAATTACGAACACAACCAAAAATTAATTACTCAAATCGGTCGAGCAGTTCTCAAGTAACATATATGTGCCAATTGATTTTTATTAATAAAGACTAGTGGACACCTCCCGACTTCGGCTGCTTCAGTGACATCCCGTCGAAAACTTTGTTTTTACCTGACTGCAAACTGTCTAGTTTATTATTAGTTGGAAAAAAATTTTTTGACGTCAATAAATGCCTGTCAGGGCTTACCTTTAATTTTGTAATATTTATTTGATTATATCACTTGATCTTGTCTAAAATTTGTAAGATACTAGTGTAGGTATATGTACCTAACTGTTATATATAAATTCTATATCCAATTTGAGACATAATATTAAAATTAAATAGGGTAAACCAAATTCATAACAGTTATCTTTCCATCAAATATTAGAAAACACTAAAACCTTTTAGTTTAAATAAAAAGAAACAGTTGCTTTTAAGGTTAAGGCGAAGGGTAAGGCACACTAGCGCCACCAATTGATAATTTGACAATTACTAACGGACCGGATCTTTTTTTAAACATTGCGTACCGTCCGATAACAGGAAAGCATCCATAGTATTTATTTAATAATTGTGCACTACTTTTTGTTGCGTGGTTTATTCACAAAAGGGCTATCGCATTTATTCACAAACAATGGCCACTTTTGGTGTTAGCGAATGAATACAAAAACAAACCTAAAAGTAGTGCACAGTTATTAAATAATAGATGTTTGCCTAGTGTCGGAAGGTCCGCAATGTTTGAAAAAAAAATCCAGTTTAGCAGTTATCAAATCAAATCCATTAGCGGCGCTAGTGTGCCTTACCCTTCGCCTTAAACAAAACAAATAAATTGTTGCTACACTAATTAAAAATGTATCTTTAACTACGAAGCTACGACTCTCGTAGCTCGTAGCACGTAGCTTTCAATATTATCATTATTTCATATTGGTAAAAACCTGATTGATCGTTTGGCCACCCCCAGACGACGCGAGAGATTAAGTGACAAATGCTAGGGCCCCACCCTGGCCCTTAACTTTTCTATTATCCCGGCTAATGTCATTCCATACGTCACCGGTCGAGAATTACAACTAATAGCCGCCTATTACAATTGTCTGCGTTCCCAAAGACTGTGGATTTATTTTTCTAGTTCTAGAGCATGTAGGAAATAGTTGTTATTACAATAGGAAATTAGTTGTCTTTCAGTAAATAAATATAATTTTTGTAATTATGAATTTTCATTCTTCTTATGAGGAGCTCGATGGCGCAGCGGCTAGCGCGTTCGGCTTGCGATCTTGCCCGCTGAGCAACTTTCGCAATGCCGGGTCGCCTGATGGGTGACCAATTAAAAACATCTCGAGCTCCTCCGTGCTTCGGAAGGCACGTTAAGCCGTTGGTCCCGGTTGTTGTCGTAAGATGGCAGTCGTTAAAACCCACCAACCCGCATTGGGCCAGCGTGGTGGGTTATGGCCCAATATCCCCACGTGCTACTGATCATGTGGGAGGCCTGTGCCCAGCAGTGGGACGTTTATAGGCTGATGGTGATGATGATGATGATTCTTCTTATGAGATGTTATGCCCGTCGCGCTGTTTTATTTTAATCATCAATTGTCAACAGATAATTGATAGTTGAAATACATACGAGTGTACTAATATCTTAACAGTATAGGATCTGAATGAGAGTAGCCACTCCGTTTTAACCGCCTCTCATCGAAACCGGGATCTCTGGGTCTAAACCGGTGGTCTAGTGGCTAAGACCACCGGTTTAGTTAGACCCAGAAGTCCCGAATTCGATTCCCAGCGGGGGTACATGTTTGTGTACTCGGTATGGTTGGTGGTAGGGCTTGTTAGTCCGCCTGGCTAGCTACCACCATCTTATCTAAATATGTCGCCATAACATCAATGTTTGTAACATTGTTGTGTTCCGGCAGCTAGAGATAAGATAGCCAATGCCTCACCAGTTGTGGTTTTCGGAAGTGCGCTTCCATCATTGGCCCTATCATTACTTTACATCAGGTGAGATCAAGGCACTGTGCTTACCCATAAAATATAAAAAAAAGCCACGGATTGTGTTCGGTGGCGTGCACTTGGAGAGGCATATGTCCAGCAGTGGGCTAGTATAGGCAGATGATGGTGATGATGATGATGATGAAAGGACCCCATCCCTCTATTATGTGAACGATTCGAATGTAATATTATAAGTTGACGATAAGAATTTACTTTAACAAACAAAAGTATTGCGTCAGTAAATATAAGGACTAACTTAGCATTGCTTTTGTTGTAGTGTATTTTAATTACAGAAACTGTTATTGAATAAGGGTATTTGATGATATCATTATAGCTAGCTACAATACAAATATTCCTACGTATCACAGTATGAAGATGTATATTTTTCTAGTACTTTATAATATTAGTCGTTATGACGCTTTAAAAATGTATCCGTAAGATAACTTACGGATACATTTTAAAAGCGTTATTTATTTATTTAATAATAAATCTATTTCGGAGCTCGATGGCGCAGTGGTTAACGCGCAAGGTCTGCGAGTGCTGAGGTTAAGCAACTTTCGCAAAGGCCGGTCATCGAAAGGGTGACCAAAAATTTATCATCTCGAGCTTCTCCGTGCTTCGGAAGGCACGTTAAGCCGTTGGTCCCGGCTGCGTTAGCAGTCGTTAACAACCACCAATCCGCACTGGGCCCGCGTAGTGGTTTATGGCCCGTTCTCCCTATCCATCCATAGGGAAGGCTCGTGCCCCAGCAGTGGGTACATAAAATGAGCTGATGATGAAATCTATTTCTATTTTTAAAAGAAGTCTGTGAGATCGACCACAGCCTAATGCTATTGGATAATTCCAATAGCATTTGTGTTGCCAGACCCAAATTAATTTTAGGCTATTTTAAAAGCTGGCAATATCGAGACTTGTTTTATTTTTAAATGGCGGGAAGTCCAACAAATCTATAATGGCGACTTAGTATTTGCATAAGCTTTGTAATTATACCCATCAACATAACCCCACTGCTGGGCCTCCTCTTTAACATACCAACATAATCGGTCCTGCGAGCCTCATCTAAAGCCCTCTGGTCACCCTAACGATAGTAGCATGTAATATATTTAATTATAGCAACACTACAGAAAAGTCGAATAAAAAAAGGGTGGAAATCTTAAACGGTCCCGATTAACTTGAATTCTTAAATATTTTCATTAATTAAATTGTTAATAATTGAGCCTTCATCAAGTTCGGCTGTAGAAAAATCCCTTGGCGCCGGAAATTAAAAAGTGCGCCACATCCGGCGGAAGCTGGCCGAGGTTGAGTGCAGTGTAAAAAGTTGAGCGGAAACGCGGGATTAACTAGCTTTATGGCGAAGACGGGAATGGATCTAAAAGGATAAACGCTTCGCGTTGAGGCTAGATTTTGTTTCCTTTGAAATATCTTATTATTTAGGTATAACTAGTTGAAATTATATATTTATTTAAACTATCATTGGTCACTTAAATTAACATTATTATTATTAACGGGATTATTAACATGATACATGTGTGAGTACATCTATCATCTGAATTATTATCACGCTAACGAAAACGAAAATAAGTATGGCATTGAAGCAGCGCCTCCTAGAGACATACGAGAAGAGTTAAAATTAAAATATTTGTTAAGGGGGTGCAGCGCGGAATTTGAAAATTTACGTGTTTTTAAGTCACTGGTGCTAGGCGCTGAATAGGTCTTATACATTAAAAAGACTAGTATAGGTTAGCTTGATCCTTTCACAAGGTCATGGTTGTCTTGGAATTTGAAACAAATACCCAGAAACTGCATAAACAATACGTAAAATAATGATATCTGAAAACTTATTTCTTTAGAAACTTTGTAAATATAGCACAAATGAAACAATGATCCGACATCAAAATGTTTGTGTTGTTATTCCGCAGGTCACTGTTGTCTTATTTTTCAATAAAAAAACATGAATATGAAAATATTAAGACTTTTCTTATTTTCTACCCAAACGCCTATGATTTTACGCAAGTAAACATTGCTCTAATTAAATCGCCAGCCTACTCTGTACAGATATTATTGTGCGTGCGTATTCGTAGTCGTGCGCCGTTGTCACACCACTGCTACGCGCCGCTCGCTCGCTATCATAAAGAAACTTGAAACTCGCAGTTTTGCGTCCGCGCTGCACCCCCTTAAGACATCATCACAAACATCACAGTTAAATTTTATTTTTTACTTGTAAGTGCTAATTTGCTGCACGCTGAATTAAATATTTATAAAATACATAGCACAATGGTCAGTGCAGCCGCCCGGATTGCAGAAGACCCAGGTTCGATTCCTGGTTGGGTCGGATAGGCGTTTAATGTTTTCTCTGAATTAAATAAATATTTTATCACAGTTAAAATTTTGCCATACAAATTATCGTTTTTGTAAACGCAAGCTAATGAATATGGATAGTAAACAAAACTTACATTAGGCAATCTGCGCAACAAACATATGGTAATAATTCAATTAATAATACAAACATAGATATATACATACAACCACGCCAGTATCCCATAGGGGTAGACAAAGACCATTTTCCGCCGCTTGCTACGACTCTTACATACCTCTTTCGTTTCATCTACTTCCATTAATTTCTTCGTACTTCATGCTCAAACACAAGCTCAAACTTTTATGTGCAAACTAAGTGATACATAGATCACCGGTTTGAGGAACTCTTCATTTGGCCTTCAATTATAATGTCCGAGATTTGATTTTCAAGAACCAACCGTCTAGGCCGAACCTGAGCCATATCAGCAATGGTTGTTAACGACTGTGGCTGCCGGGACCAATGGCTTTACGTGCCTTCCGAAGCACAGAGAAACTCGAGATGATACATTTTTTGTCACCTATCGATGACCGCGCGGTCTTTTCGAAACCTTAGTAGACCTGGCGCGTCAACTACTGCGCCATCGAACTTCAGATAGTGATGATGATGATGAATAAAGATATTCCGCCCTTTGGAAAAACGCAAAACAACCGTTTTTAGACGCAAGTTATAATTAAATTCAATTATCTAGGCTGCATTATTTTTTATGGAAAACTATTTTTTTTTTAAGGTTGGTATATAGGTAAAATACGTGTATAATGTAATGTCATGTATACGTGTGTACGTGTGTAATATTACTAGCAGTTTGCTCGCGTCTTCGTCTACGTGGAATGTAGCCTATGTTACCCGCAAGGCATGTAGCATTCTATCTGTGAAAGAATTTTTGGAATTGGACCAGTAGTTCCAGAGATTATTTTTTTTAGTTGATGGCTTCGTGCGATTAGCACATTTAGCCAGTGTCAAAGTAATTTTTCTAACAAGTATAATACATAAATAAACAATATTTCTTTCCCGATGATGATGAATGATAATAGAAATGAGATGTGAGAAATGATATACCCCTGATATATCTCAGTAAAGATGTGGGGCTTTACTAAGTCCTCGGGCGGACTTCTTGAGAGAATTTGAAAAGTGACGTTGCACTGTTTTGTTTCATTTGCCAACACTCATGCACACTCACGAACACTCAACGGTTAATAATCCACCATTATTTCACATTAATATTCAACATAACACAATTTTTAGAACAATTTTTAGACACGATTCTTCACTTTCCCGCCAAGAAGCTCGTTCCAGAGATTACCCTCCGCAAACAAACAAAGTCACAAACTTCACCTCTTTATTACTTTACCTCTTTATTAATATAATAAGACTCCATTTTTGGCAGTCGTACAAAAATCAATATTAGATCGTAGAATGTAACTCCTCTTATTTCTAAGGGTATAAAATATTTTGCAGTTCTTTCCTAACAAAAATTCAAAAAGTACCTACCACCTATAATGCGGTATTACTTTTAATTTTTACTGTGATTTTAAATAATGTTTGTTTAAATAAAAATTCATTTCCCATATTGGAATTCATTCTCCCGATTGGGGTGCGTTATTTTCTCAGGGGAATATAACGCACCCGTCAAGAAAGGAGCTACCGAGTACCTATTGGAGTTGATAAAGTGTTGAATTGAAGTGTACTGCATATACATAACTCTATAGAATAGATTGTAAGATATCCTCAGTAGATACCATTTATTTACCTATAACGAAAAAGTTTTGATATAAATAAGCTAATCTATACTAATATTATAAAGAGGAAAGCTTTGTATTTTTGTATGTATCCAACGAATAAGCTCAAAAATTACTGGACCGTAAATAACGAATAAAATTTAAAAGTCGCATGCATTTATTTGTGTAAGGCAACAGTTTATAAATTATTGTTAACCACTGCTCCATAAGTAATGTAAATTAGTTTTTAACATTTTATTTAAATTAAGTTTAATAAAGTTTAACTGAGTAATATTCACTCTTTTCCATGTAAACATGGATGGAGGTTTAAGTTTATCTTCGAATTGGATTCATTAAAGTTAATTAAAAATGTACTTTATAATATCGATACTAAGTAGGTACTATAGATGTAAAGTAATTATGTATTTAAAAAACTTTCATAAAATTCTTTGCAAATAACAGAGCGAGGCATCGCCTCCACCGGCAGCAAGGCGATGAGATTGGCCGCTAATGAGCGCACCCGACGGCGCTGAAAATTGGCCTTTACATTTTTAATACATTCGCTTAAGCCTCTTTTTTATTCACTACCCGCGGCCGCGCTTTAAAAACTCCCCCCCACTACCCCCAAACAAAAGGGGGCCCGTTCCATTCGTTAATAGATTTTAAAAATTAATACATTTAACCAATTACGGGACGGCCCGTCATTTAAATAATAATTTGGCGCTAATGTCGTTACCAGGACGATCTCCTTTGATCGTTTTAAAAGTAAAAAAAAAACAAAACAGCAACGACACTTTGGTACTAATCAAAAGTGACATGATACTTATTGAGTTATGTCGGGTAACCGAGTTAGAGCGACCGAACGGCGCGACTCAAAAACTATTTTATGAATAATAGATGGTGTCGGGGCGACCAATCCCTCGGGGCCCCGCCCACAGCCCCCGGCCCCCGCCTCGACCCCCGCCCCTTCTATTCATTACCGCATTACTACCCCTTGTGCTCGGCTCGGGGAAAGAAACTGATTCGCGACGTCCGAGGTTCGAACTGACAGCTCTTTTTTCGGGATAGTGACGGTATGCGGTAGACACTGCATACTCTACTAAAATACGGAGTAATTAAATGAAGAGTTATGCATTGATTACTATTATTATTTTAAGCAGGATGATTGTATATTTTATACAAAGTATGGAATAATTAATATGAAAATTAAAGAACTTATAGGGGCAGCTGATATTAATTTTAATGTTATGATTATTGATGATATTTTAATTTTATCAGCCTAAACTTTCCCCTAAGCAATGGTTATGATTTAATGGTTTTCTTCAAACTTAATTAAGAGTCTTCTTACAAAGCGGTCATTACTTGCAATATGGTCAAATAATACATGGGAATATGGCTTTCGATACCAAATGAGACCAACGACTTAACGTTTAAAACATTTTTAGAGCGGTCACCCATCTGGCGACACGGCATGGGCAGTGCAAAAGAAGCTTTACTTGCACGATCACATAACGACGCTTAGAACTATTACTAGACCAGTAACCTGGTAGGTAGTATGATGATAATAAACTGCTTACGGCAACAAGCGGCCGTCTAATGATTTGTTATCACTGAACTTGAAACAATCAAAAGGCATTTATGTGAAAAACAAAAAGCAAATATATTAATAAACACTTTAAATATAACAAATCGTAAAACAATAACGCAATCGATACTCAAAACTTCGCAACTAATTAAAGTATCAAAGTTGTAATTCCACTCTCGCAGATTCTAATCGATTAATGAGTGAATCGAATCAGGCTCGCGCTGAAAATCGAGTTGAACTTGACGGAAACAAGGCAAGAGGTTTAAGTGGCAAACGACGTTAGCCGAGTCTCCATCGAATTAGGAAGTTTGTCCAACAGTACGGAAACTAATATAGGAGTAGGTATGCTTCAAATGGCTGAATTAATCTTTGATGAATTGGTAACATTGTTGGACAAGTATGCACTTTCAGTCTATAAATACCCCTTCTCCACATAAAATTTGCATAATTATTAAGGGTATGTTCCGATATGCACTGCGAGCACTGTAAGGTGTGACGTCAATTTAGTATACTGCGAAGCCGTTCCTTTATAGTTAGCTATACTGGTTACTGTTTAAAACGGAACGCAGTCCAGTATACTGTCATCCATGCTGTCATCCATGTCATTTCTGGACACTCACTTTTGACAAAAGAAGTAAAAAAAAGGAATTTGGTTCAAAACAATCCAATGTCAGCCTCCTCGAATACCATGGTTTTATAATATAAGGATAAATAGGAAATATATTGTCGTGCTACACAGATTGCGTTCCAGATACTATCCTGCTAGTAAATTTGCCTACCTAATGAGAAAGGTTAATTCACCTAATTGTGATCTCTGTGGTGCAGTTGAAGATGTACAACACATTCTTACGGAATGTAAAAAATATCGAAGGGAAAGGGACTCAATGATGCAAAATTTTAATATTAATAGATATGATACAGGGGCATTTACAAGTATCCTAGCAGAACCAACTTCGGAAGCTGCAAAATGTTTGGTGGACTGTTTGTCACATCACTGAGTGCCTTTCCTGTCTTTTATATAAAAAAGTAGATTAAGTTAAACATTAAGGTTAAGTTACGATGAGGCTGTCATGTCTATGAATAGACAAAAGATAATAAAAAATATAAAAAAGTGTACTCACAAGGGTGGGACGCCGTGAAGGGGTACTCGAGGGTCGGCAGCCGGTGCTGGTGTGGCGGCAGGCTGGGCGGGCAGTGGTAGCAGAACAGCCCGCGTCCGCCGCCACCGCCGCTCGCCAACTGCAAACAACAAAAACTCAGTGTTCATAGCATTGTTATGTTTCGACAGTTAAGACGCTCTGTAGACAGAGCAACCACAAAATAAGGACACTGCAGAAGGTAAGCTTCGTACAAACGTGCTCAATCAACGCACACATATAATAGGAACTTAAATAATAATTTGAGCAAATGTATTGTTTTCTAAAGTTTACGCGAACACTACACATTGAAATGAAACAACTTTTACGGATCTACTCGCGTTTATTTTACAAGTAATGTGTAATTTTTAATGTTTATCCTGACGTTTCAAACCCTTTGCAGGGTCCGTGGTCACGGGGAGACTGAGGTGTTGGTCGTCTCATAATTAGTTAGTAGCTTGTATACCCTCATTTAAATTGAGCAAATGTATTCAGTATGCTTTACAGACTCGCAAAAAATTAATCATTACATAATAATTTAATTAAATACTACCTAGAGAGGTACCTCTTACGGACATGACATTTCGGAACAGCTGCGCTCGGACTGTTCCGAGACCCGTGTCCCTGAGAGGATCTATGTGTGCGTAACTCGAACGCGGTATGTAATGCTTACCTTCTGGGTCTCATTATTTTGTGGTGCATCTTTAACTTCCGATTGCGGCAACTGGCAACTCGCAAATAGCTGTTTCCATATAACCTAAAGAACCACAGCAACTCTAGTTGTGAGTTTGATGATCGTCAAAAGTTTTCAGTTGCTACAATCAATGATTAATTAATCAGATTTAAATTACAAACTCACTTTTTTTTGTAATAAGTATCCTATGTCTTTGATTATACTCTTGAGATGTACTATGTACACATATACAAAATTTCATAATGATCGGTTGAATAGTTTACGCGTGAAGGCGACAACAGACAAACAAACAAAACTCACTTTCGCATTTTAATATTAGCTAGGATTAGGATTTATTTTATGCAACGCTGGTCCATACACCAATATCTTAAAGACCAACATACATATCCAAAACAATACATTATTAAGATAATATAACCAATAAATATGCTTAATAATAATCACTTTCTATGCTGCTCCGGTGGTGTTAACACTTGTTAACGTGTTAACACTTAACAAAGTTCAATTAAATTTTCAGGAATAACCACATATTGTAACAATACAAGTTTGCAAAATCTGAACACACAATAAAAGCATGAATACATTTAACACACACTTTTCACCGCTACAAGCCGCTTTCTAATTATGTCACAATCACACCGACACACTAGAAATCAGCCTGAGATTACAACGATCTAATACTGCCCAATATTAGCATAGAAACGGCGCCGCGTAATGATAAAGCAAGCTGCGTGGTCCTTGATCCGGCACTGCTATGGATTACTAAGCAGTCGACTTGTGCAAAGCGTACCACAGATAAGGAGACTGTAGAAGGTAAGCTTTATGCATGTCGCGCGGAATCTCGCAACAGTTCGAGCGCAGCCGCACATGAGTAAATACCCGAACAGAGTCCAAGCTTCTTTAGAGCGCGCTGCGACAGGTACACTACTACATGCACGGTTATGTGTGCGTGACCTCTCACCGAATGGGTTCACGTACGCGCCGTGAGAAGACAAACCGGTTTTCACCGGCACAGCCAGCGGACAATCTCAGTGAGTATCACACGCGTTGTTTCCTGTTGTGAACTGTCATCGCTCTTAAAATATTGTAATTATTTGAAGTTTTGGTATGTTTGATTTAAATTAGAGTGGTTTACTGAAAAATATGGCTAATTTCTAACAAGTTACTACACAAGTTATTGAAAAACAAAAATATTAAAAAGAAAATATTTAGAGGGTCTTACAAATAAAGAAAGAATAAGGTCCGAATAGTTGTTCCGTGTTTTGTCTCTTTTACTCTAATTTAAAATGACGTTTACGTGACAGGAACAAAACACGGAATAACTATTCGGACCTTATTCTTTGTTTATTTATAAGGGGTTAAGTATTAAATAAATTTATGAAAAATAAAATAAAATATTTTGTTTCATTTATCTTATCCTCATGTGATAACCCTAACAAAGTGGGTATAAATTTTACGCGATATAAGGAAGCTTTGACACTTCTTGGCGGGAAAGTGAAGAGTCATGTCTGCTGTTTTGTTTTATTTTCTAAAATTTGTGTTATGTCGAATATTAATGTGAAATAATGGTGGATTATTAACCGTTAAGTGTTCATGAGTGTGCATGAGTGTTGGCAAATGAAACAAAACAGTGCAACGTCACTTTTCAAATTCTCTCAAGAAGTCCGCCCGAGGATTTAGTAAAGCCCCACATCTTTATTGAGATACTCGAGGGATTGGGGGGTATATCATTTCTCACTTCTCATTTCTATTATCATTCATCATCATCTTATAGGAAAGAGAAAAGAAGGAAGGAACAATTGTTTAAATATGTATTGGTCGTAAGAAAAATTACTTTGACACTGGCTAAATATGCTAATCGCACGAAGCCATCAACTAAAGAAAAAAAAAGAAGCTTGGACTCTGTTGGTATTTACTCATGTGGCAGCCGTTACGAGATTCCGTGTCCGTCAGAGGTTGTCTATGTGTGCGTTACTCGAGCGCGTTTATAAGAAGCTTACATTCTGCAGTCTCTTTATTTTGTGAGCGTATCGTCAGATCTCGCGCCGCGTCGTCGCTAGGGTGCTATTGAGACCTCAGTGCTCGCAATCATCGATAATAAGCTTAGTTTATTGAATATTAAGTGCTCGAATTGTGTCATGGCTGGAATGGTGCATTACGATTGTTCACGGAGTTAAATGCTTTAAATAGGCAATTTTCTATGATTATTAAAATATTTACATTGGCATATTTATAGCCATGGATATATATTTATTTGCTTTTATAGTAGAGTTGGCAAATGACTCCGGTCTACCTGATGTTGAGCAGAAGGAGAGTCCAGATCCGAAGACTGCTAGGGGAGCAGGAGGAGCCTCACAGCCGTCCTCACCTGGCCGACTTCTTCCACACCTTGTTTTAACTAGTTATCAGTTTTCATTTTTTTATTTTTTTTTAATCATGGCTCGGCAAATGACTCCACTCCACCTGATGTTAAGTGGAAACGGAGTCCAGACGCGAGGACAACTGGTGCAGCGTGAAAACAACGCAGCATCAGTCACCCTCACCCTGCCGGCCCACGAGGTGCCTCTTCACGCCTCGTTTGAAGGACCCCATGTCATAGGAAGGAGGGAAAACTTGTGCTGGTAGACATTATCATAGATCATCATAAATATGAAACACGGAAGTTTAGCCGATTTGTTTGTCCTGTCTCTTTTTCTTCTTTCGAACAAATTGACTGCCTCAGGCAGAACTCAAATCCAAGCCCTCTCAAGCCAAGGTCTCTTATCTCTATATAATTAATCTAAAAAAATATATTTGTAATAATATGGCACATATTTACTTTAGTATAATCTGGTGTAGCCAGCGCGGCGTAGAAAAGTTTATTTTTATTAACTTTTTATTTATTTACTAACCAAGTGGCTGTTTCTCCTGATTACCTTTAGGTGTACGTAATTGTTGAGACCATTTGTTTAACTGTAGTACAAATAAATAAAATTACTGCAATGAGGACAGGGAATCTTCCTCTAATCAAAGACCGTTACAAAAAATACTTGAGTTTAATTCGCCATTACAAAAAAATACAAAAAAAAAATATTGTTAATACAGTTACCTATTATGTTTTACAAGCACCATGCGCACATAATATTTATTCTATATTCTATTCTAAAATTGTTTATTGTGCATACCTACTGTTGAACAATTTGTCCATCAAATACCACCTTATTCTTTGTTTATTTGTAAGACGCTCTCTCTAAATATTTTCTTTTTAATATTTTTGTTTTACAATTAATAGATACGTCAAAAGTCAAAAGCCGCCATAAGCAATAGAGCACTCCCCAGAGATGTGCGCTAAGGATACGAGGCACATACGAGTATAAATCAATTAATTTCGATGACTAAATTGCAGACTGCACTGCCGCCGGGCCGCGTCGCGTCCGTCCTGCGAATGGATCTACGCGCGACGGTTATGAGTGCGTTAAATAATATTTTTTTTATTTATTAAATAACAGTGTACATATTGACTTAAGGTAATGCTCATCATCATCATCATCATCATCTCAGCCAAAAAGACGTCCACTGCTGGACAAAGGCCTCCCTCAAGGATAAATAATTTTGAGGGGAATTTGCTCTAATCGCCACGCTTGACAGGCGGGTTGGCGATCGCTGTAAGGTGAGAATAATCACAGAGAGACGCTGCTGCCCTTCCTCTGGAATGGTCCCATAGTCGCCTTTTACGACACCCACGGGAAGAGATGGGGTGGTGCAATTCTTTAACCCCTGGCACCACACGGGGAAACGGGGCACCACACGGGGGGGGAGGAATGCTGAAATCATCTATATTATGGACATTGTTTTCTAGCGTTTCTAAAAGCGTTTAATTAAAAAAAAACCGCGAGTTTCATATAAGTTGTTTTATTTCAATTGCGATCGCAGTCATAAAGTAACTATACATACTTATTGATGCACTTTTAAACTTTCGCGTTCCATAGTTTTTTTTTTCCTTTTGTTGATTGCTTCGTGCGATTAGCACATTTCGCCAGTGTCACAGTAATTTTTCTTAGAAGTATTACATGAATAAACAATATTTCCTTCCTGTAAGATGATGATGAATGTAGAAATGAGAAGTGAGAAATAATATACCCCCCAACCCCTCGAGTATCTCAGCAAAGATGTGGTTTTACTAGTCCTCACGCGGACTTCTTGAAAGAATTTGAAAAGTGATGTCGCACTGTTTTGTTTCATTTGCCAACACTCATGCACACTCACGAACACTTAACGGTTAATAATCCACCATTATTTCACATTAATATTGGACATAACACAAATTTTAGAAAATAAAACAAAACCGCAGACATGACTCTTCACTTTCCCGCCAAGAAGTTCCCGTTCCATAGTTAACAAAGAATTTAACGAAACGTCGTATATAAAGAAGGTATGATCATCATCATCATCATCGTCATCAGCTCATTTTTATATCTCCACTGCTGGGGCACGAGCCTTCCCTATGTATGGATAGGGGGAACGCGCCATAAACCACCACGCGCGGGCCCAGTGCGGATTGGTAGTTGTTAACGACTGCTAATCCAATCGGGACCAACGGCTTTACGTGCCTTCCAAAGCACGGAGGAGCTCGAAATGATACATTTTTGGTCACCCATCCGATGACCGAACTTTGCGAAAATTGCTTAACCTGTTTATGAAGGTATGATACCTTTTACTAATTAGTTTGCTTTAATCCCCGGTATATTTGAAAAAAGACAAAATGTAGAAAAAAATCCACGAGCGGGATCCGAACCCGCACCCCATGACATGCGGGGTCAGGTGCACTGCCAACTATGCTATCGTGGCTCAATCCAACTCGCCGAAATTAATCAACACTATCTACTTTTACTTTATAAGCCAAAGGAGCCCTATTCAATGTCGACAACTACGTCATCAACATCCGATCTTAATATTTTTACAAATATTGAAAGATCAGTTAGGAATTAGGCAAGCTATATTTATGATTATGTTTATATATAAAAATCTTCTGTGCGTGTGTACATATGTTATTGAACTCCTTCTAAACGGCTGGACCGATTGGATGAAATTTTCTGTGTGTGTTTAAGTGGATCGATGGTTTAGATTTACAATTGGACCCGGTAGGTGGCGCTGCTATAGGGGATGTCATGGATGTCAGATGTGTAAGGGATGTCATAGGGATGTCATGGAGTGCGGGTTCGAATCCCTCTCGTGGAATTTTTTCTACACTTTGTCTTTTTTCAAATTGTAATTTGTTCGCAACAATATTTACGTAAAATTATATTACATAATTATTGTGTATTGTTTTTGTTGCTCATATGATTGGCAACCGATCAGGTAGATGCATGGGTTGAGATCGTGGTTCAATCACCATAAGCACGTTTGACTCCATTCTTAGTATAAGCGTTGAGTGTCGTAAGTAACACTCAAACCTCAGACCAAGAATTTCGCAATCCGCGATAACAGTGATCTCGATAGCTTGAATTAATAACATGAGACGGTATTTTTTTTGATCTCACTTTTATAGAAATATGTTTCAAAATTGTTACAATTATCGGGACCCTGAGACCAATATTCTAACCATTAAACCACATAAGCGGTTACAATTTTAAAAATGTTTTGATGTTTTCCGCAACGTTTTTCTAGAAAATCTATCTAGGTTTCCATGGAAGATCAGCGTCGGGACACCTTTGGTGTTCTGACAAATGCTGAGTGAATACCTTTTTTGTGTCACTTTACATTTTTTAATTCTATTTTATTTTTATTTTATTTCATGTATCATGTATCAGGTGTGACACTATATAAATAATTTTTCATTTTATTTCATTTCAAAATATTATAACCCGACTTCCTATTGCGCAATGACACATTGCGCATACTGACAAAAAATCAAAATCACAAAACAAAAAAAAACCTAAATACGCCCCTGTTAAACATATCCCGTTTAACGTAACCCAATTAGCCGGAACACCCAGACATGCAAACAAATCATTTCTACACACATAACAATGTTCGCGGGAGGGAAATGGCAATGAAATCCAATTGGATGCATCAGCGATACCCACGTGAAGGTAATGGAGCGAGCAATGGATCCGTTGAGCGATGCGCCCGCGCATACAGGTTGCGTCACCTAAACGGACTAATAAGAAAAACGTCGAAACTCTTTTTTCAAAACCTCTTTTCAAACTATGCTGCATCTCATCCATTTTTGTTCTATAAGAATTTAGTGTAGCTTGTAGTAGCAAGTAACATTTTAGAATGCAAATGAGTTTAAATTGAAATAGATATGTTATTCATATTGAAGGATTTTTTAGTGGCAAAGATATACTTAGATAACAGATATTTTTTTATTGATCACTAGCGACCTGCCCCGACTTCGCACGGGTGCAATGCTGATACTAAATGCATATATTTATACATATAAACTTTCCTCTTGAGTCACCCTATCTATTAAAAAAAACCGCATCAAAATCCGCTGCGTAGTTTTAAAGATCTAAGCAAACATACATAGGGACAGACAGACAGCGGGAAGCGACTTTGTTTTATACTATGTTGATAGTGAAGTGATGATGATTTTTATCTGATGCTTATAAGATATAAAACAATATATAAATATTTTAGTAAAACATTTTATTCGTCCATATAGATTTGCAATACTACTATTTTTTTAGTTAGTCAGTTATGTTAGTAATTATCGTAACTATGATAATGAATGGAAAAAGTTAGAACAAGGTTTCAATTTAATGTGTGATATAAAATGTTTAACAGTGTATTCCCTAGCAAGTGACTACGGCACGGCTACGTTGATTATTGCAATCTAAGTAAACTCTATTGCAAACAATCCAAGGACATCATGATCATCATCATCAGCTCATTTCCCCTAATTTTCTAATTTTTCCAAAGACATGCAGCGTAAATATTAAATCACAATTTCATCAGCAGTAAATGTCCATTACCACAGACATAGATTGGTGGGTATTGGAGCGTCCTGTCTGCGCGCGTGGGGTCCCTACGCTGCTAATTCTATTTGTATTATAGTGTCATTACCGCATTAGACCGCCCATCCGTCGAAACGACCTTGCGATTTCGACTTTACGTGGGTAAAGAGTTATCTGTGCTATTTATATTACAACTAATAAGATTAGACGGACAAGAACAATCCAACACCTTTTTTGTGAATGTTTTGTTTTTTGATTTTTTTTTATTGAAAGCGCGGCAAATGACTCCTCTCCACCTGTTATTACGTGGTAATGGAGTCCAGACGCGAAGACAGAACTGGTGCAGCGAGAAGTCACCCTCAGTCTGCCGGCAAAGTGCCTCTTCAAGCCTCGTTTGAAGGACGGAGGGAAAACTTGTGCTTGTGGACTATTCAATCTTTTGGCAGCGACAAAGAAACAAGTCAACAAATTTCATTGTGCGCGATGGAATGTTTGAGACTACAACGGTGGCTCCGGAAAGCGACACGCGTACTCCTATGGAGGAAGGGAGAAGGTGGTTTGAGGTCAAAAAGTTCTCAGATTGGTGTTGTTTGATAGCATTTACAGCGTAGCCGGACACTTGTGAGCGACGAGAAGTTTAGGGTCCTCAAGACGTGGTGATCAACATCCTCAAAGAGTTTCGAGAGGAGATGGATGGCATCACGGAAGCGTCTGCCCTTCCCTTATTAGAGTCTCCAAAGCGTTTGGATCGAAATCAGGAAAGCGTTTCTAGTATTAAAAGAGACTTCTATAATCGTGTCCCAGTTGCATTTGTCATTTTACTTAGAGTTGAAATTGTAACAAAAAATCCTTTGATAGGGTGTATTTTTCTATATTTGTCGCTGTAAAAAATGAATAAAAAGGGATGCCCTGTCTGATTTTCTTGCCGGTTCTTCTCAGAACAAGGTAGACTGACGAACGAACTGATGGCGTGAGGATATTCGTAAGTGGTGCTTATAATTTGTAGCCTTAAATATAAGAGTTTTATCGTGCCTCTAAGCTCCTTATTTTGTGCTCTAAAACACCTGGTAGTAAGTGACATTAAGACTGATGTGAATCCTCAACTAGTGAAGAATCTAGTTTATCAGAAATAGCTATCTGATCTGAACAATGCTACTAACAATGTTATTAAAGCGACAGACTTAGATATAAAGCTAGTAGCTGACTAGCAGGACTTATAACACGCTTTACACATTGCCGATTATGATCCGGCACTTTTACCCAGTGATCTAACCGCTAATCAACAAACGGTTAAAGCTTACACACCAACAGAAGTTGCTCAGTAAGTTATACACTTAAATCAATTTATTAAATAAAAAACATCTCCCTCCCGATTGATCGCAAATGAAAACGCAAAGGAGTCTACAAATCCCATCAACTTGTTTACAGTGCAAACACGAGGCACTCGATAACGGGGGCAAACACAATTTGCGATGAAATTATATTTGGCATCAGTCGTGAATCGACTCCAGTTAATCAGCGGCTAATTCGAGGCAAATCGAGTAATTAGCGGGATCGTGTAATCGATTAACGTGGTTTAATGTTTATCTGTGGAATGTCAGATGGTAATGAACGTATTGGATATTACTTAGTCTAAAGTAAGGTTGCTTGGAAATTTGCTGCTAGTGCTTAGATCATATTATTAGACTTGGTATCAAAAACACAACGGTATATGAGTTAGGTACGATGTACGACAGAACTGTAAACCAAAGGCACATGCCAAAGGTCTACTTTGGGCTAAGGATGATAATTATTACCAAATAATATCGAGTTTTATATCGGTTCTAATGAAACCTCAGAATAAACAATATAACGATTGTCCAAAACTCGATTTCTTTCCATTTACTATATAAGAACAATTTTAATTTAAAAAAGAATATAAAAATCTACAATTACTTACACGTCAACCAGGCATCGAATCTTTTTCAACAAAGAGATTACACGCAAAAGCGTATAAAATTAATTAAAACCATTTTCATAAACACAATACAATAATTGCATTATAATAATTATTATTTGGGTACAATAGAAACGTTTTTGTCTCACAGGACATGCCACTTAAGATCTGCTTAATAGATTTATCGTCGTAAATAGTTCTTAATATAAAAGGCTGTGGAATTATCTCCATCCATTCCCACAACTGCCTTAAGAACCATCTTACCGCAATCAGTGTCGCGGGAGTGGTAAGAACCTCGCCTCCTTACAAAAGGCTGGCACAATGATCAAAGACCTCGATCGCTATCACAGAAAAAGAAAGAAAACGGCACGCAAAGGAGTTCAAAATAAAATTGAATTAAGAATGCCATATACTTTTATAAGCAAAACGAAGTTTGTCTTTTAACGATATAACTGGCTGAATTTGATTCGTATCTTTGTTTATGAATGCGTGTTTTGTGTAAAATGTTTTTTTATTACTAAAAATAGGTTTACTATCGAATAGGTGGAACGACGATCTTCGCAAGGTGGCTGGCAAGAGCTGGATGAGAGTAGTCGCGGATCATGTTCAGTGGCATGAACTTGGAGAGACCTATGTCAAGCACTGGACTAGCATAGGCTGATGAAGATGACGATGATCGAATAAAATACTTTATTTAAAAAACGCTGAGTTGTCATGTTCACGTGCCCGTTAAACATTTTTTAAAACACAATTTAAACAACAATCTGTTGACGATATATCAAAATCCAACAATAGTTAGGCATCATGTTTATTCAATTCATTTTAATGATTGAGTTTTATTAAATGGCCGTTATCGATAAACTAACATTGATTACATCATATCAAAGCAGTAGCCGGTACGTTATGGAAATTAATTCAGTACGTACAATTGAAACAAATTATTTTACGATACCCGCTCCACTAGACAATCAGTGAGATTTGATCACGGAGCCTAGAGCTTGTTCATCTAATAAAAAGTTTTGAGTTGAGGTCTTTGAAAGAGCGGCCATAGCGGAAATAGCAATGAACAAAGATAGACTTCAGATACGTTAATATACACAAAAAGGTGCCTGCTGTTATGTTATGTTTAAAAACCAGAACTGGTTTAAAGGGTTTAAGGGAAAGGATCCAATGAAATTTAATGTATGTCGTACCTATGTTAAAATGTGTTTTTATGAATTCCAAATTATCTATAATTGACATCGGCAAATGTGTTACGAAATAGATCAAATGACGTTATGATTTAAATGACTTTATTATAAAAAGTGATATAATGTTTGTTTATTCAAAACAAAAAACCTACTAATGAAAAGATTTTGAAATACTATTATACACTAATGATACATACAGCATATGCTGTGCTTAACTTTATTTTTTTTTAAACGTACACTTTCGCTTGCGTTTGCCACGCCGCTCGTTTTACAGCCCCACCCTTACCGGCTGCAATCAAGATCAATTGAACAGTTTCAATTAACTATTAATAACGCGCAACTATTCAATCGCGCCGCGACACTGCAATCGATACAAAAGTATTGGAGCAATCGCTCGCATTATTGTCAGATTAAAATAAGACCAACAACGTAACGTCAATTGACTTTGGATCATCATCATATTACGAGTATAAGTGACTCACTGCCGGTATAAGGAGATCGTGCCATTATCAATCAGGAAGAAAACAAATTTTGTAGAGAGCTACAAAGATATTAAAAAATCGTCATAAAAAGAGTTCAGTTTGTCGACTGATGAAATTGCACTAAAATCAAAATCAAAATTCGTCATCCATCATCGATACTGAGTACATATTGCCTTTTTGAAAATTCTCTGGGCTACATTTGTTTTTCTCCTTTTGTTGGCAAGTAGACTTTTGTTAACTTTGGTACGTTAATAAAGGAATAAGACAGAATTAATGAATAAGATCAATAATTATTTTGCAAAACACAAGCTTGCGTGAGTTTTAGCGCAAAAAACAATGTGTTTCTAAAACTGTTAAGGTATTTTTTTAAGTTGCCTCTTTTTTAAGTGACATAAACATAAAGTTTAAGTAAAGTTTTGAAATTTACCACATTATCGATACTCCTTTATTTTATTTACTTATTCATTTATTATTACCATTCAAATACAAGCGTCCCAGAAACATAGGATACTTAAAACTATTTAGTGCTAATTAGAAAGAACTAATTTTACGTCTTGATACAATTGCATAGGGAACCGTTATAGAATTTTACAGCGGCCGCTGCACAAGACTCTGGGTCTGAATCGCAGGTACCAACCATTATAAACCCACAGTGACCGGCTGGTTCGAAACAAGACTTTATTATATTTATGACTTTAATTCGCTGTATATACGCTTTTTGTTTCGTGACCCTCTATCAAACCGCTCTAGCCCGTCGCCTCGGAGCCCTAGTCGGCCACTTGTCAGTCATAGTTATCGCCTGCCGTATGACCTTTAATCAGTTTACGTAACAATACTAGCTTCGTTTGATTCAATTTGTACAGTTAATAAGGAATTCAATTGTACAGTTAATAAGTAATCGATGGAATTGGTTTTTATGACACTTCACAAAAAGACGGATATAATGTTTTTTGTATTTTGGTTTTTTAGCGTATCGCTCTTATTTCGCCAAGGTCTCAAGTCCGTTAATTCAATAACGTCTCGTTAGTGTATCGGTAGTCTGATTGTGACATTAGGTCTATGAGAAAAAGGTCAGAATCAAGCCGCCGAGACACTTGGACAATATGTTTTTTTTAATAACAGGATTGAGACTTTGAAATAAAATTGACTCAACTCTAATAACGGCTATCTTATCTCTTACCACTACGATAGATAAGATAGACGAACACAGTAAGAGTTCAAATAACAACGTCATTGTTGACGACTGACTTAGACAAGATAGTAGGGTTGATAACTAGATAGGCGGACTCATAATAAGTCTTACTAATAACCGAATTGAGTACAATATGTACCCTAATTCGGAATCGAACTTGAGACCTTGTGATCTGCGACCAGCGGTCTATCCAGTATATCCAGTATACCACATAGGTAAAATGGAATAATTAACTTATGGATTCTGTACTTGCAAAGAGACGAAAGCATCTTGCTGAAGTTCGTTTACGTCTCTAAGTTACTGTAAACTCTTTTGAAAACTACGACTTTGGAACATGTAAATAGACAAAATAGAAGTCTGAGTCACAGCTAAATTATTAGTTTACGTAGCGGGTACTTATTTGTGTAATCGAAAGACTAACAGCAAATTTTATAAACAATTCAAAATGACATAGGTAATTTGTTGCAGAGAAAGGTTTTAAATCGGCTATTTTTAAAGTACATATTTGTGTGTTTATAGTCTCAATGCCTTGATTGTTTTATTTGGACTATGCGAAAATTGACAGAATTGTATATATTTCAAAATCCGCATGAAAATAAGTTTTCACACTCAACATATATGTATATTTAGGTAATTTGGTTTTGTATCATAGATAAATAATGTTTCTTTTAAATATTTAAATTTCAATAATATTATGTCTAATCTGGTTCAGTCAAAGCGTCATTAAAATTATAACATAGAAAAACTATTTTATGAAATAGAATAACTAACTATTCGAAATTGCTAAAAGCTAGAAACTTTGCGACTTAATCCGAAATGCTTTTAATTATTACATTAGAGCCATTAGTTTCGCAAACTATCGCGTTAGTGGGAGTTAAAGCAATTTCTAAGTCCGCTCGTCGAGTATCCCGATGTTGCCGATGCTCGTGCAGATACTGATTGGATTATTATTTAATAATCTTGGTTCAACATCCGCGTTTTGCAACACGACGCTCAACTTTACACATTTATTTATTTAAAATAGCTAGATTGACAGATTATATTAGATACATGGAAAAATAAATATTACTAAAGAAACTAGACAATAATCTAGAAATAGTATATCATCATCATCATCATCAACATCATCAGCTCATTTTATGTCACTGCTGGGGCAAGGAAGAGCCTTCCCTATATAGGTATAGTACAGCACGAAATTTATTGTAGTAAGTATAATAAAATAAACTACATTAACACTACAAGAAATAAAATAAAAAACCCAATTTAAAAAAAAAATGGTGAGAAAAAACTATTTGATCGATTAAATAAAAATGAAATTCTGTCCGTTGGTAAGCGTATCACTTGAGAAGGGCTGAAGAGATTTGGATGATTTTTTGCACATATACAGACCATGACCCGGACTGGAACATAGAATACCTTTTTATCTTAGTTACAGGTTCCTTCCATAGTGTAGTCCTCGTGAATGAAGTGGCGGGCAAACGCTAGTAACTACTTATATAATAAAAGCGAGGAATTGTTTGTTTCTTAGACGAATCATAGCACAGAAAAATTTATAAGTTGATTGTTTGTAACATAGAAGCTAGTATTAATTTTTAGTACACAAAAAACATATAAACGAGTATGTACATCCAGTTGCACCAGACTGTTTTGCGTCTTACGTTTTTAGGATTAAAAATAGCTGCAATGCTTAAAACATGTTTACACAAATCAGTTACTTGAATAAATAATAAAATTATATGTTCACGAAAAATCACCATATTTTTTTTTATATTAATGGGTAAGCACAGTGCCTTGATCTCACCTGATGTTAAGTGATGATAAGGCCAATGATGGAAGCGCACTTCACCCGGGATCCTCAACTAGTGAGGCACTGGCTATCTTATCTCTAGCTGCCGGAACACAACAATGCTACAAACATTGATGTTATGGCGACCTATTTAGATAAGATGGTGGTAGCTTGCCAGGCGGACAAACAAGCCATAGCACCAACCAAACCGAGTACACAAACATGTACCCCCCGCTATGGCAGAGGAGCTCGACGCCCGGTCTACGAGTGCTGAGGTTAAGCAACTTTCGCAAAGGCCGGTCATCGGATGGGTGACCAAACATTTATTATTTCGAGCTCCTCCGTGCTTTGGAAGGCACGTAAAGCCGTTGGTCCTGGCTGCATTAACAGTCGTTAACAACCACCAATCCGCACTGGGCCGCGTGGTGGTTTATGGCCCGTTCTCCCTATCCATCCATACGGAAGGCTCGTGCCCCAGCAGTGGGGACATAAAATGAGCTGATGATGATGATGATGATGAAGAGTTTCAATACTTTCAATTCAAAACTTTACCGATCAAGCCGCACAAGACATGAGTTAATCACTTTGAAATATGAAATTAACGTTACCCACGAGATAACGCAAACTATGCAATAAGCGTCGCATTACATAACTGGTAATATAATATCTCAACTCTAAACTTAAATTGATGTTAACGGTATGCAAAGCGAATTAAAGTGGGACATTAAGGCCTTCGTAAGCTAACTGGATATAACTAGAACCCTCAACGGTCCGCACTTTTGTGAATACTAGAGTGTATACAAATTAAGTTATTTGATTATTCCTAGTTGTTTCTGTGTTTTAATTGTCTATGGCTGACCCTATGCTTGACGTATGGAGGTGCCGAATCGATTAAGGAGATCTTATTATCATTAATATGTTGTTTTACATATTTTGCCGAAATTGAATAAAAATTTATTTAAAATACTATTTCAGAGTCTTAAATGGGTTCTAATCCGGCTTAGGATTTTTTTTAAATATTTTAACACAATAGTGAACTCACCTGTAGAGTGGCAGACTTAACCACCAGTCATTTACGAGTATTATTGTTTACTTTAACAATCCTTCTCGCGGTCGGTGATATTATATAATTCTCGATAATGGAAAAGAAAACTTAACTGTATTTAAAAAAAATAATTAAACAACATAAATAGCAGTGTTTGCAGTCAGCTGTGTACGCCAACTACTCAATTATAAAATAAATAGGTATATATTTTTAATGTATCATGCCAGAGACAACAATCGCTTTTATTGAGTAACAAATTTCATTAACCGTACACAGTGACACAAACGTCAAAACATGAACCCTTTGCTCACACACTACAGTGACACAAACGTCAAAACATGAACCCTTTGCTCGCACGTTCTGGTTTCACTTGACTCGAAATAGATTAGCGGGCCATAGAAATATCTCGTGGGCCGACACTGGCACAGCACGCGTGAGTGCCATTATTCAGCTTTTGTGAATAGCATAGTGCCGCATATCGAGTCTGCGCGTTTCTGGATGGAATGGCACCATTATGGCACAGGGCAAACGCATCGGCCTAATGGAATTATATATTTGGACATGCAGTCTCTTTGAGGTACAGACAATCTAAAAATTGGTGGCAAAACAATTAAGTGTATTGATTGCTCTGCTAGCATTTCTCAAGAATTTCTTTTTAGGTTGCCGTTGGCCGCCTATCAGCCGAAATTAATAACCTATCTCGGGTAAGAGATAGGCCTATGTTAGTTTAGTTACCTAGCAACCGCTGTTATTTTCCGATAAATAACAGAAATAACTAAGCAACAAATCTTTAGTTGACCTATCTCTTGCTGAGGATAGGTTATTAATTTCGGCTGTATGTCCTTTACAGTGTAACCGGATTGTCAGCGTAAATATTATGGTACGTCAGGTCATAGTGACTGAACTTTTTTTGTAAAAAATGAGTGCCTGGCTAACCACGAAGGTATTAACCGGTTTTGATGAAGATTAAAATTATGAGTGGTTATAAATTAACTTCAATCCTGTTTTTTTTTATGTACCTGTACTAAACGGACATCAATCGATACACATCGCTCAGTATTAAATAACGTATTTTAAGTATTAGAATAAATATTATTAACGGGATTATGACCATGTTTTTTGTTGTTTTTGAGTATCCGATATTTCCGTTTCGCGATCTGATAACGTCAGTGTAGTGTGTCGAGAACAAGTTCGAGTGAATAGTGACTTAGGAAACAGTGGTACGAGTATCGAGCGCAAAAAACGACTAAGGAAGAGGGTAGATCGTTTTGTCTGCTCATAATCACCCACCCACAATAACTTCAGTACATCCGTGATCATGGCGCATGCAACTGTGCCGAAATATCGGATACTCAAAAACAACAAAAAACATGGTAATAATCCCGTTAATAATATTTATTGTAATGTAAGTGACCATGATAGTTTAAAAAGTTATATTGTATTTTAAGTATTTTATTTTTCTCCTATTTGGCTAAATATTTTCCATCTTGAGTTTCGTTTTCTTCGAGTTTTCCTTGAAAAGATCATAATGAATTAGACGTAAGTAATACAAAGATGTCTTTATGAAGACTAGAGGCAAATATAGAATTAACATATCGGTTGCAACCATTTTTAAATGTTAAATTCAAACCACATTAAAACGATACTTCCTATCTTATGTTTGGCTTAGTTGACACAGCTACTGAAATTGACTACGAAATCTTTCTCAAACATCGCTGCTTCGTAGCCATCTCGTAGCGTCGTAGCACGTAGCGTTTACTTAGTATTTTTCAAGTTGATATTCAAAGAAAACATTTCAATATATTTACAACACTTCCTAGACAAAATGGTGGAATTGTATGGTGTAAGAAAGTTTATAAAGTCGTACTTCACGCATAATCTTTTCTGGATTAAATTATTGGTTACTTTTTTATCTATTTTATTATTAGTGAACAAAAAACTACACGTCTCTTCTAAAGCACATTGTGCAAAGTCAAAGTAATTTTTTTTATTCAAATAAACTTACGAAAATTGCTTTTGAATCGTCCATAAATTTTTTTACCTAATACCCATTCAGGACGTCTATTTTTTAGCTGTGGAGAAGAATGGAAGAAACTCCAGCTTACTTCTATTAAAGCTAGAGTTTCTTTACATTTACAAAAAAAAAGTATATCGTTACCAAATAATAGAATATTTAAATTAATAATACATTGCGAACGGAGGAGTGTAAGATTGGCATAGTTAAAGTTTATATGGATATGCAATGCAGAAGGATATAATGTATTCATAATATATGTTACAAATTCATTAAATTAAATAATAATATTGTTTCGGTTCAGCAACGTTTAAGTTTCAAAAAGTAATATTTTATCCACATTCGATATTTTACCACTGGGCCACTTAGTTACGCTTGGATAAGTTTAATGTGAAAAATGTTAACTAATAAAGACAAAGCATTAGACATTTAAATTTTAAAAAAAGGTGCGAATTAAAATTGGTACCTTTTTGTTTATTTAGACGCTGCATTCATGAAACAACAGCCCCCTAACCAAGTGGCAAAACATAAACGTCGGAGACTTCTTGGCGGGAAAGTGAAGAGTCATGTCTGCGGTTTTGTTTTATTTTCGAAAATTTGTGTTATATCGAATATTTATATGAATTAATAATCCACTAACCGTGTACGTGAGTGTGCATGAGTGTTGGCAAATGAAACAAAACAGTGCAACGTCACTTTTCAAATTCTCCCAAGAAGTCCGCCCGAGGACTTAGTAAAGCCCCCACATATTTACTGAGATACTCGAGGGACTGGGGGGTATATCATTTCTCACTTCTCATTTCTATAATCATTCATCATCATCATGTAGAAAAGAAATATTGTTTATTTATGTATACTTGTTAGAAAAATTACTTTGACACTGGCTAAATGTGCTAATCGCACGAAGCCATCAACAAAAAGAAAAAGAAACAAACGTCATTTATACGTATCGTTGACTTATGTCAATCCCGTCCAAAAAAACATTATATTTGATTTCTATTCTATTAGCGTTTTGCCAGGGATATGACTTCAAATCTTCTTAATTCCAGTTTGTAACTAGTTTTAATTAACGCATTTTTTTCTTTTCAACCTCAAAGTCATTTTATACATTAGCAGCCCTAAAACCGACAAACATAATCTCGTATCTCGTATATATGTGGTATCGCGTACATAATTGGCTGAGGCGCCGTCTCCTATTGCTTACTGATACCACTCGTATTGTTATTGATTGGGCTTATTGGCGGCCATCGGACTTTATTGGGTTACACTTGGGCGATGCATCGCGTCCGCTAATAAGCCAATTGATAAAACAATTGCGTTGACGATTCAACGGAATGGTGATGCTTTTTTTTTAATTTATTTGGCGGGAGACATCTTTATGTCGCTTATAAGAATAACTACTGTGCCCCGCCGATCGCGTCGCCCGAATGCGCTAGTATGTACTCGCTTAGCGTTTTTGCTGATTTTTGTTTACTCGGCTCTTATAGGTCTATTTAGCATAGCGATATTAAATAGCCTTCCAAAAAAAATTGGGCTATCAAATGCAAGATAAGCGCGTTCAAACAAAAAAACAAACTCTTCAGCTTTATTATATTATTGTAGTATAGTTAAAGATAAGGTATTGCGCTGAAAGAGACATCTAAATTTTTTAGCAAAAAACTGCGGTGCGTTGATTTAATTTATTAACATTAATACTATTATTTAAGCAAAAAAAATGTATATATGCCGGTTCTGATCTGGTTGCACTGCGGGCACAAGCTGAGCCAGACGCCGTTCTCACAATTATGTTACTAAATTATTGTTGAATTCTGCTAAACCTAATGGCAATAAACATTTTTATTATTTATTCTTTTTTTCTTCAATACTAATATTAAAAAGAGGAAAGCTTTGTATTTTTGTACGTATGTTTGCAACGAATAAACTCAAAAACTACTGGACCGATTTAAAAAATTCTTTCACCATTAAAATACTACATTAGCGCTGAGTAACATAGGCTATATTTAAAAAAGCTCGTTAATTATAAAAGAAGCGTCGATGGCCTAACGGATAACAAATGTTTAACAATTATTGCCATAGATTTTTTGAGGAAAAAGATCAGTTGGGTTATTTGGTTAGTTCAAAGTTTTTTTACAATATACAAATTAAGCTCTTGATATCAAGACTGATAATATAGACTGTAATTCAAATCGGTAGCAGAAGTAATAAAGTAATAAATAACCTATACCTATCTGTATCAATTAAATCAAGTCATCAATACAAGACACTTCCCGCTGTCTGTCTGTCGCTATGTATGCTTAGATCTTTAAAACTACGCAACGGATTTTGTTGCGGTTTATTTTAATAGATAGTGATTCATAATTAGAGTGATTTATGTAGAATATGTTTCATTTACGTTCTTTGTCGCACCGCTTACCAATTTTTCTGTCTAGCCCTTACGTAGGTCAACTGGTAGAGAACGCCATTTGGCATAAAGCCGCCTTTTGTACTTTATTTTACTTTATTGTGCAATAAAGAATAAATAAATAAATTTAAGAGGAAGGTTTATATGTATAATACATGCATATAATTTGACCCGGTAGGTGGCGCTGCTGTGGGTTCTATAGGATACGGGTGTTCACCAAGCGGACGAAGTCGCGAGTGGGCCGCTACTTATTGATAAATTATTAACCACCAATCCTAACTCGTCGTGGCCGATGGCGAAGCTCGGCCTGTACCCGAAGGTCTCGGGTTCAATCTCCGGGCAAAGTATGTTTTGGATTTTTGGATGCATGGGCTCGGGCTATGCATATATTTTGATCACCAACCCGCATTAGCAGGCGTGGTAACTTGACTTGATTTCAATGATGGAGGCCTTTGCCCAGCAGTGGGGCAGTTATAGGCTATTTACTTCCTCCCAATCGGTAGTAGAATCACGAAAATTTCTTCTATGATGACTTGGCATGGAATTGTCATTCCTGAAATGCCCGCGTATTGGATTGTTCTGCAGCGCTAATTTTATTGTTTCAAGATACATCAACAAATTTTCTGGATATCCACCGTTAGGAATCTTAAGAAAGAAATTAATTTCTATTTTAACAATGACAATATTTAACAAAAAGTACATTTATCATGTTAAAATCCGTTTTATTTTACAAAATCTTTGTTAACTTAGATTTAAGGCATAATTTCCATTAGGAGGAAAAAATCTTGAGTCTGTTACCTTATAAATTACACAAAATAAGTCATTGTCAAACAAATTTTCTCAAATAAAATTATAAATTATCTTTAAAACTTTACGTTTTATTTTTGGTGCAATATATACGACCTATTAATATTTATGTAGTAATAATTTCATTATAATGTACTCGAATTGTCAGCACCTCCGATTATATACGGTTGAGATCTCTTCAACCGTCTGGTTGACTCTACTTGTCTGGAAGATGCTTTTCGGTCGCTTTTAAGCGATAAAGCCGCCATTGCATTCGGTAATTTTGTGTTATTTTTCATTTGTTTGTAAAAAAATATCACTTTATATACAACGGATGAGTGTTAAAATAAAAATACTTTTTTAAAGTTACTTTTTGCATGAAACAAATAAAAGTAGAAGAAAAAAATTTAACAAATAACCACTACGTGTAAAAAGTACTTCATCATCATATCAGCCATAAGACGTCCGCTGCTGTACAAACGCCTTATAGTCATAAGAAGTTATCGTCATCAAGCTATCATCGTTCACTATTACTACTACTAAGCTGTAAGCTTTATTTCAGCTGAATAAAAATGTCAAAAAACATTGGTATACTTCGCCATTTCATTAACGTAAGGGTTGATTTTTCAATCGTCAGTTCAAGTATTTTCATTGAATAATTTTGACATAATGACAGATTCTCTATAGAAAATATGTCACAATGACAATGTTATTCGTTGGATAAAACTTATCTAAGGATTGAAAAATCGGGCCTAAATTATATAAGGTCACATTTTATCAACTGCAAATATTTTGTGGATAAATTCAACAACATATATAAACTATTTTTATGAAAAAAACCTAAAATTTTTATACGCAATTTTTTTAAGAAAAACGCCAAAAGACATTTTGATAAATAAAAAATAAAACACTTTCGGTAGTTTCCATTTAAAGGAGCCGAAACAGAGAGGCCGCAATGTCTTCACCGCTTACACGTGCCCCTAGTTTCATTAAAAAAACCGACAGAAAGGCTGCTCTTAAAAATATTACAATTTTTGTGTCAGGAAAAGTTTAAAAAAAACTAGCCTGAATTTTTTGGCCTTATTTCTCTGATAGAATTAGATTTTTTTCAAAATATTTGCAGTTGATAAAAAGTGACCTTATATATTATAACAAACAATTTGACTTGGTTTCAGAACTGTTTAACGAATCCACAGGTTTAATTTTGAACACTGGTATACTGTTTTGAGTTTGATTTGGTAGCGAGCAATAAAAGTTAGAAACAAATAGGTATTTTTTGTCATTTAGGTAAATTTTAAGTGGTATTTTGTAATGTTTGGATAACTTTATCGTTTAGTCGGTTAGATAGTCAAGTTACAATATTTTTTAAATAAGTAAATTACTTACTTTTTACGATGATATTTTTTCAGTATTTAAGTACATCTTTTTTTAAATTGCTTAAACGCGAAACTAATATAATAATAACTTACAAGTTTGCAAGTTTTTTTTAGAGAAATAGGTATCAGAAAGTTTTCATAAACTTTCGAGAAACTTCAAATCACACATCAACATACTTAATCAAAGTTCAAATTACCTTGTTAGCGTCCGAAAATATTTTGTTGCCTTAGGGCGGGAAGTTTTCCCGCCTAAACGCGCGTACGAACGAGCGCGGTCACCGCGACGCCACTGTCATCACGTCCACTCGCACTCGCGCGCCACTCACGACTACCGAGTAACCACTCGCACGCCGAAACCGCCCTCGACAAAGAAAACCCCACCCGTAAAGAGCATTTTAGCACGCGCGCCTCCCCCGCGCCCTGATTTAATACCGTACGCGGGCACTGATTCACTTAGCCGAACGCTATCTCTCTCCCTCGCACCCGACCACCTCGCCTCTCACTCTCGCACTACCACAACACACGAGCGACAGAAAGAGACGGCTAACCGCCGCGGACACTTCTTTCCAACTCGATTTGCATGCGGGGGTCGCGACGCAAACTTTATGTCCTCGTTTCGTAAATTATTTATACGTTTGGAAATACTTTTAACGGCACGCTCGGAAAAAGATTGCTTTAAAACGAGTCGGATTAAGTGACCGGCCGGGCAGGTTACCGCGGGACCCGATCATACAAATCAGATTGGGCCTTTTTGCTCTTTGATGATGTTTGGTACCGAGCTTGATTGAACTGAAACATTAAAAAGTAGAGACAGAGTTGGGGTAGATATATACCTCCTTTGAATTTTTTAATAGAAACGGTCAGTAATCTTTTGTCGATTCTTTTGTTTGAGGTTTTTTCTAACATCTAGAAAATTGCATAGACATCAAAAAGTTTAGAATTTTATCAATAAAGTATTTTAAGACAAGCAACGCAAAATGTAGAGACACGCATTTTTTATTTGATTTACCTTATTAAATGCTTTTATTGAGTCAGGAATTAAGATTCAGAACTATTTTCTGTAAGGTCTTGTGTTGCTATATTTAAATTTAAGTATGATTCAGTAGGTAGTCATGCTGTTTTGTAATCATATTTAAAGGAATATAGTTTGGGCATGGTATATTAAATCTTTACAAATCAGATACACTTCAGTAATTAGAACAACGTGGAAGTATAAAAAAGAAAAAATTAAGTCAGTATTATTCAATTACAAGAAGCTCAAGGGATGAACACAGCGGACTTAAGAATAAGCAGATTTTTACCAATAACCTTCGACTACAAATGCAACTTTCTTTTAATAATCTGAAGTCACAGGTACGAAGAACACTAAGTACGAGTAGACTGTATCTTTAGCCTGTTCAGGGAGTAAAATATGGAAACAAAACTGCCTTATCAAAGTCGTAGCCTCAGCTCACTATAACGACTTGCATCCTGACCATAAGAATAAATAAGGACCCTGACTATGAGCTCTTATAGCAGTATTATTGCAGTTGTGGAATAGAGACGCGAGTAATTGCAATAGTATTGCATAAGAGCTCATGGTTACCCCCTTGGTTATGCTGAATGACAACAAAATGGATTTGATGGTAAAGATTGACAACATGATTGTTACAGAGGCCATACAGCCTCTGATTGTAACAGGAAGCAGAACGAAATTTTCTTGAAAAAATTAAGAAAAGAGTATTTAATATTACAGGAAAAATCAAATTAACTACCAATAAGTTTTTATCTGAGGTGTTTATAAAGGCAATAAGATCTCCTTGTCATACCTTTTTGTTTATGCCAAAAGTTACAGAAAAGAAAAGCTAGCGGCATGAAGCTGTAGATATCTACAGTTTCATGGCTAGCACCAAATATTTACACTAGCAATAAAATCTACCAATAACTACCATTAAGTACTTATACTGACCACGAGATCACCTTCAAGATGCCCAAAGTATCAGGCAACTGCTAAAGCTCAAACGATGCCGTAGTTAAAACCTATCCAATTAGCCGTCATCGCATTACTGGCAACAATGGTTAAAAAATATGGTAATAGCCTATCTACATAAATATCTTTTACAAATTTAAATTTGACACTGGCTTATGTGCACCAAGCAATCTAATAGCCATGAAAAAAAGTTTTTTTTTCTTCTTTTTCTTAGTGTTCAACGGTGAAGAGATATTGTTTTATTTTTAAAAATTTGTGTTGTCGAATATTAATGCGGTGTGGTGCCGGGGAGTAAAGAATTGCACCACCCCATCTCTTCCCGTGGGTGTCGTAGAAGGCGACTATGGGACCATTCCAGAGGATGGGCAGCAGCGTATCTCTGTGATTATTCTCACCTTACTGCGATCGCCAACCCGCCTGCCGAGCGTGGCGATTATGGCAAATTCCCCTCAAAATGATTTATGCTTTTGTCTAGCAGTGGACGTCTTTTTAGCTGAGATAATGATGATGATGATGATGAATATGATGTGAAATAATGGTGGATTATTAACCGGTAAGTGTTCGTAAACATTTTTTTTTGAGAGAGATTGCTGATTGCCTTAGACGGCATTTTCAGCTTCACCGGTCTTGTTTGGGGGCGGCGAGAAACTTAAAGAGTTCCTCAAGCCGTGTGAAACGAATCACTTCGGAGGTTTTCTAGAGGGAACGGCATCGCGCATCCCCGTGCCCTACTAGATTCTCCAAAGGGTTCGGATTGGATCGGGGAGCGGAACCACCCGAGGGTGCCTCTAAAGGCTCAGACCTCGGCTCGGGTTGGCCGGGCCGTAGAGGAGGAGAAAAGCGCCTAGGTACATGTCTGTACCTGGTATAGAGCGCGTGTGAACCGGTTCTTCGTACCGTTGTTCTACGAGTACGGTGTCTTGGGTCTAAGCTAGTGTGCATGTTTAGTGTATTCTGTAAATGTGTAGTGGCAATTAGAGGATCGGGCGGGGGGATTCGTAAACGTGCGTGAGTGTTGGCAAATGAAACAAAACAGTGTAACGTCACTTTTCAAATTCTCTCATGAAGTCTTAGTAAAGCCACATCTTTACTGAGAAACGGAGTTGGGGGGTATATCATTCCTCACTTTTCATCTCTGTTATCATTTATTATCATCATCATACAGGAAGCGAATGTTGTTTATTTATATGTATAACTTTAACCCTTTAACTCAGGAACAAAACAAATGACAGCACCTGCGCCGATGACGTAATTCGCAAAATGGCAAAAAATAAATAAATTTGACATTGAAAAAAAATTGAAAACGCACAGAAAATAAAGTTGTTGGGTGTTTAGAGTGTAGCAAATTTATTCTAGTGTGTTTATAGCTAAACTTCATCATGCAAAAGTAGGCTCTAAATAGACGATATTTAAGTTTTAAGTCGCATGGTCGAGTCCGGGCGAATTCGCCCGGTTGGGGTTTGACGGAATTTTGCTCTGGTGCCATTAAAGAAAATTTACTTTGACACTGGCTAAATGTGCTAATCACACAAAGCCATCAACTAAAGGAAAAAAAAGTATTCATACTAGCAGCCCTTTGATCAATTATATAATTTGTTCAAAGGGCTAGGCCACAAGAATTCTTTCAAGATGCCAAAGTATCAAGCAACTTGTAAGGCTCAAACGCCGTAGTTAACCTATCCAATTAGCCGTCATCGCATTACTGGCAACAATGGCTAATAGCGGTCGCGACCCTCGCTAATTCTCGATAGGTGCTCAGTTACCTACGCGCCCTACCATTGGTCGTTAAGGGCATCTCTACTTTTTCCGTAAAAACCTTTTATTTCATAAAATTCAAAAACCTATATAAATTGTGCCAATACCTCAAGTTAAAACAATAAACTTGGCTATCCAAAGAGGGAATGTTGCCAGCATTCTTGTGACCGTTTCCATGAGCCCACAGCTGGAGGACATTTTTTTTATAGGTTTTTATTTCTTGTCTTGAATTAAGTGATGTTTCTTTTGTTATTTTTTTCTATAAGTATAAGCTGTAGTTACGAGATATTTTTTAAATAAATAGTACTATAGGCTTTTATCCAACAGTGGACGTCTTTTGGCTGAGATGATAATGATGATGATGAAATAGTACTAGTAAGTCATTAGTAGCTATTTCCACAAACTTATTAGTTTAAAGAGTTACTTAGTTTTTTAAAAGATAATTACAGGAAGCAGACATTATTATTGCATAAATGCGTTAAAAGAAATAATTAAAAAAAAAAACAAAAAATTGTCATAAATGTTGTCATCCCTCCACGACCCCTAAAATTTGTGTTGGTGCATGCGCCATACACACTGTATAAAAATTTAAAAAAGTGTTAAAAATATCCACGAGCGGACATCGAGATCGTATGTTGATGACGTAGTTGTCGACATTGAATAAGGCTTACAAAAAGAGTAGATGGTGTATTTATCAGCGGGCTAGACAGAGCCACGATACCATAGTTGGTAGTGCATACCAGAGTTTGTCACGGGGTGCGGGTTTGAATCCCGCTCATGGGATTTTTTTCAACATTTTTTCAAATTACAAAATGAAAAATTATAATTACTATTATTATAAATGTATCACAGTTTTTCCCGTATACATTTCAATAACATCTGACTGCGATAAAACTTTGGAGAGATATTCGAACGTCCTCGATGGTTTCTGAGTTGGTAAAGCCATCATGGGATACAGTTGTATACGAAGATGAAGATGCAGGCAGGCCACTAGTGCTAAAACATCAGCATTCAGCCTACAAACATCCTATACTGATATCCTAATATTGTTATTCATAGTTGAGATATTTTTGTTTGCACTTTTGTCGTTTCCTTTTAAACATGATGCTCCCATTCCACCTTAGGTTGGGTGGAAGAGATCTCTTTTAGAGATAAGTCCACCTTTGCTCACCGTTGTTTGTAAACTGTTCTCTGTATGTGCGTTTATGTGCAATAAAGAATATATATACTGTTGGGTCTTCCTACCCACATGAGAACGTAATGAGATCGGGCCATAACCAACATAGCCCATAGCGAGTTGGTGGGTTATACTTATAACGTCTGCCATTTTCGTCAAATAGCGGGATCAACGGCTTAACGTGCCTTCCGAAGCATTGAGAAGCTTGAGTGGTAAATCAAGTGGTCACCCATCTGGCTGGTCGACAGCCAAAGTCGGCAGTCGGACGGAATGCTCGGGTTCAAAGCAACACATCGTCGTTCAATCTCTGCATGGATCTTCGTTAGACGTCAAGGTGCCAAGTGCGAGTTTCATTCGCCATTCGATTACGTTAACGAAAACGAGAACTTGTATGGCAAAATGTTAACTCTTCTCGTATGCCGCCAAGAGGTGCTGCTTTTTTTTTCCTTTAGTTGATGGCTTCGTACGATCAGCACATTTAGCCAGTGTCAAAGTAATTTTTCTTACAAGTAATACATAAATAAACAATATTTCCTTCTTGTATGATGATGAATTGATGAATGATAATAGAAATGAGAATTGAGAAATGATATACCCCCCAACCCCTCGAGTATCTCAGTAAAGATGTGGCTTTACTAAGTCCTCGGGCGGACTTCTTGAGAGAATTTGAAAAGTGACGTTGCACTGTTTTGATTCATTTGCCAACACTCATGCACACTCACGAACACTTAACGGTTAATAATCCACCATTATTTCACATTAATATTCGACATAACACAAATTTTAGAAAATAAAACAAAACCGCAGACATGACTCTTCACTTTCCCGCCAAGAAGTCCAGGCGCTGCTTCAATGCCATACTAATTTTTGTTTTCGTTAACGTAATCCAATGTCAAACGAAACTTACACTAGGCACCATGAACCCATACCCCAGAAGAGATACCCATACCTAGTAGGTACCTACACAAGCGTAACATCTTTCAAATTAGGCATTTCGTGTCAAACCGCTGCCGTGCGCCACTGGAACGCTTGGGGTGTTAGGCACCACCAGATTCAGAAGAGAGTTAGATAAAATTAAAAGATGCAAACTGGTGCAATCAATTTATTAGGTACTGTAGCAACCAAGACTCCTTACTCGGGCATGCTTACTGGCAGTCGCCAAACCAAATTAAGAAAAGGATGAAGAAAAAAGAAGAACATTGCGGACTCTTTGACGGGCCGCGACGACGAATAGATTATTATTATTACTTTCTTTAAACTAATATAAATATTTGAAGCTATAAAGCATTATTATTCTATAAAACCCCCGGTACCTTAACTGACGACCCATTTGGGTGTTACAGTACTCAGGTCGTAAGTTACGTTGGACGCTATATTGCTCAGTACTGTCGCGCGGTTTAGTAAGAGGAATTAGCTTCTTGGAGTCTGGAAAACGCGTGCGCAGTTCGGCGTCTAGGTCAGCCTAGACACAGGCCGTAGACTACGCCGGTGGGATCTGGAATCCGAAGCAAGATGAGGTTAGATGAGGAGGAAGCAAGAAGTGCCTCCGGAGTGCAGGAAGGTAGAGTGCGTACCAGGGTACTGCTGCCTGGTAGAGGGACACTGTCCGGTAGAAGACGCTGCCCGGTAGCGGAAGACGCTGCCCGGTAGGGATAAGCGCAGCCCGGCAGGTAAACCCTGGAGTTATCAAAAGAAAAGAATGAACAGATGTTCACTAAGTCCCGCCGCCTCGCGGTCCGGGATTAGGGTAGAAGCTGCTGCAATTGAACCTGGCTCACTAACTTTGATCTCTAACTGTTAAGCAATTGCAACACAGAAAAAGTAAGGTTTAAAAAATTTAATGGGAGTCATTTGGTAGGAAAATAACCCAAAGATTTAATCAATTAAGGAACACATTCTCAAATATTGTAGGACACAAATAATAACTTGAACAGTAAAACAGAGATATCTACGCCTACGCCAGCCGCACGACAACCGCATGACTGTTTTAATAGATTAATAATGAAAGAGTTAAAAATACAATAGAGGCAGAAATAAAAAGCAATTACTCAATTAAGAGAAGAGGTAGAGAAAAAAAGGAAACCCTGTCTAATGAAAACGAACAAAGAAAAGAAGACATAAAGCAAATGCACTCTAAATAAATATTTTAAAAATTAAAAATTGAATAAAAGAATAATAGATCTATCAACAAAAACGATACCCTCCGGAATGAACTGCACCGAAATAAATGCCAAAAAATTGTACTTTATGGCTTTGCTTTGCTTAAACGTAATCGAATGAATACGGATAGTAAACAAAACTCACACTAGGCACCCTAAATTCCTACGCCTGCTACAGTTTCAACACTTCTACGTTTACATAGCTTCTCTTTTAAATTAGCTATGTCCTAATTATTATTATTATTCCTTTATTTATTTTTTCTCATAGAATGCCCTTGATCCAGCCGCCCAACGAGAGCCTCATTAGATGTTGTTCGAGGCTCTTGGCCATCAGGCCGTTGGCCGTAACAACAATCGGTGCGATGACAGCCGAATCCACACTCCACATATCGACAACCTCGTGTTTTTATTATTTCTTTTTTCTTTTTTTTTCAATAACTTAGGCTTGACATAAGTGACGCTGTAAATGCCACCTGAGGCAATCAGCATCATCATCATCATCATCATCAGCTTATTTTATGACCCCACAGCTGGGGCACGATATTGCATTTATTTTGCAATCGGCATACTCTCTCCAAAAAAGGAATAAAGGAGAAGCTTGAGGAACCCATAAGTTTTTCGCCGCCCTCAACTCCAGGATGCTGTTCTTACAGGCCGACACCGACAAACAAAAGCAAAAAAAAACTGTTACCTATGAGAAACTTTACATTTTTTTTATTAATTTATTTAAGGTCGCTTTTTAACATCTAAGGTCATCAGCGACCACAATGGGTAATTATACTAATTCATAAACATTAATCATTTTGATGAACTCAAGAGTTCGATTACAAGCATTTACATTTGTGATATAGTACAATCGAAAACATATAGTACCGTATTGTTTCCTTTAACCTATTTGAGATCTAATTCACTAATTTGTTCGATATTAGTTACGGGATAACTCGGTTAACCTCGTCCGCAGTAACCAGTTGTATCAATTTACTAATGTGTCGATAGTTAATTGTCTTAGTTTAGTTAGAAAATATATCATCCATTGTCGATATCGACAATAGCGGCAAAGTCGTTCTTATCTACAAGTAAGTATCAGAATACACGTGTATCAGATAGGTGTGGTCATAATGAAAAGATTCAAAGAGTATCCGATATTCCGATCTAGATGTTGTATGCAGAGTAATTATTAATTTTAATTGGTAATTTTTAATTGAATTTAGTTATCTATTGTGATATGATAAAGGCTCCTTTTGCTTACAAAAAAAGGTTAAGTTTGAATAGTTACGATAGCGTAGTTGATAGTGCACCTGACCCGGTTTGCCAGAGGGTGCGGGTTCGAATCCCACTCGTGGAAAATTTTCAACACTTTTCCAAACACCTACTTAGATAAACTTTCACATTTGATTATAAGCAATGGGCAAAGAAAACCTCGTATATTCTTTGACGTAACTCATCACTTTAAACTGTAAACGAAGAGCTACAATTTATTACACTATGGTGTAAATGTAGCTGAGTGGAACGTTTTAACGAAACAATAAGATAATAACAAATATTCTCGGACAATCCAAAATAAGCATCTTAATACTTTATAAGCAATCGTTTCAGCGTCTGATTCTTTAATCAGAGCGCTGATTCAAAATTTACTTGTCTTGTATATTCTTTGGCCAAGCTACTTTCGGTGATCACGCAAGAAATGACAAGTCGAAACAGTATCTTATTGCGATGGGCCTAAGTGTCATGACGATTGTAAATGAGACAATTTCAGTTGTAAACAACCGTTGGCGAGGTGTAAGTGACAATAAAACGGGAGCTTAGCTCTCGGGGCCGTCTTCAAGTGGAGTGAGGGGGCGCGGGGCGAGCAAGGGGGAGGGGCGAGTCGCGTCCGTCCCGCTCGCACCGAGTCGCGCTCATCCGTATTATTTCTTGTTTGTCCGCAGCGCGCCTTCTTTCTCGCTACATAATTTATTTTGAGCGGGTACATTTAAAAAATTGGCCGCGCCGCGTACGAGTTTAGGCGGCGAAATGGAGTTTGCGGGGTGGGCGGGGTAGTCTGCCAAATGAAAATAATATGGTAAAATGATTTCATTTGAATTGCCGGCACCGTAATCGTCGGGGGCGGGTAATGAGCCATGCAAAGACCCGCTCCATTGTCCGTGCCGCTTTCATTTACGTGCTGAATTTATTTTGCGCGCGCTTTTATAGCGATACTTGACTTTTATTGCCCTTTATGCCTGCCCATACATATTCAATGGCGCTCGCTGCGTCCTGTCCGCCATTCCAACTATTTGATACAATGTTTGTGACACTGTTAGTACCTACTCTATTGACGGTGATACGATAGCGGGGATAGTATCCACTATACATATTTATGACCGTATTCGAATAGAGCGATACATTCCGCCAAATTGAGTATGTAACTTTGATTTGAAATGGTAATGGTTTGAAAAAGCAATTTCGAAACTTATTGGTTTTTTGTTATTGACAAACTGAAAACACTTTACATTTTTAACTGTAACTAGCTCACCCAGAGGCTGCGTTAATGATTTTATAAGGTTAAAAGAACTTTTTAAAAGATACTAGTAATCGAATCTTTGAGTGTGGCTGTTAGCTTTTTTTTAAAGTTTAGACGGCAAGCAAGAATACAAAAAGGTGTAATTAACCTGTCATCTGCCGCGAGCACCTTAGACCAATTATAAATGGTCTAAGGCGAGCACTGATCAGTGCCATAAACAATTAAAATTCTATTGTGTCTTTATACCTTCACGGTAGATGACAAGTTAAGTCATCAAAGATTAGTCACACATTTATGCTAGTATAACCACGTTTAACTACAGGCAAGAATAACACACGCGCTTTAGAAGATCTAGGTATGTAGGAAGGAGATGGCTATTAGTCCGTCGTAAACATATATTGACAAACACTCACTGCAACGTAGAAATAAAGAAATAAAAATATATAACAAACATAACAATAAAATGAAAAAGAGAAGAAAAGAACAGAACGGAAGATGTGAATAGCTGATGAGAAGAGAGAAAGGAAGGAGAGACGTACCTACTGAAAACTACATGGCAACGGAAAATGTGAATAGCTGATGAGAAGAGAAAGGAAGGAGAGACGTACCTACTGAAAATTACATGGTAACGGAAAATGTGAATAGCTGATGAGAAGAGAAAGGAAGGAGAGACGTACCTACTGAAAATTACATGGTAACGGAAAATGTGAATAGCTGATGAGAAGAGAAAGGAAGGAGAGACGTACCTACTGAAAACTACATGGTAACGGAAAATGTGAATAGCTGATGAGAAGAGAAAGGAAGGAGAGACGTACCTACTGAAAACTACATGGTAACGGAAAATGTGAATAGCTGATGAGAAGAGAAAGGAAGGAGAGACGTACCTACTGAAAACTACATGGTAACGGAAAATGTGAATAGCTGATGAGAAGAGAAAGGAAGGAGAGACGTACCTACTGAAAACTACATGGTAACGGAAAATGTGAATAGCTGATGAGAAGAGAGAAAAAGGAGCGACGCTATTGAAAACTTCATGGTATTCTTTCAAATCGCTTTTGCAGGACCGCAGCCGGTTCTTAGGCATTAATTGTAAGTTGTAACGTACCTATCCGGTAATTAAACTGAAGCTTATGCCCTTCAAAATGGAACACAGCAAGCTTGGCGGCAGAAAAAGGCATGAGGGCTTCTATGTCTTCTGTTGACAGTTGAAAGAAAGTATAAAAATCACAGTTTTTATATTTTCATTCAACTGTCAACAGATGTTATATTTTCCCTTAGTTTCATTAAAATTTGCTTATTAGTTTGATAGTATTCACTAGGCAAACATCTAATATTTCATTTTCATTTTTTTTTTCATTTTCATTTAATAATTGTGCACTACTTTTAGGTTTGTTTTTGAATTCATTCGCTAACACCAACAGTGGCCATTGTTTGTGAATAAATGCGATAGCCCGTTTTGTGAATAAACCACGCAACAAAAAGTAGTGCCAATTATTAAATAAATACTATGGATGCTTTCCTGTTGTCGGACGGTACGCAATGTTTAAAAAAAGATCCGGTCAGTTAGTAATTGTCAAATTATCAATTGGTGGCGCTAGTGTGCCTTATCCTTCGCCTATGTAAAATGCCTGACACTTCAAACAAAGACCGTCATATTTTTAACAAACTATTTTGTAAACAAATAACAGCATACTAACTTATGTCGACAATATATTAAGCTAACAAACAAACAGTCGATATAATAACCATACTTTTTTGGAGACGCGTCGCCGGTCAAAAATTATTAGAGCAAATCTGAAGAGCATAACCCATAATGATCCTTGGCGAATAAAAGACAAATCAACAATGGCCAACGCAAGGGTTTAAAAGCATTCTTCAATAAATCACTGGGAGGGTCGGAAGCACCCCAGCATTGGGGGATTGGGGTTGATTTTTTCTCCCACAATAGACAGATACAATTAAGAAAGCATTGATGTAGTTATTATTTTGCTATTAGGCGTTGTCGATAGTCACGATAACTTTTATTCTTTGCTTTTCTGCTGACTGTTTATGATAATGTACGAAAGAGTTATTTATGGGTTCAACGAATAAATATTTGGACTTAGATTTGTGTTTTCTATTTTCCCTACTTTCTACTAGGCTCCGTAAGAATACTGTTGCAGACTTTCAAAAACATTTTTAATACATTTTATGTGTTTATTTTTATACTTTTTTTGAATATTAATTATATAAATATTATAAATATATAAATTTGCTAGTTTTGTGTGTCGTCTCTGGCTGTTCTTCTTTGTCATTGGTATCGTGTGGTGTAAAAGTGTGTAATATAGTTAAATCCCACTTATTTCCTGTTTTTGATCATTTTTAGTCCATTAGGTCCACCCATTAATTTTTGTCGTTTTCATTTGGTCCTTATAGTTTAGGAGCCACCCCTGGCTCCTATACTATCTACTCTCAACATCCTTGGTAGCCTTTCTCCACTGTATTGTGCTTTTGTGCACAAGAGCCCGGGATGTTACAGACTCTTTCAAAAACCTTTTTAATACATTTTATGTTCTTATTTCGATACTTTTTTTTTTATATTATCATTTTTATAGATTTGCTTGTTTTATCTGTCGTCTTTCGCTGTTCTTCTTTGTCATTGGTATCGTGTGGTGTAAAAGTGTGTAATATTAATTAAATCCTACTTATTTCCTGTTTTTTGATCATTTTTAGTCCATTAGTTCCTCCCATTAATCTTTGTCGTTTTCAAATACCACCGTTATTTTATACCTAGATCTACTTACAGCCTTTTTATAAGTCTTGTTGAGTGCCAGCCATTTTTTTATCCCATCCGGCGGTAATCACTTGATCTTTATCTCACCCGAAATCCTCAACTGATGAACTGGTTATAGTCTAACTGTCGGAACACAACAATGCTTTTAACATTTATGTTAGGGCGACATATTTAGTTAAGATGGTGGTACCTATTAGTCAGCAAGGCGGACTTAATAAGCCCTTCCATTACCACCAAGCAAACAAACCAACGAACCAAGTATAATCTTATACCAACCCCCAGAAATCGAGCCTGATTCGTAACCTGTAATGACACCAGTGGTGTACACTTTATTAAGCCCAATGTTCGACAACAGTTTTCGTTGTCAAAACATAATACTTATAGAACCTCATTGAAATTTTCTTTGGGTATTACGCCCGGCGTAATACCACCCTCTCACAGAATATCGGCGTGAAACAGTGGCACTCGTTGCTGTTGTGTTTCGTCCGGTGAGTGGAAATACCGGAGGCCCATCTCTCACCCCTCCCCCCTCCCAATTCCTACTTCCTCCTCAATATCCAACACCTTCCTCAGGGCCGGCAACGCATCCGCGATTACTTTAGTTTATGGGTGGCGGTGATTACTTTCCACCAGGGTGCCTAGTATGAGTTTTGTTTACTATCCGTATTCATTCGATTACGTTTACGAAAACGAAAATTAGTATGGCATTGAAGCAGCGCCTCCTGGCGGCATACGAGAAGAGATAACATTTTGCCATACCGTTTTCGTTAACGTGATCGAATAGGAAATGAAACTTGCACTTGGCACCGTGACCCGCCTGCTCGTTTGTCTCCTTTTAACATTAAAAAAAAAGTCAAGAGTTATTCAGTAAAATTTCATTTTAAAATACAAGAGTCATTCAGTAAAATTTCCTGGATGACAACTTAAGCAGTTGGTCTGCTTTTAATTGTAGTTAAAGTCACAAATTAGTTGCTGTTTTCATTTTCTAATGATTAAAAGAAAAAAGGTTCCTGTCGAACACTGGTGGCCACTGCTCTAGTGACAAGTTGATTTCACAAGTTTTTTTTTCATAACTAGCTCGGCAATTGACTCCACACCAGCTGATGTTAAGTGGAAATGAAGTCCAGACGCGAAGACAACTGATGCAGCGTGAAAACAATGCAGCATCTGTCACCCTCACCGGCCCACAAGGTGCCTAAAGTTTTCCAATAGGTATAAGTCGGTAATAGGTAAGAAGCACAGCGTCGATACATACTCCAGAGCTCCAGGAGCCTAGTTCGAATTAATTGCCATTCGATCACGGTAATCATCATCAGTTAATGTTATGTCACCACTGCTAGGGCACGAGCCTCTCCTATGGACCGATCTTATCTTATCTTATCTTAGTGGGGCCTGCTGAGGTTTCCCTCTTGCAGTAACACTTCGACCCATCGGGATCTTTTGTGCAACCCCGTCCTTTCACTCTTCTTCCTCTGTAAAGATAGATGCTATAAGTTTGGCCACGTCTTTAAGAGCGAAGAGCCTGAAGTCCTCCGGTTTCGGATAAGCCGACCCCAGGAGTCCCATTCTTTTCCTAGCCAGAGAGTGGCAGTCACACAGTAGGTGCTGCATTGACTCCGTTTCCTCTCCACATGCCCTACACAAGCTATTTATTGATTCATTGCATTCTGTGGAGCATTTGCTTTGTGGCATAGTGCCCTGTCAAGGCACCGATGGTTAATCGGGCCTGCCTTCTACTGCCTCCGCATATGAACTTACTCCGTCCTAAGGCGTTTTCGCCTAGGAAAGGATTTGGAGTGTTTCATACCCGGCTTCTCCTCCCATTCGATGGACGGATAAGGGGAACGGGCCTAGTGCGGATTGGTGGTTGTTAACGACTGCATCTATGCTAATGCAGCAACCTACGGCTTAAAATATCTTCCGAAGCACGCACGCATTTAACTTTGTTCTGATGAGCTCGAGAATTTAAATTTTTGGTCACCCATCCGATGACCGGCTCTTATAAAAATTGCTTAACCTTAGCAATCGCAAATCACGCGCGTTAACCACTGCGCTATCGAGCTCTTTTAATCACGATCACGGTAATAAAAACGAAAAAATAAGACATAGAAGCAGCGCTACCTAGTGGCAAACGAGGAGAGCTAAAATGTATGCCATACTAAATACTCGTTATCGCTACTAGCTAGACACCCAGCTAGTCACTAGGTAACTAGCGCTGCTTCAATCCGAAATACGTTGCGAAAGATCTTGTTCTTTGCTTCGATTCTTTTAACTTTCATAGGTGTCATGCCATGCATATGTTTTCAATACTATTTTTATACTTTTCAGTTTCTCATTCCTGCCGAGAATGTTATGTCGTTGTAAGACCAATTTTTACGGTATGAACAATAACATAAGAACATCGATTACAATCTTATTTCAATCTACACCTCAGGGTATACATACATACATACATACATACATCACGCCTTTTTCCCGGAGGGGTAGGCAGAGACCACCTCTTTCCACTTGCTGCGATCCTTACAGACATCTTTCGCTTCATCCACATTCAGGGTATAAACATTGAAAAAGTGATTGAGTTATTTTCTGTGATGTGGCTACTGCCATCTAGCGACATTTGTTTGATTTAAATAGTTTGCAATCTCTTTTGAACTCCAATAACTTGTTATAATATTAAATATTTTATTTATAAATTAGTACTTAAATATTTTACTTAAACCATGACAAACTATGATAAAAATACTGTGATAAATTTCGGTGATATTATATTTTATCTTTAGATTTTTTACCTGTGGACGCGTCGCCTTTGTGCTGCCATCTAGGATTAACAAAACAAAAAAATAGTGTGTCGGTAAAACAGTGCACGATAATTAAAAAATTAACCAACTCTTTATACAGTTCTTTTTAATTTTTAAGATTTTTTATTAATTTAATCAGCAAAAAAGCATTAAATGAATTTTGCTATAATAAATTTTATTAAATATGTATATAAAATGATTAAAACTATAGCAGTAATTCAAAGTACCGCCAACATTCTGCGGCGTTTCTGCCATTTTGCGAACCCCTCTACAGGAAGTGAGTGTTATAGGTGCTACGCAGGCGCAAATTGACCTTTCGGTTGAAGAACCCGTCGGTCACATGTGAGTGTCGATAAATATCTTAGTTTTATCGTGATTCTTTTCTAAATAGTTATTACTATTGTTTTCGTAAGTATTTCTCATGGTGATTAAGTTTTTGTGAAAATTCTCCTGCACGGCTTTGTGGATAATGTGTTACAAATAATGGAAATAATTTGGTGCCGCGGCGCCGGCACGTTTGACAAATTACTATTTTTCTAGCGCTATCGCATATATTTGAAGAAAGTCAAGTTAACATTGTTCGTTTTCTATTAATCGGTGTTGATAACTTGCAGTCTTCGAGGAATTTCGGTTTGTGGTTTATTATTTTCGAGTGTTCAGTCAAAAGACATGTCCAAGATGTCCCTTTTAAAAGCCACATGTTCGAAAACCTCACTGCTCTCGTGTGATCATCACCTCATGTTACACACGATTTTCCCTAGTTTTTCTGTGTTACAAACAAATTTGCCTTTTTATTCATTCATGAATTACTGATACAAAGGATGTGTGCTCTACTCGATAGGTGGGGTTAGTCACAGTCAGTGAGCGATGCATTGCATATGCATATTTCTGAAAACATATATATGTATGTCTACTAATCATTAACTCATCGATTTATGCGCAGTTCATATTTACGACATTTTTGTGAATGTACAGTACAGTGAGTGTGTACTATATTTTTGGTTAGCTTTACACTTCGTAAATGTAAGTACTGATTTGACTTAATTAGTCTGCGATACACGTGGTTTTTTTTACAAAATATGTGTTTTATCTTTTCAATTTTAAATAATTTTGACAGTCCTGATAGCCACACCAATTCTCAAACCCAAATTATTTCTTAGATTACAAAATATACCTTTTCATATACATTGATATTGATAGTTTTGATATCATAACATTTCTTATCAACTCATAATGTAAGCTGTGCTCTTGCAATGAAAAACAAAATAATTTATGGAACTGCATTTGGAATTTAAACTATTTTGTTTTACAGTATATTTAAAGTAATAGATTTCTTTCCAATATTGTTTAAGGAAACATAAGCATACCATATGTTTGGATGTCAATTCAAGTCATTTTGATTTACCAATATGTTGATACCCTAACCATATTAATTTAAATGAATTTGACATATTTCTTATTCAAATGTGCACTGTAGCATGTATTTCACTAATTGCTGCAGCTTTCATCAGCAAGTCTAGGTATTTTCAGCTTTGCTGGATTATAATAGAGTTTAACTCTGAGCTGCTTTAAAGCTTCCTATAGACAATTTGGTTGAATGAAAAATAAATAAGTATATCTTCTGTTGCAAGTTCTGTTGTTGTTGTTCTGTTCTCTGAATCTTCAAGCCTATTCCTTCCTTAAAGGCCGGCAGCGTGTCTGCGATTCCTCTGGTGATTACTTTCCATCAGGTGACCCGCCTGCTCGTTTGCCTCCTTTTATAATAATAATAATAATAATAAAGTTAAGCATGATAAGTATGGATTCTTCTGAACAGAGTTAACTTAATAAGTAAAAGAGTCGCAATAGTGAGTTGTATAGAATTCTAACATACTTTGTTCAACTTGTGAGCATTAAAAGTAAGTCATAGGTCATTAAAGTACCCATGCAACAGCTTTCTATGTGTATTTCTAATTGGAAGAAACTAGGGAGGGAAAGGAGTCCCTTTTGTGATCCTGTGTTTCCATTTGTTCTTGTTGTTTTCTCTTCTTTGTCTAGTGGAGATATTAATGCCATGCTTGGGTACTCAAGTAATATATTTGTGTCAGACAGACAGAATCATGTGATTCACCAAATAAATTACCAAGCCCACTGATATTGGAAGTATACAACCTCAACTAGGTTACCCATCTCATTTCCTGTCTATCTTTTACTCTCGGAAAGCTGCATGAAGGCATATCACATTCTTGTAATACAATGGTTGCCATAAACTATTTTACTTTGTTCTGATGAGCAATTTTTTGTTTAGTTTTCTTTCACATTGAATTGAATAATGCCCATTTATTTATTATTTTACTTTAATCCAAATGGTATAAAGCCAATTAAATTAATTAAAGAAACAATACTTAATGATAAAATGAATAATACATTATCACACTAATATTATAAATGTGAAAGTTTGTGTGTATGTGTCTATATTTGTTGCTTCTTCACACTGCAATGGATGGATGGATTTGGATGAAATTCGGCATACAGATAGTTTATAACCTAGATTAACACATAGAATAGTTTTTATCCCGATATTCCCATGGGAATGAATGGAAACTGTCCAAGCGGTATGAAGTCCGCTGGGTCCACTAATTATAAAAATTAATTGCCCGTATGCCTTAATTTTCTAGTTCTTGATATGACTTTCTTTGTAAATATTGCAATACTTACTTCAGTATAAAGATTTCACTTTCTTGAGCGATGGGTTCATTGATCTAAGGTCAATACTCAGTGGCAGTATTTTTTTCACACTGAAGTGTGAATCATGATCACTTATGGCCAAGGTTTTATTGTTGAGCAGTGTTCATTTTTATCATAGTGACAGATAAGCAAATCTTATTAAAAAGTTAGCTAATAAAAATATTTTTTGTCTGACTGTCTCCTTTGTTTGAATCATGTTTTATTAACTCACTTTTCTGAAGAACAGTTGTTATTTCTTCAAGAACTCCATTCAAAGTTATATCATACATTTGCATTAAAATACCATATTGTATCTGAATTTTTAATAATTGTTTCTTTGTCACACCTACAAAAGATGGAATGGTCTACCAACACACATTTTCTCTCCTTCCTATGATATGGGGTCCTTCAAACGTGACATGAATCTTGTGGGCCAGCTAAGTGTGGGTGACTGAAACTGCATTGTTTTCATGCTGCACCAGTTGTCTTTACATCTGGACTCCATCTCCACTTAACAAACAAGTGCAGAAGAATCATTTTTTGCGCTAAAAAAAAAAATTGTATTTAGACCTTCTACTCCTAAAAGTCTCCTGTGATGAGATGAAGATATAAAATATATCTATCACTCGATGATCAATAATACCTATTGATATTGTTCATGTGGGCTGAGCCCAGCTATGGGACTATATAGGCTGATGCTCTCTCTTCTCGGTATAGGTAGTTCATCAAACCAATGGCTAAAACTTTAATATTGATGTAAGATGTGAATACCTACCTAGGTTTCATCTAGTAAAGCTTCATAATGTTTGCAAATATTGTGATGGTAGTGGAATATAATAGTTATGTTATTGAAAATGCGAAAGTCTGAAGGTGTCTTTGTTCTTCTATCAAGCTGAAAGGGCTGAACGGATTCTGATGAGATTTAGTCTTTAGGGTCTTCTTGGTGTTCAAAATAACATTTGTTTTTATTAGGTATGGTCCAATGTAACAAAACCATACAAAATGGACAGGGCAACCATATAATATATCCTATTTTCCTTGGCAGATCACTCCTGACCGCAGTTAACTCGGCACACAACACAATGGGTGACATCGAGGACACACACTTTGAGACCGGGGATTCCGGCGCCTCGGCGACCTTCCCCATGCAATGCTCGGCCCTACGCAAGAACGGATTCGTAATGCTGAAGGGCCGCCCCTGCAAGATTGTGGAGATGTCCACCTCCAAAACCGGAAAACACGGCCACGCTAAAGTTCACTTGGTTGGCATTGACATTTTCAATGGAAAGAAGTAAGTTTTTTTGTTTCTATTTTCTTCTAAGTATTTTTTATAGGAAGATTGGCAAATGACTCCGCCTGATGTAAAGCAGAAGCAGTCTTTATAGAGATTGGGTCTGGTAAGACCGCTGGTAAGCTGTCCTCACTTTGCCAGCCTTCAATGATTTAGGCAGTTCTGTTGTTGGTTGTAACCATGCCAAATACCCTAAAGCAGCAATTTAATTGACTACCCGTAACTGAACCTGAAGCGAACCTCCTTGAAGTCGTATTTTTTTTTTCAGAATTTTAAAGATTTCCATTTTTTGCCTCTATTTCAAAACTCTGTTTTTTCTTAAACTTATTACTACTTTAAAAAAACTATGGCCGTCCTTGTTTCCATTTCGTCACAAAGTGGCCCAACCCCTTACCTGCTAAAAGGTCGCCGACAGCTACCCTAATGGATCCTAGATTTACTTCTCAATGTATTGTCCTTTCTATGATAATGTTTTATGTACCTATATTTAGCTGTTATCTTGTTGCCATGCTATTTTTATTTGAGAAATGTAGCTATTGGTTTTTATTTCAACTTGAAAGACCTTGACCTTTATCTTTCCTGATAGTCGGCAGTGATAAGGTCGTAGGTTAGACATAAAAAGATCAGTCACGAAATAATGAGCAAATAGCCATCTTGCCTCATTTGCTGATACACAATATTGTTATTTTGAGTATGCTCTTAAAACTAGTCTGTGGGCCATTTTCAAATTATTTGCAGGTAAATATAACTTCAATTTCTAAAAATAAAAATTTTACAAACTCCCTATACATTACTTTTTTTTATATCTATGCAGGAAATAACCAACAAATTTTGATATCCTGTAATTAGTTGATGTTTAATAATAATTTTAGATGTTATTTCAAATTTAATGTCTTTAGGTGTAAATAAATACCACTATGTTACCAATACGAAGTATATTTTAGTTTAATAAAGAACTAACGAATAACAAATATGTTGGTATCATTATTAGTTACAGACTTTTATCTCTGAATAATATGCAAAATCACTTTTTTCTTATTGTTATTAATGTTTATAAAAATAAAATCTCATACAACTTGGATACTTTTATTGGTAACCGTGTGGTCATTCAATAAACACGCGCCCCCACGATTCCCGGTCGCGCCAATATAACTGCCAATACAACAGTAGCGCCATCTGCTTTTTGGGTCAAATTTGCTATAGTAACAGAGTATGGTTACAAATTTATATGGACAGCGGGACAAACTTTCGAAAAATATAAGAAAATACACTATCACCAACTTGTGTTTTAAATAAGTTAATAAGTTTTAACAATATCTGTATTATATAACCCATTAATTAAAATAAACCAGAATAACAAATTATTAACGATATTTGTACTGCCCTACGATCTGGGACATAATGATTTTGTATGGAAAACAACTCTGGTACTAAAAATGACCAAAATGTTACTTTAAGCAAAGTACAAAAATATAAGTACGATGCTATATTTAACAGTTTATTTTGGATTTATTTACTTTACATTCGCAGTATTTTCATAATTTATCCTAATAAATAAACATTCTTTAGGGACAAGATTACCTGCGATAAATTTGAAAATGGCCCCTGTCTAAAACACCCCGGAGAATCTAGTACAGAGAAACACTTACCTACAGAAAAACAGCTTTTAGAAAGCCTCGGGTAATTAATGTCACTATGGCTCCACTATACTAGATACCTAGCTTCAGGAACCATAAGTTTATGCAGGTTGACTTTTTCTTCACCGTCCAAACCTTCCGAGATGACTCCCGTGATACAAACGAACAACTCTTACTATTGGACCAACTCCCTAACTTGAAAATTAAATTCAGCTGTTCCATACAAAACATCATTATTCATTCATTCGAAAATGTATGGAACAGCTGAATTTTATTTTCGAGTTAGGGAGTTGGTCCAATAGTAAGAGTTGTTTGTTTGTATCACGGGAGTCATCTCAGAAGGTTTGGACAGTGATAAAAAAGTCAACCGGTATGCCAGCTCTTAATTTTTTAATTTTTGATTTTTCTGACCCGGAATGTCAGAAGGGTGCAGGTTCAAATCCTGCTCGTGGAAATTTATTCAACATTTGTGTTTTTGTAATTTGTTCGCAATAAAATTTGTGTTAAAAATTATTTGAACATTTTTAATGCTGTAAAAGCCATATATAAAGAAACTAGGAAATACAATCCTTTCAGATTGAACAACTTTTCTTTATTTTTTAGTAAGTCAGATCATAAATCATCATTACCATCACTTCTTCCTTCAGCATTTGTTTCACGAGCCCATAGAGTCGCGAGTACAGTTCTCATATTGTTTTCGTGCTGCGGGTACTCGAACATTGTATACCAGGCCCGACTATGCGTCTCGTTTTACAACTGTACTACGGGATCACCGTACAGGGGCACACGCTACATTACATCATCATCGTCACCAACTCATTTTTATATCCCCACTGCTAAGGCGCGAGCCTTCACAACAGGGACATCAGGCCATGAACCACCACACGAGTCCAATGCGGATTGGTGGTTTTAGTAGTCGACACCAACGGCTTTACTTGCCTTCCGAAGCACAGACATTTCATATCGATAGAATAAAATTAAAACTTAAATTAATGTAACTTTGTTGTTACTTTGTAAATATGTTATTTGTTAATCCATATAGAAGGTTCATTGATCACGTTATCTAAAGTACTGGCTGACATTGCAACAGCACCTTTGATAAAGTTATTTCGGGCGAATTTATTAGACTTCCACGAATGTATATTTTTACAAAAACAATTTGTAAAGAGTTGTCTAAAAAAAGTTCACAAAAGGAAGTCATACAATTGTCACTTTCTACCGGTATCGCTTTGTTAGTTGTGTATATACTCTTTGTTAAATTGTTCTTGAGTAAAGATTTAAACGAAGTTTTTTTATAGAATGTATAATTTTTTAAATGTGATTGTGTAAATAATTAAGCTTTAGTCGCTTTTAGTCATTAATTACTGTAAAAACTTACTTTTATTATCTTAAAGTAAATGAATATTAATGTATGCTAGCATTTAAAGTCCGATTCAGAGTTGACATGAGTTCAACGATCTTTGAACTCTTCTAAATAACCGCGACATTTACTGTTAATTCTTCATAGCCTGAAGGAGGCCTCTCTCCTTCAATTAGCAATAAGATCTGCATTTTCAAATTAAAATATCTTTATTTGCGAGAATACAGATGCAGATGTTAGGTTATTTTATTTTGAGACAATGCATTCTACCAGTTTACAGTACTTCAAGGTAAATAATGGGCATCGACTAACTTCGTGTTCCCGAAGATGGCCGACCGAAACTAGGCAGTATATGATATAGAGCTGCTCTTACTAAATTGCCCTAACGATTATGTTTTTTACGAAAGAGAACGATATTATGATTTGAAACTGTCATTTTTTTTTTTTTATATTCTACCTCCAACATCATCGGAGCCTATTTTTGCAAATTTTTCATTCATACCAGTTCTCGCTTTTATTCTACATACTACTCATTCATCCATCATCTTTCATTCCAAGCAGTGGGTGTTCTGCTTTTATTTATCTACTTTATTCTAGCTATTTTTATTTATTTATGTTTTCTATTGTAACTGTATTCTAACTGTCATATTACATAACTCGATATGGGTAAATAAAAATACATTTGAATTTTAAATAGATCATTATGAATAATATGTAGGTAAAATGGTGTGGTAGCGGTTCGTGCGTCGTCGATTTTTAGTAAACAAGCAAGTTGGTCGCGACTCGTGTTTGTTAGATGTAATAAAAAATGCCGTCATGAAATAGTCACGTTTCGTGCGCTCAATAATTATAAGTAAATCAACTAATACTGTGGATCATTCAGAATCTAGGATCATGTCTTTTCCTGACATATCCGAGTCGTAACATTCACTTTCACTTTCCTCACTGGTAGAACCCACATTTATGAGGAGTCTCAGTGATATTGTCAAACTGTGATTCAAACTTTCTGTATTCGTCTTCACATTTTATGGCATGCTCACATACTTTCTTCCAGGCCGGTCCCGTCATAGCAATTTTTTCTTGAATCAGTTCTTTGACTTTAGTAACGTTAATTGCTACGTGTCCTTTTATTGACCAAATATCCTCGATCGGATTAAAGTCCGGATGATAAGGCGGCAAACGTAAAATTGAGTGTCCGTGCTCTCTTGTATGATGCGGACGATTGCAAATTCTGAAAATCTTTCTATAAATCCGGCTTGAGTAATTTTGGCTTGAGAAATTTATTATGATATGGTGCGTTATCTATTACTAAACACTGTTGGGAGGAATGTACGGAATCAGTTGTTGGCAAAGCCAATTTTGATAACGGTCCGCATTGATTGATTTCTTTATGATAATCTCCATCAGAATACAAACATTTGTGCAATATAAGCGCACCAGGGACGAAACCTTTTTCGTTGCCAGCATGCACATTGATTATACGTTCGCCTTTGGAAATCGGTTGCTTTAAACCTTTCTTTGCGATATCTAATATAATATTTTTTCCAGCATCTCGGTATTTTTTATCTCTGAGAAATTTGATTTTTTTCAATCGAACGTCATGTTTCTCCATTAAAACTTGTCTATCGTTTTCAGTTTGACGAAATTGAAAACCTATGTTCATTAGATAGGCAAAAAAGTCACCATTCCTTTCCATTCCAACTCTTCAGGGTACACTCTAAGCCTACAGAGCAGTATCAACATACTCGGTATGACGATTCGCTGCGATCTGAACCAAAGGGACTACACCGAAGCCGGTATCAAAACAGCTTCGAGAAAACTCGGTATTCTGAACAGAGTGCGGCGATTCTTTACGCCGAACCAGTTGTGCCTGTTGTACAAAACACAGGTACGGTCTTACGTGGTACTCCACAGTATTGCTCGCACACCTGGGATGGTTCCGCAAAGTACCTTATCGATGCCTTGGACAGATTGCAGCGTCGCAAATACTCTCGAATGCAGAAGTCGCAAATACTCTCGAATCTCTGCAATTGCGTAGAGATGTTGCGTCACTCAGCGTGTTTTACCGCTTATACCATGGCGAGTGCTCTGAAGAACTCTTTGACCTCATCCCACCTTCTCCCTTCTTTCATAGGTGTACACGTGCTGCTCTTCGGAGTCACCGCTTTACTGTCTCAAATATCCCATCGCGCATAAAGAAATTTGGTGACTCGTTTCTCTGTCGCACCTCCAAAAGTTGGAATAGTCTACCAGCACACGTTTTCCCTCTTTCCTATGATATGGGGTCCTTCAAAAGAGGCGTAAAGAAGCACCTTGTGGGCCGGCAGAGTGAGGTTAACTGATGCTACTTTGGTTTCACGCTGCACCAGTTATCTTCGCGTCTGGACTCCATTTCCACTTAACATCAGGTAGGATGGAGTCATTTGCCAAGCTATCTATAAAAAAATCTCAAAGTCTATCATTTTCAGCCCGTATCTACCCACTGCTGGGCTTAGGCTTCCTCCATGTTACGCCAATCCCTTCTGTTTTGAGCTGATCGCATCCAGGTTTTTCCAGCGACTTCGGCAGCCATTTTATGAGGACTTTACTCCACTGGCCATCACTACAACACACAAGTCTATGGAGCCTTCAAATTGTATAGCCTCAATCAATCTGAGTTTTAATGATTTTAAGGTCGGAAGTTCTTTAAATCTTAAATAAAAATCGTGAACCATATTTCTAATGACACTAGTCGAAATCGTCCAGGTTCAAATGAAAGTTTTTTTGTCTTCCCTTTTTTGATGTCGAAAAAGCAGGCGACCCGTTTTCGTCAGTTGTATTCACAATCTTGCTAACAGTATCTCTGCAAATTCCAGTAGCGTCCAGTTTTTTGAACGTGGGTACGTTGTAGATGCTTCATGTAAAAAGTAAAGGTACACATTGTTCACCATTTGTCGTGCCTGTGAGTTCAGTGGTTTTCCAGTTCCACATTTAAATTTCTTCATCCTGTAAAAGGGTCTATTGTTATTTTTACCAATACATTAATGGTCCAATGACATGGTTATTATGTACTATGGTATTATTAAAAAAACAATACTTAAAAATGTCCAATTTTTTTTCTGTATGATTCCAGAAAACGGTAGCGACAACCGTTCCGCTTTCAATCCAAAGAGCGACTGACTCATTATCTGCGCCGCTTGTAGGACTGATAACTAATTTGCTTTTCTTAGAAATGACATTGATATTTATTTGTTTGCGATAAAGTTGAAGTTAGAAGTGTTTTTTAAAAATAAAGACTTTTTTAAATTGTTTTTGTAATGTTTTACGATTGTGTCCGATGTTTTCCGTTGCCCATTATTTATCTTGAAGCACTGCTGTACTGGTGTACAAATATTTTAAAACCTAATTAATGACGAATAACATATCGTCCCTTAATAACGAATACTAGGCAAAATTATAAAAAAAACAACAAATGGCACAAATATGAAAAAGAAATAACAAAAAATAATCATTGACTGTCATCATCTTCATCAGCTCATTTTATACCCCCACTGCTGGAGCACGAGCCTTCCCTATAGAGGGATAGCACTGAATCCATTGACTTTATCCATTTATGTTAACCAAGAAAATCGTTTCCCAATTCAGATATGAAGATATCTGCCCCTCCACCCACAACATGGACGTGCCGCACGTGAAGCGCGAAGACTACCAGCTGACCGACATCTCTGACGACGGCTACCTGACTCTTATGGCTGACAACGGCGACTTGCGCGAGGACCTCAAGATCCCCGACGGCGACCTGGGCACCCAGCTGCGCTCAGACTTTGACAGCGGCAAAGAGTTGTTGGTCAGTACAATTTGGTTTATTTAATTTGACGGGCTTCATGGTCTATTGGTAAAGTACACAGCAGGCTTATTGCCGAAAAAAGCAGTTGCTAATTGCACAATGGCAACGCAACTGCTACTAGTCGCGGTTGCAACAATCTGTCGGTTTATTTTAGAGCGCCGTCATGCACTTTTGGCGCTATCGCAGCGTTCTGCGTTCCGTAATACGAATGTGTTTTGGTAGTTTTAAATTGTAAATTGTTACATTGCAACTGTCACTTAAAGATCGATAATAAGCCTGCCGGTCTTACACCTAAAGTGTCCCGGATTCAATTCCCAGCGGGGGTATATGTTTCAGTTGATGGTAGGGCTTGTTTGTCCGCCTGGCTAGCTACCAGTTGAAGTATCGGTTCAGCACAGTGGCTAGCTCCAGTCTTATTATATCTTCCGTAATGAAGAACGGGCGCGGCCGCGCTTTTATTGTGAACAGTGCCTCGCCCTTTCGTTTCCTTTTCGTTTAGGCGAACTCTAGTTCTTTACTAGGTCTCTTGTGATTTTATGGATTAACCTTACGCTCTGTGAGTACAGACACAATAGAATTTTAATTGTTTGGGGCACTGATCAGTGCTCGCCGCAAATAGAGATTAATCTTATAGGGGCTTATTAATAAACAAAGTGTAAGCTTGGAGTAGTTACTCCGTGTTTTGTCTCTTTTACTCTAATATGAAATGACGTTTACATGACGGGAACAAAACACGGAGTAACTACTCCAAGCTTACACTTTGTTTATTAACCCTTTAACAGACAGAACAAGTTTCAATATTTCATTGATTTTCAATCTTATCTCAACCACATAAGGTTGGTGTGGTGGGAATATGCATCCCTCTGACTGTGAAAGGGTTAATACGGGGTTTAATGTATAATGCACACAAAACTGAACATGCTACATCAAATAATTAGTATTATAACGTTAAAGTTTCTTATCGGAATGCCTAGCACGAGAATTTGTATGGCATTGAGCAGACAAACAGCAGTTTGTATGGCATTGAAGCAGACAAACGAGGAGATGTAAAATTTAGCCACACAAATTCAGGTCTTCGTTAAGGGGGGGCCGCGCGGACGCAAAACTGCGAGTTTCAAGTTTCTTTATGATAGCGAGCGAGCGGCGCGTGGCAGTGGTGTGACGACACTAATATCTGTACAGAGTAGGCTGGTTATTTAATTGGAGCAATGTTTACTTTCGTAAAATCATAGGCGTTTGGGTAAAAAATAATAAAAGTTAATATTTTCATATTCATATTTTTAATTGAAAAATAAGACAACCGTGGCCTGCGGCATATCAATACATACATTTTAATGTCGGATTATTGTTTCATGTGCTATATTTACAAAGATTCTGAAGAAATAAGTTTTTTCATATCAATACTTTTACGTATTGTTCATGCAGTTTCTGGGTATTTGTTTTAAAATCCAAGACAACCATGGCCTTGTGAAAGGATCAAGCTAACCTACACTAGTCCTTTTAATGTATTCAGTGACTTAAAAACACGTAAATTTTCAAAATTCCGCGCGGCACCCCCTTAACACATTCACTCCGGCGTGTACCACCGGTGGAGCACGTACAATACATTTTCTATTGTATCTGGTTTTGCGGCAGTCAACGTGTTAATTATAACTCACATAGCAAAAAACATTATTAATTCATTGACGTTTAAGGCTTTTGATTCTTGAAAATGACGAACACTCAGTCTACTTACACACCCGTTTTGGTTACGCAACAAGATTGCGAAAGGTATCGAAACTTTTTTCTTAAGTCACATCAAGTTTCGAACACATTCTGAGAAGTAATAAGTCAACAAAGGATTCAATATTGATTTTGTTTGCGCTGCAGGTAATTATTAAACAGTATGGTCACGGGTTGTCTTGGCAATAGATATGGCATGTATATACAATGTATGTATACTTAGCTCCATTTTAGAAACCTTTATTGTGGCGCCCTGTGTTACCTAAAGTAAACAATGTTATAATAATACTTACACATTTGAACATGACAACTGACTTCTAATTAAAGACCAATCAACACCAATTTGATAGAACAAAAACATTTCAAAATGAACAGTGTTTCGTTTTATGAAGAGATTAATACAATTTCAAGTATACTTATCTAACGGATTTTCTGTCTAAAACGTGGTTCATGAAAAACAGACACCTTAAAATTGCATAAGTGAATTTCTTTAGATAAAATAAAACTTATATTTGATTAATATCTTGAACAATACCTGGATCAACTTATTGTTTAACAAACCTCAGCCCAATATTTGAAATATAATCAACTACACATGATAACCTTTTTGGTGAACCTTTTTCACTCATGAATAAGAATGTAAAGTTATAATCGAGTATAGAGTCACCGCCGCATTTTGTCAGTAATGCGTTGGTGCTAAATCCACTCGGATATTATATCTCTGCCCTTTACCTGGGTTAGCTTTGTAGCTATCCATATGGACCATGGGTTTCGAGTACACTTGTGTTTATTATATAATTTATGAAAAATGGGTATTTTATGACAATTAAACTAATATAAACTTTTACTTTCGCGTTCCATAGTTATTAAAGAATTTAAACTGGGATAACGCAAACTAATTAGTAAAGGTATCATAACTTTTCTAAACTCGACGTTTTGATCGAGTTACACCGGCTATACCCGGCTATACCGGCGGCGGAGGAGCTCGATGGCGCAGTGGTTAACGCGCCCGGTCTGCGAGTGCTGAGGTTAAGCAACTTTCGCAAAGGCCGGTCATCGGATGGGTGACCAAAATTTATCATCTCGAGCTCCTTGATCGGAAGGCACGTAAAGCCGTTGGTCCCGGCTGCATTAGCAGTCGTTAACAACCACCAATCCGTACTGGGCCCGCGTAGTGGTTTATGGCCCGTTCTCCCTATCCATCCATAGGGAAGGCTCTTGTCCCAGCAGTGGGGACATAAAATGAGCTGATGATGATGATGATGATGACGACACCGGCTATCACACATCGCGACAGCAGTCAACCAATGTTGCATCAATTATTTAGGCATACCGCCCGCCTGATGGGTAGCGGTTACCATAGCCAATAGGTGGTGTTTGCGACATTAGTGGTAATACTCAAGTGTTGCCAACCTCACGTTGTTGAATACCTCTAGGGTGGAAAGGAGCTCATTCTACAACCTGAGCTGAGAGGGAAGAAGCTTCTCTAAAACGGCGCTTACATTTTATTTTATTTCGTAAGGTCTTATGTTTATGCTTTTAAATTACTTTGACCTATGCCCAGCAGTGGACTTATATTGATTTTTTTTGAGAGAATTAGCTGATTGCTTCAGACGGCATTTTCAGCTTCACCGGCCTTTTTTGGGGGCGACGAGAAACTTAAAGGTTCCTGAAGCCGTGTGAAACGAAGCACCGTCAGAGGTCTTCTAGAGGAAACGGCATCACGCACTAGTGCGTGTCCCCGTGCCCCTACTAGGTTCTCCGAGGGGTTGGGATCGGATTGGACTAATATGGATGATAATGAAGGCGGGTAACGTGCAATTTATAACCATGGTGTTACAAATGTCAATAATTGCTTTAGTGATAGCTTACTATCAGGCCAGTTATGGCAACAAATAAAATACTATAGCAACATGATGGATAGCAACAAAATCGACCAATAATATTGTCTTATCATTTTACATGTTTCTTATCGTTTTTACACTTACCTAATTCCATAGATTAAATTTGTTTATGGTGAATTTAATGTCCTGATTGTTTTGTACGTGATAAAATTGATTATTTACTTGTTTAAGTTGTGTTTAACTTATAATCAGAAAATAATCTATTCATCTCAGCAAATAATAATAACAAATTGAACACATACTACTTTCTTACCTGTTCTTTATATTAATTTTATATACTGAACTTGATGTTTTTAAAATGTGTTTTACATAATAAATAAATTAACACATTGATTTTCATTGTTTCAGTGCACCGTGCTGAAGTCTTGCGGTGAGGAGTGCGTGATCGCAGTCAAGGCAAACACAGCTCTGGACAAATAAACCAACTCAGCATTTGTAGGGATATAACAAGCTATAATTTTTTTACAATCAAAAACTCTTACATAAATGTAAACATAATATTATGTATAATTTAACGTAAAATATTGTGGTACGGCGCGGAGTCCGCGGATCGCCGGCTCGCTCGGCCGCGGCCAGTTCTCAACAGGGACGACATACATGTGAATACATATAACTGTTTTATTGTATGCGTCCGGGCGGGCTGACAATAATAATCGCAATCGTCTATCGTCGCATGCGGCCTTTTTGTATTAAGGACTCGATTCTAGAGATCGTTCTGGTGTGTGATGAAGTGACGTGATTGTGGTAGTGGAGGTCTCTAGTCCCGATGCTAAAAATGTGCACTCAAACTCCGTCGCTGGACGATAACGCGTACACAGTTTTAGGGTCGGGATCAGCTGGCCGGCCGACATGTGGGTACGACTGCGCGATTATTGTAGACTTATGAGGGTCATCGTGAGACGGCGCGGGGCCGCCGCATTTATTTATTAATGAATAGTAATGTGGGTGACAATGGCCGCGGGCGCCGCGCCGGCCGCCGCAACTTCACGTTTGTTTTGTTTTGTTGGTTCTCTTTTCGCTTCTGACGTACTTCACGCTAACGTTGCGTGCTCCGTGAGCCGCCGAACAGTTTGTGGATCGACCTCGGTGATGAAATTCCATGTGGTGGATATTAAATGTTATAGTGGTTACTATCTGATGAAAAGATGGACGCAAACTTGAAGTTATTACCATATTTTAATGCTAAATTAATTAATACATATTAAAAAATCGAGGGAAAATTTAACAAAAAAATAGAAATAAAGGAAAATTCTTTAAATGTGGTGTGTGATTGATTGGTCCTTACCGGCCGCGCGCGCCCGGCGGCGGCGTTATATCCCTTCGTGTGTAACACTTGACATCTGTTCAAATAAATGTTCTCGTTTTGTTCGCTCCGCTAACAGAACTAACTCCGACTTTACATGTGCTAAACGTTGAAGACTGATGGTATGTCACTTGAGAAAAGGATATCTTCAGTGAAGACTGAATGTGCATTTTATAATAAATAGTTGATTTATATGAAGTTTGGCTCGTCTGGCCCTCCCTCGCTCTCTTTATTTGAACACATGAACTGTTACACGAATCGAGTGGCTTAATATTGCCTGTATTTCATGTTTGTAAGTATAGTGTTGACGTCGCCACTAGCGGCAAGTGTTGCCGAGGGCTAGATAGGTAACATTCACTCGTGTCAGTGGACTTATCAACAGTTTTTTAACATCAAATTGTCAAAGACGATTGATATACGAAATTAACGTAAGGTAAAGCCCTAAAGGAGAGATATTTTTTTATGCATTCAAAATTCGTACATCGCAGGTAGATTAGGCTGTTCTTGGGACGCAGCGATGTTGTCTGTCATCTGTACATTTGTTTTTTTTTTCACGAAATTGAGTAATCGTTATTGTTGGTCAAGTTTTTGTACTCAGCAGCTTGTAATCGGGTTTTTGTTTTATTCAAAAGAAGAGCCTAAGGTATATGTGAAGGCATCGGAGGTGTAAAATAAAATAATTTAGTAAAAAAGGAAACTTTTTATTGATCAGTTTAGTCGATGTACCCTAAGGAGAAATAGAATGGTGTATTAATAATAATTCTTCAATGGATATGTGTGTATGATATCCAATGCATAGGATGTTGTGCGCATTAAATGTGAAACAATTATTCGTATCCGTTAGAGTTAATCGTTGGTGCACCCATTCATTATTATAGGAATTGATTGCTCTCTTGCACATAGTCTGTTGCCGCTTACTCAGACCGAGTCACATGTTTGTAAAACGAGCTATAACTTTTGAATTCGGCGAACATATTTATTGGCACTGCATTTACTTACTTAACTAATACTGGAACATCAGCCTGTTCAAGTATAGCTCGTCTCGATGTATTTTACTGCCGTAGTGTTGATGTTATTCTTATTGATGTAGGAACCATTTTAAAGACCTTGTGATGAGAGATGGGACTTCAATATCGTATCAATTCTATGTACGAATTTTATTTAGGAATCTTAAATTATTTTTTTTATATTGGGGGCGTAGGTCAGGTCGAATAACAGTGATGTTGACAGTTTTAGAACTCTGTATATACGTAAGACGGAACATGATGGATTTCATACTATTAGCGATTGAACCCACTCTTGCAGTTTGCGACGTATGTGTTGTCATTGTGCAAAAGTTTCTACCGAATTTAATAGCAATGGCCAATAAATAAATGTAAATGCAGTAATAAGTATTTAACAGTCTGTCGAATTAAATCTGTACAAAACGAACGACTGTGCCTTGTGATTCAACACCTCTAGTGTAGATAGTTATAAACCCCGCTTTTTTATTTAGTTTTTTTTAATGATTTGCTGCATATCAAGATAAAGAATATTCACTCATAAGAATATTATCTCACGATTTCAAAATGTTTTTGCGAAGATTATAAGAAATGTTTAAAATTGTTTGAAATGTCACACAGCATCTATATAATATTTTTTTACAAAGTGGCAAAATGTAGGTACTCATCTAAAAAGGGTACAATTTTTATTGGAAATGGAACGATTTGCCTTTATGTTAGTAAGTAACAAAAGTAGGGTTTCCACATTTTGATTTTGATTTGTCAGTTCGTGTTAAAATGTCTAAGGTAAGTAGTTTCGAAAAGACCTATCATTGGCTAAAATTTGTAAACTGCTCCGTATTTCGGAGGCAGGCTGCATTCGTTTTTAACAACCACCAATCTGCACTAGGCCCGCGTGGTGGTTTATAGCCCGTTCTCCCTATCCATTCATAGGAAGGAGACGCGTTCCCCAGCAGTGGGGAGGGGGGACATAAAATGACGATGAGGTAGGAGTGAGTTTGTGGCGTTGCTGTCCTTACGTGGCGTGGGTGCCCCAGCTAGAACTCCGTAGTTAAACCTCAAAAAACTGAATGCCGATGCCGTCATAAATTAGTAGATCTCTGACAAAGCGGTACGTAGTATACGGCCAATACAGCAAGATCCCGAGGAAGCTGCCAGACCTTACTTATTTTCTCAACGATCAAATGTGTTGCTGCGATTAAGGCGAAGGGTAAGGCACACTAGCGCCACCAATTGATAATTTGACAATTACTGAGGGACCGGATCTTTTTTTAACCTTTTGAACGCCACGGTCGGCACTGGACGACAAATGAAAAAGTGCCCAACACGCCACCGTCGTGTATAGCCGACGAGAAAACGAATTTTTTAAAATACAAAATAAATATACTAAATTAACTTTTTTGTGTTTCTTTTTCCTATTATTTAAACATTGCGTACCGTCCGACAACAGGAAAGCATCCATAGTATTTATTTAATAATTGTGCACTACTTTTTGTTTCGTGGTTTATTCACAAAACGGGCTATCGCATTTATTCACAAACAATGGCCACTTTTGGTGTTAGCGAATGAATACAAAAACAAACCTAAAAGTAGTGCACAATTATTAAATAATAGATGTTTGTTTGTGTCGGAAGGTCCGCAATGTTTGAAAAAAAATCCAGTTTAGCTGCACACTACCACTTTAGGAGCTTATTTTATCAAGCCATAAAGTCTTATGAAAGTATTTCTTAGTAACTAACACGTAAGTGTAAAGCTCGACACTCACGGTCAGTCAAAACGCTTCAAACCGGCCTTCATTTCTCGATCGAAGGGGCCGCTCGCAGACGTGCGTTACTACATATCTGGCTAGGCAATCTCTTACCGCGTCAGTTGAAAAAATTGATTCGGATCATAAAAATGTAGAAAGACCATACATTCTAATTAATTTGGGTTACCTAATTAAAAATACAAAATATAATTTATAAAACGAAAACATTTAACTACTATTATTATTGCAATGGCCATAATTTACTTAGTCGGAATCAGTAGGTCCTGGTCACCGATAAAAAGTCTTCGTGTATATGTTACCGGAAATGTATGAAATCTAGGAATTGTATACAACTCCTAGGAAATGTATACAATTCCGAAGCTATTTAGGAAATGTGTAAAATATTGTTTTAAAAATTATTTAATACATACATCCTGGGACATGTATACATTTCCTAGGAATTGTATATAATTCCAATATCGTATTAGGAAATGTGTAAAAAGAATGCTTTCTGTAATAAAATGCGTTGTTAAAATGAGAATAATATTTTTTATTAAGGCACTAGTTCAGACAATCAGGTAACAATCATACCGTAAAATATAATATCTTCATATTATCTAACTAAAGCTTCAAAAATCAACTATATTAATTTTAAGGGGTACAATTTAAACGCTCACCAGAAATATTTTTTAGACCCTAAGCCTAAGTACCAAATAAATTAAATGACTGTACAAATATTATTTTTGCTTCCCAAAATGGATAAATGTTCACCAAATTATTACACTATTATTCAAATGATTGAGAATACTAGCTGCCCTACTCCTGTAGGTCACGTGATAGGTTAGAAATTTCGAGGTTATTTTTTTTATTAGACAACAGAAAACAATAATTACCAAATTGAAACTTTAGGCTTAAAATATTGGTGTTATCTATTTGGTGACAAAATAACATATTTGGTCTGAAATGCAGATAAAAGGTATTCATATATTTTTATTGTATTTAATAAAAATATAAATTGTAACCTTTTTATAATATTAGGAAACACAATTTGGTGAGCATTTATCCGTTTTGGTAAGCGTTTCGAATTTTATTGGTAGTAGAATTGATACATTTTTGGTAGGCGTTTAAACACAAGCCATTTTTAAGGTGCATTTATCACAAAATCAACTAGCGCGATCGCCTGATCAGACGATGCAATACCATCCCCTCGCCCCGCTATCCCCGCGTACCCATTGATATCTTAAATGTTTTACATTTCCGATTGCTATTTAGGAAACGTTTAAATTTCCTAGGAAATGTGTCTAATATAATTTATTTCACACATTTCCGGGCGATTTTAGGAATTACATACATTTCCTAGGAATTATATACAATAACGGATTACATACATTTCCGTAAACATATATATATTTCTTATAATGTAAAGCTCCGACAGACTGATGGCAACAAAGACTACAAGCAAACGGATATAAGCACGCGCACTCACGTTCAGTTTGGCGTGATGCAAGACAACCGCGGTTCGCCTGGAAATATCCGTGGTTGTCGTCAATTAAAAACTTCAACTTGATATTTATATAAAATACAGTGAAAAAATTAAACGCCTACCCGACCCAATCACCTTTGGATAGATGGCACTAATGTCGCTCTAAAGCATTTCAAAAATCAAAAAGCAGTGACAAAATTCAGCGCTTACGTCAGCCTTCCCAGTAGCATAACTGTCAGTGCAGCCGCCCGGATTGCGGAATACCTAGGTTCGATTCCTGGCTGAGTCGGGTGGGTGTTTAATTTTTTCACTGTATTTTATATAAATATTTAATTCAGCTTAAGTGTAGCAATTAACACTTAAAAATAAATAGTAAAAAATCTTTTTTACTTGATTTCACACTCACGGTCAAATTTTGGATATGTAGGTCAGTTCAACTGATCAGTTTAACTGACCGTGAATGTCGAGCTTTACGGTGAGAAAAAACAGTGCACTTTATCAAAAACACGATGAATTAAGGATCTTCTAAACGCGCGAACACTACACACATTGAAATCAAACTACTTTTACGGATCTACTTGCGTTTATTTTATACTTACATTAGTTTTAATTAATGTTTATCCTGATGTTTCGAACCCTTTGCAGGGTCCGTGGTCACAAGGAGACTGAAGTGTTGGTCCTCTCATAATTTGTTGGTAGTTTGTATAGTATGTATACGCTCATTAAAATTTACTCAGGTGCGTTCCGTTTTACGCAGAAAGAGCTTAACGTATATTTTGGTTTGTATAAAATAAACGCGAGTAGATCCGTAAAAAGTTTCATTTCAATTTTCTACGGTTTAGGGGACCCCCACACTGGCGTCTTTCGAGCGTCAGCGTCGGGCCGGCGTCCCTTAGACGTAGTATGGCGCTGCTGTGCTGACGTCAGCGCAGTAGCGCCACAGACAAGTAGCTATGAAAATACCTGAAGAAAATACTTACCTACCTTGACAATTTATCGCGAAGTGACAAATTGGTGCCATTGTTGGTAATCCATTCCAAAATCCAAGAGTGGCGCTGCAGGAATAACAGACTCATTAATCTATTTCCTGTATCGCCATCTCTGATGAGGCTTCTACTATTCTGTGTAGGTATATCAGGTAGGAGGTACTTGATAAAAGCAAAAATAAAACTCAAATACTTAAAAAAAATAAGGATATATATTTTACAATAAAATATCGACATAACTAACGTTCGTACAAAAAAGTTCATTATATATGTACTAACGTAATTTTCTTATTGCTATAAATACACTCGCGAGCAAAAATATGGAATCACTTACTACAATTGACTCCGCGCGATCTTGAGTACTAAATAACTAATTAAGAATAATAAAAATAGTACCATTTTAAAGGTTAAACTGTTAACTTTAAATTGATACCAAATTCATTTAAATCACACCAGTATTTAGGGAGATATCCCGGATTAAGTGAAGGAGTTAGGAAAACAATTGAAATATGGAAAGATAATAAATGAAGGAAACAACAAAAATTTATTAATAAAAATTTTATTTGGCCTTAAAGTCAAGTTTCAATATTTTGTGTTCCCTCCTCTCGCCCTAATAACTGCTCGAAGACGGTTCTTCATTGACCAGCTTCTGTATTGATTCTTGCGGGATACCTTCCCACTCCTCTATCAAAGCCGATTTCAGCTCATTCACACTTGAAGGAGCAGGATTTCTGGAACGAACCCTCCTCTTCAGTTCATCCCACACGTGCTCAATGGGATTCAAGTCCGAGCTGAGCGCTGGCCAGTCCAATGTGGCGATACAGACTTCTTCGAGGTATTTAGTTAGAGCACGGGAAGCGTGACAACGAGCGTTATCGTGCATAAGGAGGAAGTCATCACCGATATACCGCATAGGGAACGACATGTTCCAGCAGAATATCGGAAATGTAGCGGTCTGAAGTTAGACCGCCTCCTCGTCCTCCGCCAGGCACGAAAACGAGCTTCTTTTTACCGTCGAAGGAAATGCCGGCCTATTACATCATTCAAGAACCGCCCCCATAAGCCATCGTCTCAGCGAAACAGCACTACGCAAATCGCTCCCCAGGCCGCCTGAAGACCCGACCTTTTCGGTCGGTGCCGTGCAAACACATTCTGCACTCATCGGAGAACAGGACTCGCCTCCATTGCTCAACCTCTCAATCAAGATGGGAGCGAGCAAATTGAAGGCAAGCTTGTCGGTGACCTGCCGTCAGTTTCGGGCCTGTGGCAGGCCTTTTTGGAGTTAAATTAAGTCTTCGACAAACTGTCCACTCGCTGGCAGCTACCCCACGAACATTTCGGAGCTCCTGTTGGACGTCGACACCAGTCAAATGCCGATTTCGGAGAGAGGTTGACACGATAAAACGGTCATCCTTCTCCGATGTGCACCGGCGCCGTCCAGATGTTGGTCTCGGGATAAAGCCACCAGTCTCCCGAAAGCGTTTATAAACTTTCGAAACACAGGACTGGCTTATGTGGAGCTTACGTGCAACAGCCCGCTGACTGAGCCCTTCTTGCAATAGGGCGACGATTTGTGCTGCTTCTGTAGGTGTAGTATCCATTGTCGTCCAAGTTCAAGGGTCAAAATAGCGGAGATGTGTACCGGTCAACGTGTGAAAGCCGACTGATAAAGAAAATCTTTTTTTTTTTGTTGACCCAGGGGAAAAATCTGCACACAGATTCCAGTGGATCTGGGGCTGGCCTTCTCCTCTTTCAAGGAGGAAGACCGACCCAGTAAACGACCCCTGGGGTTTGCCTATGGTCTTGAGGACCTCGTAGGCTATCAGAACGCGCGCCTCCCAGGCAGGGTGGCACGGTAACTAACAATGGCGTTACACATAAGGAGTAACTAACCGGACTGCCTGCAGTGAAGCTGCTTATGTCGGCTGACTTAACTATCGGACGGATTGGCTGCAGTAAAGCTGCCTATGTCGAAATTACTTAACCACCGAGCGGACTGGCTGCAGTGAAGCTGCCTGTGTCGAAGTGACTTAACTAACTGACTGCGTCGTGGGCTATCAAACGAGAGAGTAAAGCTTCAAATCAATCCCGCGATTGGATTGATCCGAGCGGCTTCATATTGAGAGTGCAACGGGCGTGAGTTGAGATAGCGAAACAGATAGGGAAGACGGAAAAATAGGAGAAGTATAGAGCTTAGAGAGAGAAGCTAGGTACTAACCGGCCGTCAGGATCAACGTCGGCTTACGACACGCACTCACTGTTGACTGTGAGATGCAGGGATCCACGATAGCAAGTGCGTGCTGGGCGTTCGAACAGACACGGCGGGATTAGCGATAACGCAGAATCGGTTAGACCGCGACAACGAGTGCTGAATCGACGGTGAAAGCACTCATAGAAAAAGAACGCGGCGAGCGCGCTAGGATAACGCGGCGAGGCGCGCTAAACGAACTGATAGCCGGCGGCGGATCAACTACACGCACCCACCCGCAGCGGGCGAGCTGGGCCCCTCAGTTCCAGCAAGCGGCGTACGGGTCTTTAAATTATTTAAATTTGTTTACGCTCACACCAATTATCTAGCCCAAGATAAGCTTCTATTGAAACTCGTTAATATGGTTAAACTAGATAACGGATAAATATACATAAACATAGAATAACACCCAGACCCGAAATCAATTCAGAAAAACAGTTTTCTCTAAATTGACCCGACCGGGAATTGAACCCGGGACCTCAGAGATGGCGCGACGCCAGACCCGGCGCGCTAACCACTCGACCACGGAGGCTGGGGCTGAGTACGAACAAGGCGTGGCGGATTTAACGCGGGCGCGATTAGGCGCGCGAGCGCTTTAATCGGAAGGGCACGGGCGCGCGCGAAAAGGAAAATGATAGGAAAGCACGAAACGCGGTGAGCACGAAACCCGAAGAGAATAGCGCGGCAGGGCGGTAAACGAACGGACAACCGGCGACGTAGTTAAACGAGGCGGGAGCGCGGGCGCGACTTAGCGCACGGGCGCTCTAAACGGATAGGGCACGCGCGCGGGCACGACGAGACGTGCTGGCGCGAGACGGTGCGGCGCGACGGCGCACGAGGAAACGAAAAGAAAGCGAAAGCGCGGAACGCGACGAGCACGAAACGCAGAAGTATCGAACACGGAGGGGGGTGTCCCCCCTCAGAAGGCAGCACCAGGACGACGACTTGACCCGACGGACGAACGGACGGGAATGTAAAGAAAATCCGATAACGTGTGCTTTTATAGGGGGTCAATAGGCCGCAACTGGCGATGTATCAAACAATTGAAACATATCTTTTTCCTTACTCCTTCACTCAATCCGGGGTAGCTCCTTAAATACTGGTGTGATTTAAATAAATTTGATATCAATTTAAAGTTAACAGTTTAACCTTTAAAATGGTATCATTTTTATTATTCTTAACTAGTTATTAAGTACTCAAGATCGCGCGGAGTCAATTCCAAGTAAGTGATTCCATACTTTTGCTCGCGAGTGTATTAACAAAGGATTATTAGGTACTAGCGGCCCGTCCCTGCTTCGCATAGATGGACTTTTTTTTTTTAATATAGCCTATGTTCCTCCGCGCTAATGTTGTATTCTAATGGTGAAAGAAGTTTTTAAATGGGTCCAGTGGTTTTTAAGTTTATTCGTTGCAAACATACATACATACAAAAATACATAGGTTTCCTCTTTATAATATTAGTATAGAAGCATAGATGTACCATGTCGTCCACAACAATAACATGGTAATAATCCCGTTTATAACAATTATTCTTATGTAAGTGACCATGATAGTTTAGTTAGATATTTGAAGAACATACAAAACCTTTTTACTATATCCTCATGGTACCTACCTAATTTTGTATACCTAATTGACAAATAAAAGTAAAAACGTAATATTTCCTAATCCTGGCCCCGGTGCCAAACGTGAAATTACCAATTATCGACACTACGGCCAATAATTAACATAAGTATGGTAATAATTGGCGTCATCTTACTTACGATTTTATTTTCAGTCTACCAGATTTATTTCGAACATGGAACCAAAAATTAGAACTAAGAGCTCTAGAAAAAAACGAAATAAATACGCAGACGTAACATAATACAAGGTCCTAGTCTTCTAATATATAAAATTCTCGCGTCACAGTTTTCGTTGCCATACTCCTCCGAAACGGCTTGACCGATTTTGATGAAATTTTTTGTGCTTATCCGGTATCTATGAGAATCGGCCAACATCTATTTTTCATCCCCCTAAATGTTAGGGGTAGTCCACCCCTAAATTTTTTATTTATTTTTTATGGCAAAACAACGTTTGCCGGGTCATCCGGTATCTATGAGAATCGGCCAACATCTATTTTTCATCCCCCTAAATGTTAGGGGTAGTCCACCCCTAAATTTTTTTTTTATTTTTTATGGCAAAACAACGTTTGCCGGGTCATCCGGTATCTATGAGAATCGGCCAACATCTATTTTTCATCCCCCTAAATGTTAGGGGTAGTCCACCCCTAAATTTTTTTTTATTTTTTATGGCAAAACGACGTTTGCCGGGTCAGCTAGTAGCTATATAAATAAATGTGTTTATTCACTAGCGTTTTTTACACTTTATCCTTGCTCTCTATATACAATTATGCATAATTTACTGAACAATCTTAAATGCCAATAAATGGGATTAGGCCTATGCTGATAATTAGCCAAAGTATGCCGATAATAGGGAAAATCCGTGTTATTTAGAAAAAATATATTTAAAAAACATACAGATGTTGAAATAGTGGACCTGTAATGTAATAAAACGTTAATTTAACTATCATTCTGTCATCTTGATATTTTTTTATTCTGGCAACACTTCATAAAGACAGTTTTCACGATTTAAGTGGATAGTGATCCTTAAAGTGCTAATAGTTGGGTACCTTACCCTATCAAGTGTTTTCAGGGTTGTTAGGTAATTGTTCTTCATCTAAAGGCTCTTGTGCAACATCATCGTGACTCTTCAAATCTTCAGAGTCTTCATCCTCTGAACTGCTATCTGATGAAATCTCTATTACTAGAAAAGGGTCTTCAATGTCTAAAATAGTCATAGTGAAATCATTTCCGAAATCTTCTAATTCCTTTATTGTAGCTTCAGCTTTGACATTAGCTATAAGATTTTGCGTGTCTTCGATGTTTGTTTCCGGACAATTATCTTTGGTATTGTTCAAAGTGTTATCTAAATTTTCTGATTCTTTTGTTGTATCGTTAACTTCAGTTTTTACATTAGGTATCACGTTTTCTGCTAGCGTATTGTCTTTATCCACATCATTAACTATTGTATTGTCAGTTTTTACGTTAGGTGTCACGTTTTCTGCTAGCGTATTGTCTTTATCCACATCATTAACTATTGTATTGTCAGTTTTTACATTAGGTATCACGTTTTCTGCTAGCGTATTGTCTTTATCCACATCATTAATTATTGTATTGTCTATCAGAGATGCTGAAAAACCATTATTTTGGCAACTGACATAATCATCCTCTAGTTTCTCATGTAAAAGCTTGGACGTATCATTAATTACTTTACAACTGCTTCTGTCTTCACTAAAAACTTCACTACTACTGTTAATTATAGGAGAATATATTTCGTTATTATCTTCATTTCGAAAAATCTCTTTATCATTATTATTTGTTTCAGGGTATTCGTCAGGACTATTATCAATTTCAATACTAAGAATTTCAATATGACTTTTATTAGAACCAACTTGTGTTAAGGTTTCAATACAGTGCGATGCACTGTTCGCTACATCTGTACTAATGGAGTTAACCGATTCTTGTTCAGGCCTTTTGACATTTGAAATCTGTTTAGAGCTGGATTCACTATTGTAATTAGTTAAATCTTTATTTACCACTGAATCATTAGCAATTTGAATGTTATTATTTAGTGCATTAGAATATATTTTACTGTTTATAGGATAGCGAGCATTATTTGTTTTTAAACTTAAAGCAGTTTGGCATACATAAATTTGGCTGGTTTCGCTATCTCTTATATGTGTTAAGGTTTCATTATCCAGTATTAGTGCACTATTGGCAGCAATGACAGAGTTGACAAACGCTTGAGGCACTACCATACTAACAAATTGTGAATTCAAAAGCTGTTCATTATTGGATTTATTGTTGTGATTTGTGAAATCTATATGTGCCAACGAACCAGTAGCAAATTGAGCATTATTATTTAGTGTATTGGAATATTTTTCATTATTCAATTCCATCCTACAGTTATCATTATTGGTTGGGGCACCTAAATCATTTTGATTATAAGAGACCACTTGAACTATTTTAATTTGGTTTTCATCCCAGTCTTTATTTTCAGTGTTATCATTTTCTTTGTTTCTATTAACTTCAATAGATACTCCACGTGATTTTGATTCCATTGAGGCATATCTGAAATTGATATAATAATTTGTTAATTTATTAATTAAACTTAGATAAGTTAGGCATGTAGAGACCGGTGTCGTCGAAGGGTTGGGGCATTTCACAAAAACATTAACTATCTTGAGTTTCCACTTTTTAGGATATTTATAAGATAAGATAAAAAAAATATTACATAACACAAGATAACGTGTTTATTGTGTGTGTAACACATTAGACCAGTACCGGTAATGCGGGTTTCACTTGAGAAGTAGTTTGTTTTTGTTGGTGGTAGGATTTAGCTAAGTCCTCCTGTCTAGTTAGAAATAAAAATGCAGCTTTATAAAGTAAAGCGAATTTCTTTAAAACAAAAGCTTATACACATTTTTAGTTTTATAAAAGTTTACAATATCAATATATTATGTTATGTTGACTTAAATATGCATCTGATTATCCGATCACTGTTAATGACTGACAAGAATGACAGCAATTGTAAGAAATAGCAAAATACCTTGGGGATCATGGGATATGTGTGTTTACAAGAACCAAGGCGCGGACCATCACTCTTTCTTTCTCCATCCACGTGTAGCCATTTGGCAAATCATTTGGTACATAAATAATATAGTGTCCCTACTTCTCAAGTATACTTCCTACTCTGTCTTGGGCGACTTGCCGGTAAAGATCATTCAAAGGTCATCATCAGCGGGGTCCTTTACTCCTCAGTTGTTTATAAAAGAAGTGAAAAATCATTTTGTACAGATAGTATGCTTACTTCTAGAGTATCTCCATCTCTTTCGCTTTTGCGACGCTCTGGTTAAGGTGGAGCCGCGCCTGCAACTCGATTTTCTACTCCGTAGCTGTTCAGGAAAATGGCAAATCTCTTTATGGTGTGTGGTGTACTTACTTCTCTAATATCTCCGTCTCCTTCACTCTGGCGATCAGCCGGTTGAGTTCAAGCCGTGCCTGCAGCTCCGGGTCTTCGTAAGCGGGGTCCTTTACTCTTCAGCTATTTAGGAAAGAAGTGAAAAATAATTTTGTACAGATAGTGTGCTAACTTCTAGAGTATCTCCATCTCTTTCGCTTTTGCGAAGCTCTGGTTAAGGTGGAGCCGCGCCTGCAACTCGATTTTCTACTCCGTAGCTGTTCAGGAAAATGGCAAATCTCTTTATGGTGTGTGGTGTACTTACTTCTCTAATATCTCCGTCTCCTTCACCCTGGCGACCAGCCGGTTGAGTTCAAGCCGTGACTGCAACTCCGGGTCTTCGTCAGCGGGGTCTCGCAGCTAACTCCTCATCCTTCATCTGTTCGGGAACGATCGACGCTTAGTAAGAATGGTGTCTGGTGTGCTTACTTCTCCAGTATCTCCGTCTCCTTCGCTCTGGCGATCAGCCGATTGAATTCGAGCCGTGCCTGCAGCTCGGGGTCTTCATCAGCGGGGTCCCGCAGCTCGCTCCGCACTAGACGCTGCATGTCGCGCCACTCGCGTCGTTGCCGGTTGCGTTGTATCGCGCGCCCGCAGTGCCCGAAAAGCGCGCGAGCTGAATGCGGGTAGAAATACTATCTATAATACGTGAAAGAGCTCGATGGCGCAGTGATGATAGCGTGCGGTCTGCGATTGCTAAAATTAAGCAACGCAAAGCCGTTGTTCCCGGCTGCTTTGGCAGCCGTTAACAACCGCCTACCCGCACTGGGCCCGCGTGGTGGTTTATGGCCCGTATGCATCTGTAAGGAAGGCTCGTGGCCCAGCAGTAGACATAAATGAGCTGATTATGATGATACGTGAAGAAAAAACTTCGTGCCCCTTTTTAATCAAATTGCGCGCATGGAGGAGTGGAGTGTGAGATTTGGTGTAGTTCAAGTTTATATGGAGTAGGAGTCCCGAAATATAAAGTGTATGTTGTGTAATAATTAAATTGTATAATTTTTAACCTACTACTCATATAATTTGTTGCAGGTACTGTGTACATTTTGCAAATGACATTACAATACATAGGTATCGACAGTAATACCTTTTTATGGGCAATCGAAAATCATCATCAGTTTAAAGGGTCTTTTAAATGAATCTAGACAAAATAAAGCACCTTTTCCTTGCGGTGGGAAATGGAGTAATCTGATTGGTAGATTTTTCTTCGTGCTTTGGTCAAAAATAGCCTTAAGCTAGCTAGCTAGTAAAAAATAAAGTTAAGTTAAAAGAAGTACTTTAATACTTTGAAAAGTAACTAAAATTAAAGATGAAAAGTCAAAGCACAGAATTGATGCTCTTCTTCGTTTTTTTTTAATGCTCTCTCTTATTCAGAACGTTTGCAATGTATCCTATATACTGAATAGGTCAACTAACCTTCATTCATAATTTGCGCAGAGTGCCAACCCAAACATCCCTCAATATTGGCCTGTTTCACGCAGTTCACCACTTCCTCGAAGTCAGGGAAGTGTGGTAGCCCGTCACTCCCTATGTTGTCATTGATAAGCTGCTCTAGCTTCTTTAAAGGCAGGTTTGATCTCGAGTCGACAGCGCGCAGTCTGATCTCGCGTCGCTTCACCGACGGCCGCCCGGTTAGTTCACACAACTTCTTATATGACTTCACTATTTTTAACTGGTAACTGTTGAAAAAATATATTTACAAAACTCGCTAAAAAAACTACCCACAAAAATTAAGTCCTTTTAATACCTGGATTTAACTACTTGAGGACACTATAGCAAAACAAAATGTCAACCAGTTTACAAACAGAGTAGATCACAGTGCAAGAGTAGAACATTATAGTCCAGCAGCCACCGCCTGTTTTTTTAAAGTGGTTAATAACAGGCTGAATCTTCGTGAGTAGGTTCGGTTCGACGAGACGCCTAAGTTTTCCTCTGTGTAAATTCTCGATAGAGGTAGCTATTGTATTGCGCAGGTATAAAACATGTCGATTTGGTGGGTTGTCGAAATTGTCTGAATAACAGTAAGTTTTGTCTTTGAATATGGAGATAATTAGTTAATAAACGCAAAAAAACAATTGTCATTAACCTTATTTATATGACATTAGAGCGTTTATTTATACTGACGATTACGATGAAGATGAAGATGTTCAAGACGAAACTGATGAAGTGTCGACATCGGAATCCGACGAAGATTAAAATTATATTCAATTAGTTTCATAATTGTATTTCTGAATTTTAATTAAACGAAATAATGTTATTTTCAATATTCTTGGTAGGACTAGCGATACATACCCATTTGTTGGTAGGACACTATTTGAACTTAACATGTGTAATTTTTTTCCTACAGTTATTAATGAAAAAAGTGTTATTATGGAATGGACAACTTATAGGAAAACGTACGACTATATTTGTAGGACTATGTGGCCATTTCAATGTACAAATATTTACTAAGCTGCATTCAAAAAAGCAGCTGGTTATTAATAATTTTTATGACCTCGTTATTTGGACACATTCGGAGTGGAGGACGCTTCGGTCAAACCATCCATTTTGTAGGACAATTGTTTTTCTGCGTTTATTAACTGATTATCTCCATATTCAAAGAAAAAACTTACTGTAATTCAGACAATTTCGACACCCCACCAAATCCCTGCGCACTACAATAGCTACCTCTATCGAGAATTTTCACAGAGGAAAAACTTGGGCGTCTCGTCGAACCGAAACTACTCACGAAGATTCAGCCTGTTATTAATCACAAAAAAACAGGCGGCGGCTGCTAGACTATTAAGCTAGCGGTTCGCGCCGCGACCGCAACCGGAGACCAAGACCAGAGACCGAGACAGGAGACCGCGACAATTATCTCGGTCTTTTCTGCATGTACTGTGGGTCGAGACCGCGGCCACCACTTCAATTCAGTATCGTAGATTCAGTCGAGGTAGTCAGTTGTGTTGTACTGTGTCATTAATTTAAACTGATGGACAGCCAAGTAAAGTTATTATTGGAGGAAGAAGGAGACGATGATTTGCTCTTATATTATTATTACAAACACAAAACTAAAAGAAGATTACCTATTAAGAAATTATATTTAACTAGAGGCCAAGAAGGATCATTTTCGCTATTAGTGAAGAAGCACCTAATGTTTGATGACAATGGTGCTGTCTTCATGATAACGTATTCAGATTTAAACACTAAACACATGTGCTTTTCGAGCGCGACACGAGACACTACTGGTCCGTACTGTACTGTCTCCTATCTCGCACCTCTGTCTCCTGTCTCGCTCGCGAACTGTCGCGTATGCATTGCCTAACGTCAAGTGACAGTCGCCGTCTCCTGTCTCGGTCTCTGGTCTCGATCTCCGTCTCCGGTCGCGGTCGCGGCGCGAACCGCCACTTTTAGGTAGACCGCACACACACGGTTTCCTGATTAGGTTTCCGTTTCAAGAATTCAGATTCGGAATTCCGTAAGCCTAGCGCATACATTCTGTTTTTTTCTATTCGGAATTAATATTGCCAGTACGTAGAGTGACGCCTTCGTGATAGCACGTTTTAACATTGACGAAGATGAGCTGATTGCTGTGACACTATTGGATATTTTTGGACACACATTATTAAATTTTCAGGTTCACACATTTTGTTAGACAAAAATAAACAGAGAAATGATAAATGTAAAAAGTAAAATTTACTAAAAATATCAATAGCACACGAGCACACGTCCACTCAATACAGCGCTGATGCGGTTTCTGAATGGAAAATTCCGTTCCGTCCGTTCGTGTGCGGCCGGTAAACCAAAAACTACGCGAGCGCTGCGTTCGGAATGACGTCATTCGGTTTTTTTTCGTTTATTAAACCTGGTAGGCTACTCTTGACGCAAACTCAATCTCAATACAATTCCAATGCGATTAATATGTATTCATATTGGGATAAGTTTCGCAATTTCGGGACGCCCCATCTCGATAATAATTTGTTCACTCACACTTTCCACGCAATTTAATTCCAATGTAGCGTATTATCGCTTTTAAGAGTGCCATTTGAATTTTTTAGATTTGGGATTGGAAATTGATTATTGCAATTGTGTTTCAAGAGTAACCCACCTGAACGGCGGTTTGGAGCCCGGAACGAACGTCAGGTTTTTTTTCCTGATGGAAAATATACGAACATTTGCGCTCTGTATATTTTGTAGGTAACGCGTGCATTCAGCTCTACGAATCTGAATTCCTGATACAGAAACCTAATCAGGAAACCGTATGTGTGCGGCCACTCTTAGTCATCATTACTATAACAAAATGGAATGAAAACAAATACATGAGTTTACAGTTTTAAGAGTTGTTACAAGTACCTGCCTGAATAAGCTTAGTAATGATAATACACTCAGCGGCCAGGCTCTTATCATTCGCTGGCAATAATTTTAAGTGTTTGTAACAAATGTTTCCATTGGAGGTAGGTAAAAAAAAATGTTTATTATACAAGAGGGTAATTCATAATGTTTGAGAGTGATACAGGGTTAGTTTTTAAGTTTTAGTCGAATCGGGACTTTTGAGCAAATCAGTTCAAGTTTTGAATTCGTGAAAAGTGTAGCTTTGTGTTAGTTAACTTTTGTGATATTTTGGGTTTAATTTAAGTCTCATCCGTGATTTAAAGTTAAAAAGATGCCTTTGACTGGTGTTAAAGGCATCTTTTTAAGTTTAAGAGTTGCATAAGCCGTAGCTTTGATCAACCAAGGAATGACACAACGAGAGGTGGCTATTGCAATTAATTTTCCGCGCTCATCGATGCAATATGCCATAAAACTATACCAGGAGACAGGCAGCTACTCCCGCAGGCCGCGGGAGGTGTAAGATGCACTTCAGCTCGGGATGATCGGTTCAATATTTTAGAAATAAAATTAACGTTAATTAACTTTAACGCGCCCGGTCTGCGAGTGCTGAGGTTAAGCAACTTTCGCAAAGGTCGGTCATCAGATGGGCGACCAAAAATTTATCACCTTGAGCTCTTCCGTGCTTCGGAAGGCACGTAAAGCCGTTGGTCCCGGCTGCATTAACAGTCATTAACAATCACCAATCCGCACTGGGCCACTGCTGGATAAAGACCTTCCCCAAGGATCTCCACAACAACCAGTTTTGTGCTGCTCGCATCCCGCGACCTTTATCAGATCGTCAGTTGCCCTAAGATAATACTAAATAAATAAATAATAAAAAGCCTTACTATTCACATTGAAGGTAAGGTGACATCATAGAATCCTCTGTCACTTCTTTCACACTTATCTCTTCAACTAACTTTTGGTATGTGGCTATATCTGCTTCAATACTTTTTATTTGTTGGGCCAATTCTTCTGGACTTTTTTCCTTTTGATTTTGGACTTGTATGGAAGAGACAGCAGTGTTCTGAACACTGTAGCCTAAAACACTGTTTTGAACAGCACCATCCGCAATGCTATAGCTCTTATCTTTGTAACTAATGTTATTAGTCTCTGGGTCAAACACGACTTCGTTCGCAATATCAATTTCAATGAAATGCTGTTGTACGGTCTCAAGTGTCGATGAGCCATAAACTGAAACATTTCCATTTGAACTGGAATTTTCCTTTTCATTCCCTTGAATGCTTTCTAAAACTGTTACGTCTCTCATATTTTTGTTTGGGTTTACTAAAGGCACTTCAATTTCATCGTCATCTAAATTTATAACAGCAGCATTGTCTAATCTTGGCCTCTTTCTCCTTTTTCCACTATTAAAAGTCTTTTTCATAGGGGGGGTATCTACAAAACAGATAATGTTATTTTTACTTTACAAATAACATAAAACCATTTTAAATGCACAGCAAAGGTAAATGGGATCTTGAGAATGTAGATCTAAAAGGTCTAAAATAATTATTGGACTAGATAAATTAATCAAACATAACACAACTTTGAGTAAATAATAATAATACCTTTAACATTTTTTGATAAAGTAACAAATGGCACCTTTTTCTTTTTATCCTTCAGAGTTAGAAGCGCTTCACAGAACTCTTTTATGTGAGAATATTTATACATTGGGTCCATTTCTATTTGTGTTAATGCTTTCGTTAGAGCTCTTTCAAATGCTAGTTTCTGAATAGTATTGCTGAACTTCCGTGCGTGGTTTTTGTACAATGGTATCAAGGTTCTATTAATAATTCTGATCATCGCTCCAGATGTGTCAAGCGAAATGCATTTTTCAATCAACTCTCCTAAAGCACTGTTTTCTTGGGATATTTCTTCGATTTGTGACCTTTGATCATCATTAGGAATAGGTAGAATATCAATTACCTCTATGACATCATTACTATTTTCTTCATCTACGTCAATAATAATGTTATGTGCTGACGTGTTACTGTCAGAAAGATCATCAACCACTACAGTTTCCATTGTAAAACTTTAAATCTCTATTTTAAAAATACATGACACTACAAGCAAGCACCTAAAAACAAAAAATACATCTTACATTAGATGTCTATTGCAAGCACATGAAGTTGTTAGACTCTATTTTCCTTAAAATATTTTTATTTATTTTTTACTTTGACGTTGGTATGGGCCACCAAGATGTAGATCCTGCTAATTAATAATATCATCACAGGATCCATCATAATCATCATCATCATCATCATCATCATCATCATCATCATCATCATCATCATCATCATCATCATCATCATCATCATCATCATCAGCCTATACATCCACTGCACCACACTATTTGGAAAATATATTCATAAAATTAACAATTTAAATAAAGATAAAATAAAATAAATAAAAAACAACATACAAAAAGAACATAGTAGTATAGAAAATAGTATGGTATGGTAATATTATAGTAGTCCTAGCAAGCTATAAAGAAATTTTGTTGATGACGTTTGTATGCTTATGTTTATCAATATTAAGAAGTCTCGTTTATCTTACTAAGAAGGGACATCATATGAGACTTTTGTGTATTATCTTTGTTTATTTCGCACACGTGGTATTGTATCAGTCTTTCAAAATTGCATTGCCAACATGTAGCGAAAAGTTAATAAGAGCGTTTGATTTCGTGTTTGGTCTACAAAAGCAGTCCAAGTAGTACTTTTATAAGAACTTGCAAACATGCACTGCAATATCCACTTCTATAACTTTACATTGATAAACAAGTTAAACTGAACATGGACTGGTTTACAAAATAGTTAGGCTACCTACCATTTTAACATTTCATTTCATTGTTTTAACGTACCTGTTTAATTAAACCATAGACAGCTTAGGCGATTAATGTTCATGTAGAAATTGTATTTAAAATATGTGAAATATTGTATAATAATAAACTCCTCTGTTTTCAACTTCAACTAACTTCAACTTTTGTTTATGCAGTTTATGGCAATTGACTGGGTCACTTTTTTTTTTTTTTAATCTTAATTAATGGCTTCGCGTTTAGCATTTAGCCAATTTCAAGTATTTTTTATTATTAGTAATACATAAATAAACAATATTTCTTTTCTGTATGATGATGATGAATGATAATTGATAATAGAAATGAGAAGTGAGAAATGATATACCCCCAACCCCTCGAGTATCTCAGTAAAGATGTGGGGCTTTACAAAGTCCTCGGGCGGACGTCTTGAGAGAATTTGAAAAGTGACGTTGCACTGTTTTGTTTTATTTGCCAACACTCGTGCACACTCACGAACACTTAACGGTTAATAATCCACCATTATTTCACATTAATATTCGATATAACACAAATTTTCGAAAATAAAACAAAACCGCAGACATGACTCTTCACTTTCCCGCCAAGAAGTCCCTGGGTCACTTTAGGTTAGCGAGCGAACTTCACAAAGGGTATGTTCCGATATACACTGCGAGTTCGAGCACTGTCCACTGTCCAGTGCTCTTACTGGTGAGAAAGTTCCGTTATGGACTGACAGTGTGTGTATACTGCCGCAGCGCGCAGTATCCTAGGAAAATATATGACGTCATAAATCGTCACCATTTTTGTACTGTAAGCACTGGCATTTTCCAGGTAAGGTACTCTCAGTGCTTTGATCACGTGATCAACAGCGTCAAGAAATGACATGGACGACAGCATGGATGACAGTATACTGGACTGCGTTCCGTTTTAAACAGTAACCAGTATAGCTAACTATAAAGAACCGGCTTTGCAGTATACTAAATTGACGTCTCTCATCTTACAGTGCTCACAGTGTATATCGGAACATACCCTAAAAGTTTGAGGTTTTTTTACATCTTTGGCTTGAGGAATAAACAGGCTAAAAAGGGTATGTTTCGATATACACTGCGAGCACTGTTCAGTGCTCTTACTGTTGAGTTTGTTCCGTTATGGACTGACAGTATACTGTCGCAGTATCCTTGGGAAATATGTGACGTCATAAATCGTCACCATTTTTGTGCTGTAAGCACTGGCATTTTCGAGGTAAGGTACTCTCAGTGCTTTGATCACGTGATCAACAGCGTTCAGAAATGACATGGATGACAGCATGAATGACAGTATACCGGACTGCGTTGCGTTTTAAACAGTAACCAGTATAGCTAACTATAAAGGAAAAGCTTCGCAGTATACTAAATTGACGTCACACCTTACAGTGCTCGCAGTGCATATCGGAACATACCCAAGGTAGCTGCAAAACAGCGAGGTTGACAGTGACATTGACAGTTTTTCTTTTCTTGCTTGATGACTTTGTGCGGTTAGCACATTAAGCCAGGGCACACAATAATTAATAGTACCAGGGTAAAGTATTTTTCTTACAAGTTAAACAAATACATAAATATATTTACTTTGTAGTAAAAGGTAAGATAGATAATTAATGTTAATAGTAAAGAAATGCAAGGCTTTACTGAGACCTCACGCGGACTTCAGAGAATTGGAAGAGAGACGTTGCAGTTTTGTATTATTTGCGTTGGCAGTTTTGACTCAATGCACGTTCACGAACACTCAAAGGTAAATAATCCACCATTATTTCACATTATTATTCGACATGTAACCATGACACAACTCTTCACTTACCCGCCAAGAAGTCAACCCCACAGACTTATTAATTAGAGATTACATCACTTGGTTTACTATCCAACACTAGTATTTCTTTGTAATGAAATGACCTTGTGAAGGGGTACGTTTATTTTATTGTAATATTTTAAATTTGTGATAAATGTGATCCACCCACATTGACAGTTGTTATTATTTTTTCCCTTATTTATATACTTAATGGCATAAGAATTTATGCTAATGGTTTCGTGCGCTTAGCTATTTAGCCAGTGATAAAGTGTATACAAACAATAACAAAAAATTTGTTAACCTAGAATTTTTTTTTTTTTTACATGTGGTTGTCTTCTATAAGTATGTTTTGTGTTTATTTGTAATGGAAAGTGTCCTGCTATGATCGGGCATTTTCCAATATTTTTGACGCTGTAAGGGAGAAAAGATCTGGACACTTGCTGAGTTTCTTGCCGGTTCTTCTCAGTACAAGATCTCCCGCCCAGAGTAGACTTACGAACCGATGGCATAGTGACATTTATAAGAGCTACTTGTAGCCTAAACTGATTAAAATTATTTTGAATTTTGAATTTTGAATTTTGCTTTATTATATTCTATCAATCTGTATGTCTGCAAGACATGAATCATGTTTACGTCACGTGATTTTTTAGACCCGCACATACGTGCACTCCATCCGACGACCGCTGATGACCTCCGTATGACTGACTGCTGAACCACAGAACACAATTACTCCAAGGAGGAATGAGCGCGTGCCGCAGCGAACAGCTGATATTATAGTCGCGCGCGCCGTTGTCCGACCGCGATCGCAGCGCCCCCTACCGTCATCTTTAGTAAAAAAGAATTGTGTATTTGCATTTATGTCATTAGTTGTAACACTAGTATAAAATTGTTCTTTAGCTAGTAAGTTTTTACTAAATATACATTCTACAATCTGTCTTCAATCAAAGCTAGTGTATTATTTACTACAAATACCCACTAGCTAAAAATATATACTTCCAACAACAACTAAAAATAACATGATTTTTAACAAGGCATGAAATAAAATGGTGATAATTTATTTACCGTTCAATTATAGCTGCTTTCTTTCCACTCGTTGACAGGGGTCAAGGTCAGGGGAGGGGGGCCTCTTTATCAGCCTCTATTCTAATTTGGCTACTCTCCACGTCGAATAATAATTAGTATTTTCTGAGCAAATAAATAACTTTAGAGCGTTAAACAACAAATTCAAACATGCTCTGCAATAAAAATGAATAGCCAATTCCACTGCTGGGCAAAGGCCTCTGTATCGGCTGCCTAAGGCAGGCAATGCCGGTATAGCGGTGTGGGAGTGTAATGGGATCTATGGGAACTTACTTGGTACTATGGGGAAACTCGAGCAGACGTTGTTGGGGTAGCTACGATACGATTGTCGTGGGGATGGAGCTGAGCTGGTAGAAGTCTCTTCTTCTTCTTCTAGATAATGTCTATTTACAACTGTAGCGTCAGCTCGGAATTTGTATCTAGAGCACACACTCGCTGTTTCCAGTTGACGCACATACTTATGCATTAGTAATAATTAGTATATAAGATGTAAAAACAAATACAGAATTCTCATAGTTCTCAGGTCACGAAGCTATAGACAACATACTGGCTGTTTGATTTATTCTCCCACGCTAGGAGCTAAACAACTATAGCACGTATTAGTTCGCGTACACACACACACACACACGCGCGCACACGCACTTTATGAAAGGGGTCTCACCGACGTAATTGAATATTTGAGCTGAATGCATAGTGCAAAGCAGTTAAGTACCGGTAGGCTATCGAACGAGATAATCCAGAATGTTTGAGCGGAGAGCTTAGCGGATCGGAACTCACGCCCTTACGCGTCACGGGTTGGTCACGGGTCGAGCAACACACTCCCCCCGCCGCCAGGTGCGGCGTAACTTTGATTGAGTTAATGAGTGCTTGGGTGAACGAGCGAATGAGACCGTCGCGTTTCTGGCGCGAACAGCCTCCATCACTGAAATCAAGTTATCCACTTTAATACTTGTAACTTTGTTAAACAATGCAATACGGATTGGTTAAATAGTTACTGTTCATTTTGGGGTTTTTACGTAGCTTTAAAGATAATAAACTTAGTAGTATTACAAAATAAGAAGTCCCAGAAGGTAGACTTACTATATACCGCGCTCGAGCAACGCTCACCCCTCAAGGAGCTCAAGGGGTCTATACCCCTTGCACGGACACAGATCTCGGAACATCCCAGAACAGTCCGAGAGCAGCTATAGCGAGATTTCGTGTCCGTTAAAGGTTTTCTGTGTGCGAAACTCAAGCAAGTTTGTATGAAGCTCCTTATTTTGTGGTAGTATTCTTAGCGTAAGCCATAATGTTTACGTAGTAATTTGTATAAAATATGTAAAAATAAGCTCCCTTGTAGTTTTATGTATTGAATTTTTGTGCTGACTTCAATGTATTTGTTTTAATGAAAGCCAAAACATACAGATAAATATTTATTTATTTAGAGAGGCCAATTTAAAATAATTGTTATTATGAAAATAATCGCAACATTAAACAAACATTGGCTCGTTGCAGTTATAACTAATTATTATATAATATACTGAATCTCTTACCTTATGTCTTAATTAAAAATACAAGATATCTAATTTACAATAATAAAAGAATACTAATTGTAAGCAAAAAGAAATGCAATGGCAAACAATGAGGTGGATGATAAGGGCGGATAAGTTGACATTTCGATTGATTGATTCATGGTACTGAAATCGTTCTAAAATACATATTTATTTTAAAAATATTCACTTATACTCAGGTCAAATTTTATGTAGAATGTTTCGAAACAAATTATTCACTATTTTTAACGCAAATATATATACTGCCAGAAAGATTTATACTGGTTTTAAGAGAGAGCCATGGTCAACTCACACTGATGACGTGGCAGTTTGACTCTTAAACCATTTTAAGCTTTATTCCTGTAAGTTAACGCATAGTATCTCTTGAATGCGTTGGGTTGGACAACGCATCAAAACAATAGCAGGCGACTGCTTTCAAGCGATACTATGCGTTATCAAATACAAATAAAGCTTAAAATGGTTTGACAGTGAAACTGACGGCCGCTGCCATATCAGTGCCAAATTGACCCTAACATGCAAACCAGCGAATAATTGTGACTTTTTCTAAAGGAACAGAAAACATCTGGCTGATGCTTAATATTTACATAGATAATACGTTTCACATAAAATTTGGCCTGAGATTATAGGCTTCAGTTGTAGTAATGCTTGTTGCTGGGTTTTAAAGCCACGCTTACCATTCGCGCCAACCGCAAGCCTCACTGTAAAGTCAGCCTTATAAAATTGTTTATAAAAATTCCACAACCGTTATTGAAGTTTCAAATGGTTTTTTTTATTAACACACAACAAAAATGTATGACAAATTAAATGGGTCCTTTCTTATAGCAAACATCGGTAAAACATACCTTTGTTAGGAAGAACAATTTTTTACGTGATGATGCAACTGGCCTTGTATTTACTCTTCAGTTGTTATACTTGTAAAAGAGATTCCGGCTTACGAATTTTTGAAGTCAAAAAAATAAAATAATTTTAATTATCTAAAGCGGTTTTTTTAGATCTGCAGACCTAAGAGCAAAGATTTGAGTGTATACTAACTACTACAAGGTATATTAAAAACATTAATTTCCAGAACGTACTTCCGTAAACACTGGGGGGGTTTAAAGGCAGATACACAGTTAAATCACAATTCTTCAGTATGTCACAATTCAAAGCCAATAAATCACAATCAGTAACTGAATTATTAGAACCCATAATCATTCAAAATGTTAATATAATAAATAATTCAACAAAGACGATTTAAACATGAAACAATTTACGTATTCAAGTATATTCTATGAAGACCTTGAATTATTTTAATTATGTATATTTTCATATGGACTACACTCTGAAAGCACCATGGTGCATGATGTGACACCTATTAATTAAATGAATAGTATTTAAATCTTCAATAGAATTTACATTTTCTAAAATTACAATTAAATAGTTCTTCATAAATTTTACAATTGCTTATTACTAATCGCGAGCATTTGATATTTACATACAGCAGGTAATTACAATATATAATTATAAATGCTTGTGATCACTAGTTGGCTTACTAATTATAATTTGATCTTCGTCAAGAACACCCAGTAAATCCACCTCACCTAAAACAAAGAGACAACTAAATGTTTCGTAAACTACCACAGAAAACTAAAATGTTCACTGAACAAATGTAGTCTATGTATGTATGTATTAGACATGGGACGGGTACCCGGTTTGGATCCGGTACCCGGCGGATCCGGCAGTTTTTTAGGATCCGGCCGGGTAACGGGTAATAACGTCGGGTACTCGGCAGTGCCGGGTAATTTAGTGAAGGAAAATTAATGACTATAATATTAATTTGAAAAACCTTTATTATGCAAGAAAAATACAAATGGTTATGGTTCTATCATATTTAGCTTATTTGTAATTTAAAATTGGCAAATTGTGATGTAAAAACACCAGTTTCTCAACACGATTGGCATCAAGTCGACTTCATTTGGTCTCATATATTAATCCTGCTTCTGAGAACAGGCGTTACTGTAAATTGAGCTTGCAGTTGTATTCTTCTCACTATTTATTTACTTATCTAAAAAACCAGCAGCTAATAAAAACCTAATATACCGTTATATTCATTACCGCATCTTCACGTATTAACATACAGGTTTGGTGCAGCGCGGCACGCCACGACCACTCCACCCGTTCACCTTGATACTAACTATAGATTTGCCAGTCTGTGCTGCAGTGCGGCACGCCTAACCAATCCACTGTGGTACTCACTATCGCAGCGGCTGGCGACGCTCAGTCGGCGCGCGCGACGTGACGTCGCTGCAGCGCCAGCGCCAGGTCGTGCTGCAGCGCGGCAGTTCGGCGCGCCACGTCCGCCGGCACCACCGACCGCAGACCATTCACTATGTCCTTCGTCTTGCCTGCGTAGCAAAGATGTGCGGTAGTCAGTAATAGTTTGACAAAAAAAATATCTATAAATTTTACGGGATGTCAGCTAGTAGGAAGCAGATGGTCTATTTAATTGTTGCTAAAGACTAAATTCAGTTCATCATCATCATCATCATCATCAGCTCGTTTTATGTCACCACTGCTGGGGCACGAGCCTTCCCTATGGATGGATAGGGAGAATAAGATAAAGAACAGACATAGATAATAAACATAGACCACCACGCGGCACAGTGCGGATTCGTGGTTGTTAACGACTGCTAGTGCAGCCGGGACCAACGGCTCTACGCGCCTTCCGAAGCACGGAGGAGCTCGAGATGACACATTTTTGGTCACCCATCCGATGACCGGCTTTTGCGAAAGTTGTTTAACCTCAGCACTCGCAGACCGGGCGCGTTATCCACTGCGCCATCGAGCTCCTCAAAGCAGCTTTACAGAGAGCAAATTCAGTTGCTAACCCCTATTTTTTATGATTAACCTGTCATCTGCCGCGAGCACTGATCAGTGCCATAAACAATTAAAATTTTATTGTGTCAGTATTCACGGTAGATAACAGGTTAAAGGAAAAAAATGTCGATCGCTGGTTCCTGTTGAACACTGGTGCCAATAATTTATCGCAAATTTTGTTGCGAACAAATAAACTATCATGGTCACTTGCAATAGAGTAATTATTAACAGGATTCTTACCATATTTATTATTTACTAACGGCCCGTCCCTGCTTCGCACGGGTGGTAATTTTTTTAAATATAGCCAATGTTACTCAGCGCTAATGTAGCATTCTAATGGTGAAAGAATTTTTTAAATCGGTCCAGTAGGTTTTGAGTTTATTCGTTGCAAACATACATACATACATACATACATACATACAAAAATACAAAAGTTTCCCAGGCTCGATTCCCAGCGGAGAGACATCCCCGCTACACACGACGAAAGTTTATACTGACACCCTCTACCTACCGTTAGGTCACAAAGTAGGTGTCAGACAACCTTGCGCAAGCACAAGGGACCATCTGCGTCAGGTCATAACGCCAGATCAGGACGCGCCGAAGCGCATTCTTCATCCGGAAATCTTAAGACTAGTGTCTCGAGCGAGTTGCCCCGTGGACACGTAAAGTCCACTTCCTAATATCCAGATAGGTTACCGGAGCTGTAAGCTCGCTCACTTCTCGCTGCACTTAAAGTACAACTCGCAGTTTCCACTGCGGAGAGTACACGTTTGTAATAGATTTGGTTGGTAGTAGGTCTTGTTTTTAGTCCGCCTGGCTAGCTTCCACCGTCTTGTCTAAATATGTCCCATTAACTTCAATGCTAGTAGCATTGTTGTGTTCCGACAGAAGGATAATAAGATAGCCAGTGGATCAATAGTTAAAGATTACAGGTGAAGTGCGCTTCCAACATCAGCCACCATCACGAAACATCACGAAAGATTAAAGCCAAGGTCTAACCTGTAAGAAATTTAAAAAAGAGACCTATATTACAAAAATCATACCGAAGTAGATGTCGTTGAGCGTATTTCTAATCTTGTTCTCCATGTCCTCAACCATGCGGCCGATGTTGATGATGTGAGGCGTCACGTCGCTCACCGAAGAGTCCTGCTCCGCCTGTTCACAAATTATTTACGTAAATAAACAATTTAAAGACTTTTTGTTTTAAACATACTCCACAACCAACCGGTCAACCCGAATCGAGGTACTAGTCTTTAGCCTCCTTTTCCGTCTTTAGTCGCCTTCGGGTTGTTCCGCTTTCAATCTGCTCCGAACCTCAACGGAGAATCTAGTAGAGAAGGAGACACGCTTGTGTGACGTCATTTCTTCTAGTTTCAATCACACGGCAAGCGCAATCGTTTTAAAAATTATATGTATTTGTGTCAAAACTGTATGCATTTGTAAAACGTTAATTCTATTTACTAAGTTTCAGTTTCAGCTTAGGTTTCTCGCCGCCCGCCCCCCAAAATGTCCGATGACGCTGAAAAGGGCGTCAAAAACAAACTCCTTTGTACCTATAAGGTCTAAAGGTAAATACAATGGTAAGAGCTCGGTCTGCGATTGCTGAAGTTAGACAACTTGCGTAAAGGGTTTTTTTTTTTTTTTTTTTAAATATTTACGGGTAAGCGCAGTGCCTTAATCTCACCTGATGTTAAGTGATGATAAGGCCATTTGGTGGAAGCGCACTTCACCCGGGAGGACCATCAACTAGTGAGGTACTGGCTATCTTATCTCTAGCTGCCGGAACACAACAATGCTACAAACATTGATGTTATGGCGACATATTTAGATAAGATGGTTGTAGCTAGTAGCCAGGCGGACAAACAAGCCCTACCACCAACCAAACCGAGTACACAAAGATGTACCCCCGCTGGGAATCGAACCCGGGACCTCTGGGTCTAAACCGGTGGTCTTAACCACTACACCACAGAGGCGGTTAAAAATGAGGGTATTCGATAGATGATCAAAATTGTATTATATCAATCTCGTCCGTGCTTCGGAAGGCATGTAAAGGTTTGGTCCTGGCTGCATTAGCAGTTGTAAACAACCTCTAATTCACACTGAGTTCGCTTGGCAGTTTATGGCGGCGCGGCGTGGTGTTTCTTGCACCCATAGAGAAGGCTCATGCAACAGTAGTGGGGACATAAAATGAGTTGGTGATGAAACAGGTCTGTGTTCTTGTGTGAGATATGTGTGTATCAGTGGCGAGGGGTCGAAATACGGCGAAGGTAAGTCGGCCTAGAATTTACAAATCAGACAATAATAAACATGGAAATAAATAATTTTGGTCACTATGCAACTGCCTGGCACACACATATATTTAACTAATTGGTGACAATAATTACTGACATAATTAATAAGATCTGCGTGGTGGATGCCTGAAGTGGGATTTCTAATAGAGAAGCCGATGGGAATCGGTATGTATAGATCCTTCGAAACTGGTGTGTTGTATATAGGATACCAAAATGTGAAAGTCTGAGAGTAAAATTAAATAACCTATAACTGTCCCACTGCTGGGCAAAGACATCCATTATTGAAATCAAATTATCACTATTATTGATGGGTATGGTGATCACAAACCCGGCCTATGCATCGAGAAATTCGAAGCACACTTGCCCCGAGCTGGGAATTGAACCCAGGACCTTTAGGGAATCGAGCCCAGTGGCAAAGCGCTCGGCCCCAATTCCCTGAAGGTTCCGTTTCTCTGAATTCCCTAAAGGCGTTAATCTGAAAATAAAACTACTATTGACCTGTCGTGTAAGACTGCCGCCCAGGTTCATGGTGCCGCTGCCCTCCTTATTGGTCTGAAGCCACAGCATTGCGGTGGAGGTCAGCTTGTAGTGGGCGTTTCGCCCAGAACTTTTCTCAACCACCTCCACCACGTGGATAGAGTCCCAGCAGCCCTTGATCTTCTGTGACCCGTCGCCCGCTTTCTTGATCAGAATTACACCTGAAATTTGATATGCGATTTTGTCATACTCTACCTTTTAGCATGGAAAAGAGTCACAGTCACAGTTAGAGGAGACCCCAAAAGACAGAAATGTCAAAGCAATAATATAACTAAACTAGCTGTTCCTTGTCCTACCATATCACCTGAATGCGCTAATATTTCGTATTCGCTTACCCCCTTACAAATAAACAAAGAATAAGGTCCGAATAGTTATTCCGTGTTTTGTTCCTGTCATGGAAACGTCATTTCAAATTAAAGTAAAAGAGACAAAACGTGGAATAAGTATTCCGACTTTATTCTCTGTTTATTTGTAAAACCCTTAGCGTTTTTTCTGACTTTTTTTAAGGGTCATAGTGTGATGTTAAATAGCTTATTAGAGCCTTCTATAAAATTTAGGCCATCAAACTACATGACTAAAATGAATTGACGGTATACCTCATTCTTCTCTATAACTTTTATATTGAAATGTCAATTTTAAATAGCAGTTACAATTATTCTACGAGACGATTACGAGATGTTGGTTAAATTTTGATTTATCTTTGTTCGTTTTTTTGTGAGTCTTTGTATTCAAATGTATGCCAATACAATATTTGGTTGGAGTCAGAAATGAGTTGGAAGATACACAATATATTTTATCGCCACTGTTCACAAGTATTGGAATGTCCTTTATTAAATGATTAATATGTGTAGGATATAAGTTAATTTTTTCTTGATGGGAATTCGAATTGATATGTTTCTTAATATTCCAACATTTGGGAATTATGTGTACATTGCAAACTGTACATAAAACTTTATCTTCAGTTTTTTGGAGTTCAGGGTATTTTGTACCTACATATACCATATACTTACTTGAATGTTATGCTATGAATGGCTATATAATGGGAAACATTGTTGTGAGCTGACATTGGACTATCTTTGACGTGAATAATTTATTATCAGTATAAGTGGCCAGTATTATACTTCTATGGAAAAGGTTTATCTCAAGAGCATTCATGCACTGGACTGCAACGCGAAACATTAAAAAAACATATGTGAAAATGCAATCATAGTTATAAGTTACTTATCAGTAAAATAAAAAAACAGAAAAATATAATAATAAAATAAATAAATAAATAATTGTACATAAATAAAACTAATTATCAATTTACTTACAACTTAATCTCATGTATATGTATGTATTTGTCATTATGAATAAAAAGCAGGAAGGGAGATAACATTGATAAACTAAAAGTGCAAATACACAATACACTTCAACAAAACATTTTATTTAAGTTCTGATATTGTGTAATGGTAAACAAATCATTCTGTAATTTACATCTAAATAATTAGCAATGCAAATGAGGTTCTTCCGAGAGTACTTTCACTTGTGCATTTGTTACATAAAACAAGTTAAGAGACATTTAAAGAGATCAAGATATGTTAGCTATAAGTAAAAATGGTAACAAACAAATAGGTGTACTGGCAGTAACAAGAATAAACTTAACAACAAACCTGCAAAGCCATGATCCATGTCCCACAAGTACACTGAGCTGACTCCACCCTCAAAGTACATTTCTCTATACTGATCAAATGCATAATTGGCCTCAATTTCCAATTTCCTCAATTTTTCTGATGGCATAGATCCATCTTCTAATGGAGGGTCGTATGTATTTGACCATGGAGACCTGTACGAGTCACCATCACGATTGTAATCACAGAGTAAGTAATCTTTTCCGTTACTGCGATCCTGAGCAATCTTTAAAGGCTGATCAACAGATGATAGCAAGTCCTCACACAAACTAGGCACAAGATCTATTAAATCTGTCAAGTTCTTCTCGATTTGTTGGGGTGGGAGCCTCCGCATTAAGTCCAAAGCGCAATCCATTTGTTGTTCAGTCTGAAAATATAAAGAAACAGGTCATATCTATGAAAAACGTATTATTAGTCATCCATCACAACAACGAAGGCATTTCTCTACATAGGGCGAACATAATCGGTAAAAGTATTACCATTTTTAGATGGGTTTTAAAATGTGATAACTAATTAAACTAAATTAAAGAACAGTTTCACTTTGTGGATATTAACACCAAGATTATTTCTGCAAATGCAAATTACAGTATTTTTGGGGCTCGTCGATTTGACAACTACATTTGACAGATGCGATAACGTTCAAGAACTATCAAATCAAACTATGGTCCTGCCTTCGTTAAACTCTATTTAGTAGCATGCTAAGCCCATAATATTTCCATCAAATTCAACACAATAAACTAACAAAAAGTAATCTAGTAGTTAAATAAAATTATCATGTCGCTATAAATTTATTTTTTTACTACAAAAGAATACAATATCTTCAGCGGAAACAGCTGTCTACGTCACTGTCACATTGCCTTAAATGGACGCGGTTTTAAAAAATACATTACATACCTGTGGTAAGATATCTATACCGTTCACTCTTATCAAAAGGTGCCTGTATAGAGTGAAAAGGGAAAAGAATTTTGAATTTTCTTGAAGTGCAGTTGTACAGTCTGCTTCCTGTGAAACGTCAATTGACAGTTTTGTCAGAGTAATGTTTTGCTAAACTTTTGTTGATATTACTTTATTACCGCTAGCGTTTTGTAATATTTGCTTTTGCATTTTTATCAATGGAACTGTGATCTCACTTTACATCTTGTAATCGCGGTGTGGTTGTGCGAAAGTTAGGATTCCAAGGTTTGTATTGTAAAGCCATTAAATTGTTTCAATAATGATTCACGTTATGGGAATGTCTCGTAATATCATACTATAACTCCCATTGTAGCGGCCAAAACAGGAAGTAAATTAATTAGTACTTACTTGTATAAACAGTTGTCAGATAGCGATTACAGAGAAACGATGAACACAGATTAACCTATAGGTTATAATATAATAAAGTTATGACTCCAGGAAACCTTAGAAAGTGCACATTGCATGCAGTTTGTGAGGCTATTTTCTATTGCTATTGTGATTCTTTAGTGTTATGCTCCTAATGTGTTGGTAAAAAGAGAAATAAAAATAGTTGGCAGTAAGTCTTGGAGATAGATTTCTGGTAACTAAACCAATAAAAGTGTATTCATAGCAATGCACTATGCTAATCATCATTTAACTTATTTCATTTGTCAATATCATTAAACCTTTTTTAATATTATGATTTTGAAGCAAGATATGAAACTTGTATTTTATTTTAATTAAACTATAATATATTTAATCTTTTTTCAGGTCTTCACATACTTACATTCCATAAACATTCCAATTGTCATGATGCCGACTCAGTTGGTCAATCAAGAAAACCATGCAAACGATATACGTGTGAAAACCGTGTACAGTGGTGATGTGATGATAACGTACATCAACCATAATATAACGTTAGAAGAGTTTACCCAGGAGATGGTGGCAATATGTCGTTTCGCTCCTGAACAGGTATGCTTCAGTACTTATTTGTTTAAGGCTTTAAATAAGTTTTGTTGTCATTGACTTCCTTGTAAAATGTCAATTACACTTTAATTTATAAATTATTCTGTATATAAAGTGTAGAAACGAATATGTATATATATTTAGGAGACAGTTTTCTGGGCTACAGTTATGCTAAACAAAGTTTTATAGCAGGGAGTAACTCATACTACGCAGGTATCATAGGCATACCTTTATACCCAACGTTTTGACCAAGTTGCTCAGCCTGTGGTCACACGCAAACTGATGTTGTGTGCCTTAATCCCCGTTATAAAACTTTGTTTTCAATTGAATGTGAAAGTTTAAAAGTGTATATAACTATGGTATGGTATTGAGGCTGTTTGTTTCATTAAAAACACAGCTGACATTGCAACATCAGATTCAGCTTGCTAACTGAATGTTGTGATTTCAATTCATTTCATTTTATTTCTTGTGTATTTGTGAGAAGCAATTTAAAAATCGCCACAAGAGTTAGTGATGTAGAGCTGATTTTTTAAATAACTTAGTTTAGTTTGCAATTAGCTCAAAACAGAACAGAATTACATAATATGGAGAAGGCCTATATAGGTAGTTGGGTATACAGGCTGGAAATGATGATGAATTATTTTTTTCCCTTTGCATCTGCAATCAGTTCATTCACTTTAAACAGATGTGTTGCATGCTTCTTTCGTACAGAGTGTGTCCTCCAGTGAGAACATCTACTCATATTTCTCTACGCTATAGGATGTGGATAGTGATGAATGTAAAAAATATTTATGTAAGCATAATGATGCCAAACATTACCCTATCAAGCACTGACACTGTAATTAAATTTTTTTTAGGTGTTTACAATGAAGTGGGTAGATGAAGAAGGGGACCCATGCACCATTTCTACTCAGTTGGAGCTGGATGAGGCGTTGAGGCTGTATGAGCTGAACCGGGATTCGGAGCTCACTGTTCACGGTAAGTACTGATATAGTGAATAAGGATATCACGTGCATATTCTTTTTATAGTGTGCTTGACTTGTGTCGAAGAGATGCATTATTATGATTTTAAAGTTTTAACTATTGATTAAAACTGAATTGAATTCGTAACCTATACTATATAGAAAGAGGGAGAAAAAACACTTAATTTTAAACCCTCATCCATTGTTAACATGCTGTTGTGACTCCATGTTAACTGGCTCAGTCTTTGGGTGTGCTGTGACTTAAGCAAAGTGTGGTTTTAAAGCGTTGGTAGCCATTCAGATAGATGCCACAAAATAAAGAGACCCAGAAGGTATGTAAGCTTAATACATTCAAGATCTTTGTCCGTACAAGGGGTCCATGTGTGATACTCAGGTCTCCCCATAGATTGAACCACGATTTTACTCATTTAATTAATTTCATACTGATGTGAATCCATACGTAAAAACTAGAATATTAGCTTTTCTGGATATTTTTACATGACTATTATTAATGTGTCAATAAAGCATTAATAATAATCTTACATACAAACATAAATAATCTCAAGTCTATTACTCAAAATAGAGTATTGAAATCACTGATTTTGAATATACTCGTTTTTACTGACCCGACGCCACAATTAGCATAAACAAAGAAGGGTCCCGAGGTGGTATAGATGACATCAGTGATGGTTTGTACCCAAGAAAAGTAACTTTCAATTTAGAGTACCAATCCCAATATCATTTTTTTTTCAATTTACTAGTACACTGAAGGTCAACGACTATAAATGAGCTGATAACGCCATAGATAAGTCCAAATAGTTTGAAACCAGTCCTTTGTGGTGTACATCTTCAATTAGAGCTGGAAACTAAACTAACCCAAAGTTGGCGCAAACAGACGGTTTTCCTTTAAGTTGCGCGTTCCCTGCCCCACTGCATAATTAAAGCGACGATGTAATGTTTGTTAGGTATCCTATAGACGCTTTACTTTGTATTTAAGGTAAAGAAAGATACTAGACATAAGAATTAACTTGTATGTAACTAAACTTTGACTTTTTAAAGTTGTTTAAGTGACAATAATGATGTTTATAATTCTGGCCTTTGACAAAACTTTAAACACACAAATTAAAGGTGCGCCGACCAAAAAAAGCCAAAAGTGTAGTCACGGTTAAGTAGATATATGATGAAAAGGCTATCGCATTAAATAAACAAATTATATATTTAGTATCGAAGGGAACGTATTTACAATTAAGTAGTCCGACCCATAAATTCATAACACACTATAGTTTTTTCTAATATATCATTTAAAGTTGGTCAAAAATCATGAAAACGAGTGGCGGCGTTTAGTAGATACCTATCTTATAGTTTATCTAAATTATTATACCTCTAATTATGTCTAAACAATCAAAAATGTCTCTACAAATCGTCCATCTCACTTTTTCGATTTATTGAGCGGTTTTCCAAATAAAAATAATTATTAATTTTTCTTACAAGTAATACATAAATAAAAAATATTTCTTTCCTGTATGATGATGATGACGAATGATAATAGAAATGAGATTGAGAAGTGAGAAATGATATACCCCCAACCCCTCGAGTATCTCAGTAAAGATGTGGGGCTTTACGGCTTTAGCCCTCGGGCGGACTTCTTGAGAGAATTTGAAAAGTGACGTTGCACTGTTTTGTTTCATTTGCCAACCAACACTCATGCACACTCACGAACACTTAACGGTTAATAATCCACCATTATTTCACATTAATATTCGACATAACACAAATTTTAGAAAATAAAACAAAACCGCAGACATACTAACTCTTCACTTTCCCGCCAAGAAGTCCTTCAATACACTTTCAACCATATGCTTATGACATAAAGTTCACAGTCTATTAAGGAAATTTGACAGTTTGTGGTAGGTTAATGTGCAGGCGTGTGTACCATTCGATCACGTTAACGATAACGAGAATTTGTTTAGCATTAAAGCAGCCTCCCACGACCCGGTCAACCCCTGTCGAGGTCCTAGCCTTTAGAGGCGCTCTCGGGTTGTTCCGCTCGTGTTCCGATCCGAACCCTATGAAAACCCTCTGACGGTGTTCACACGGCTTGAGGAGCTCTTTAAGTTTCTCGCCGCTTACAAAAAAGTTCGGTGACGCTGTAAAGTTCTAGATCAAAATCTTTAAAATAAAAAATAATTGGAACAGTGCCTCCTGGTGACAAACGAGGCAGGTAAGTTGCCATTTTGATGGCGAAATGTACACCACCATATACCACGTATACACCATTCGTTGACTTTAACGAAAATGAGGATACGTATCATCATCATCATTTAGATATATCATCATCATATCATCTTCATACTGAAGTTTGGAGATCAGGGGCTCTGTTTTTCCTTCGCCTCGAGTCGAGCGCTTGGTTTCTACTGATTTTCGTTCGACATTTGGCTTACCATATTTTTGAATCGCTCGACCGCAACAAGTGCCCTCACCCACTCGTTGCAGTCGAGCGATACAAAGCGATTGATAGAATAACCGTCAAAATCAATGCGTTGTGTCAATGTCATGTAACTCGTTTGTCATTGATAGTCTTTTCTATTAAAAATCAAAGGTTTTTTTTAACAGCCAAAGAAACATGGATATTACGTTCCGTTTTCATTGAGGTTGTTACCGGTTTTCTCTAAATTCTGCGTGGAACGGATAAGATACAACGTTTCGTATTATGTTTGCAGCACCGGAAACGAACGATTCAAAAATACAGAAAATCATGCGACTTGGAAGACGAGTGTCATACGTGATAACACAATGTCATACGTGCGATTCAAAAATAGATCCCCAGTATACAAAATTAAAGGAATAGAAAGAATAGAAAAATATTTATTCAGTATCACAAAACAACATTCAAACTAGTAAAGCATTCATAATTTAATATACATGGTATTAATATATATGCATTAATATATATGCATGCCGTGGCAACCTGTAATTAAGATGACACTTACACAGAAAAAACGGTTTTCTCAAAATAAGCAAAAAATACTTGCATGAAAGCAAATTGCATTAAACCAAGATTATGGTTGTTTCATATATATGGAAACTATTATTTTCTAACGTAAAGGAAAAAAATATCTTAAATTGACATTAAAAACAAAGTTTGAATGAAGACAATTTCACTTGATTTAAGACATTCTATCTTTCACCAAGAATTATTAGTATTCTTATAAGTCGACGATTCTTTTGGTGTAAGCTTAGAATGTTTTTTTATTTTAAGAAAATGTTGATTTGAATTCAGAAAGTAAACAACTTCGCTTTATATAAAATATACTTAATTTTAAGACAGGGTTTGTTTGTAGCCGTACGGACCCAACCACTACGTTTCACAGGGGTAAAAGCGCAGGGTTTAGTGCCGCAGTAATATACTATACTAGGAACACAGAAAATCAAAGGAAGACCAAGATAGTTCCAATAGCTTGGAAGCGACTAAGTACAGACTTTAATCTCTTAACTTTGTCAAAGTTACAATTTTTACTTATAGTTTCGTAAAGAACATCTCGATAGCGCGATTCAGGATGCTACCGCCAGCGCCATCTAGTAACAAAGGGCGGAACAATAGAAAGATAAATAAACTTTCATTTTGAAGTAAGTATTTCATTATATTAAAACAATAATATTTAAATTTCTTAGATTAATTTTACTTTTACTTCATTTAAAATATTTTTCCTTGATTGTAAAAATTGCACTAAGAGTATTATTTATTTGTTTTGAGAGAGTCAATATCTAGAAATAAACAAATATTACTTGAAATAAGACAATTTTCCTTATAATTAATTACTATGTCAAGAAAAATATTTTTCTTGCTTAAAGAAATCCTTTTTTTCTGTGTAGCTTTAAGTTTATGTTTGTTTCTACAATTTTTGCTTGTTTCAGTGTTTGTCTTGTAGGTTCTCCTAATAAACAAATAAAAATAAAAAATGGTATATGATACTGAAAAGGCATCTTCTCAGCATGTGTTATAACACTTCAATAATGCTACAACGCTGGACTTCCGAAGTATAATTATGGACGTAAAAAACTAAAAAACTCAGGGTGCCTAGTGTGAGTCTTGTTAATATTATCCGTATTCATTCAATTACGTTTACGAAAATGTAAATTTGTATGACAATATTCTATCTCTTCTCGTATGTCGCTAGGAGGCGCTGCTTCAATGCCATACTATTTTCGTTTTCGTAAACGTAATCTAATAAATACGTATAGTAAACAAAAGGCACATTAGGCACCTTGAACACTGTATATTTATGATAATAGTGTTCTAAAACAATTACCGTTTAATATTTTAGCACTTGTATGATTACGTTATTGTAAAGTAAATATTGTCATGCAAATGAAACACTTATTACAACCAATTAGGGAGCGTTTTCTGTTGTATGTACGCATCTGTTTAAATTGCTTACAATTAATTATGAATTATTGTCGCGTTGTTACAACTCGCACATTGGCTGGATACAATTCGTTTAACCGATATTTAGATTTCTAATCAGTCGTGAAGGCAATCTGAATTATGTACGACGCCTCCTTTTTCAGATGTTTTCACACTGTCTGAATAAGAAAAAAGTAATTAGCTTTGGGATCAGAACAATGTTTGTGAAGTTGTTTAATATATATATATTTTTTAATATTGGAACAAAATGTATACCTACTTTAATATACCTAATCATATTTTCATATCTTATGTCAGAATAAATTGCTGTCATGTTAATCATTGATATTCCTCAAAGCTTTGTACATTCCCAAAACACACGACAATCCGCTATTTACTTGCAAAACTAAAGCAGTTTCATGTTCTGTTAGCTCGAAACGTTATCAGTGCATTGCACTGTATTCTAAATGTCCTCGTAAGTAAGGAATGCTTTTATTGACGTCATGTCTAACTGAACTGACAAGACAAGATTACTTATAGACAGAGTTTGTTGTTGCAAGGACAATAAATGGAATATTTTCCCAGCACATGTATCCTTCGTACAAAATGGGGACATTTAACAAATTGGATAAACTTTCGTGTTTCATCATTAAAACGATTTAAAACAGATAACTAGTTAAGGCGACACACTGAAAAAATGCACCAACTTTTGTCGAATAGTTTAAGACTAATATGACTAACGAATCTGAAATGTTGATATTCGTAAATTCATGTCTTTATCTTGAATTTGCTAGTTCAAATACACGATTAAATAAATTTGACAGGATCATAATTATTTTCGATAAACACCACTAAAAAAATCACTATTGTTGAAATTACAACAAATTTACTTATTCTATATCCTTGGAAACCACTCAAATACATTGATAACATCAATATTCGTAATTTCGTTGCTGCATATTTTGATAGCTAAACCAATTAATAAAAAAATAACTTTCTGTTAATTTGCGGTCTTAATTGTCGCAGGCGCTACGTATTTTCCCTTTAGTCACAGAAAGTCCACAGTATCAAAATGTCAACTGTATCATAACGTTCACTGTATCAGAATGGTAACTTCAAAATGTCCTTTTATTAGTTTGTCCACTGTATGAAATTGTCCACTTTATCAAAATTTTTGACCGCATGACAGTCCGGGTAAGGTTCAGCCTTTTTGAATATTCACAAAGTGGAAGCAACTCGCAGGTAGGCTACTCTTGACGCAAACTCAATCTCAATACAATTCCAATGCGATTAATATGTATCGATATTGGGATAAGTTACGCAATTTCGGAACGCCTCATCTCGATAATAATTTGTTCACTCAATTTCCACGCATTTTAATTCCAGTGTGGCGCTATTATCGCTTTTAAAAGTACAATTTGAATTTTTTAGATTTGTGATTGGAAATTGATTATTGCGATTGTGTTTCAAGAGTAACCCTACAGGTCGGCAAGGTGAGGACGGCTACTGAGGCGCAATCCTTCACTAGCAGTCTTCGCCATTTGATTCTGCTTAACATCAGAGAGAGCTAAGTCATTTGCTGAGCTACCGAGACCGCAGCTACCGAGACTGCAGCGGTCAGAGCATTGGACCCGTTATCCTAAGGTCGCGGGTTCGATTCCCACTCGGGCTTCCTGAGACTGGTAAATTTTTTCTAGTAAAAATGTATGTTATAACTACACTAGCTGTGCCCCGCGCTTTCACCCGCGTAAATATTTTCCCGTTTTTGCAACATTTTTCATTGCTGCTCCCCTTTTATTAGTCATAGCGTGATGTAATATAGCCTATAGCCTTCCTTAATAAATGGAGTATTAAACATAAAAATAATTTTTCAATTCGAACCAGTAGTTCCTGAGATTAGCGCGTTCAACCAAACAAAGAAACAAACTCTTCAGCTTTATAATATTAGTATAGATATACATAGCATTGTAAATGCCAAATAAAAATAATAAAAATAACATGCAAGGCAATTGTAGGGTTAAAACGCTAAAATATTGAAGTACAACAAATATGACAATGTTTGTCTTTTACAGTTCCGAACTACCGCCCTGAACTCCATTCCCTTTTCCTGGAACGGCTGGAAAATCCACCTGGCCCCGAAACTCATCCTGATCCCTTATCCCGGACACTTCCTGCAATCCTTTGGAACTCGTCAACTGATAGAAGGAAACATATTTATCTGCCTGAGAAAAATTAAAAAGAAATACGTTTAAGTATGCTTTTTGTTTCGCAATATTAATATAATTACTACACTCCCGGACTCCTAAATCAGGCCACCAGGTAAGTATCGTCCATAACTTTAAAAAATGTATGAATGACCAAAAAGTTTTTATGCAGTTTTGTAGCTGGCATATTCAACATTAGGCTCATGTGCTGTTGTCCTGAATTTTTTGGTCATTCATACATTTTTTAAAGTTATGGACGATACAAACTCATTATGCTAGGTGGCTCGGTTTAGGAGTCCGGAAGTATAGATGAATTAGTATTGAAATGAAACACTTTATATGAACCTACTTGCATTTACTTTAGATATTATTTATCCTGACGTTTCGAACGCTTCGCAAGATCCGTGGTCACAGGGAGACTGATGTGTTGGTTGTATCAAAATGTTTTTATAAATTCAGTTTATAAATACATTTTGAGACAACTAACAAACAAAAAATTGTTTTGTTGTGGTAAATTTGCAAATGGTTCGCAACGTGAAGATAAAATAATACGTGAGTATAAAAATATAAAGTCTGTAAGTATAAAGTGTTTCATTTATGTATGTAGCAATCGCGTTAAACATTAGAAAACTGTAAAAAATCTACAAAATGTCTGACTGATCTTATCTGTCTAAAGGGTTATCCTCTTTACAGATGAATGTCGTATTTAAAAAAGTCAACCTTATTAACATTTAGATTTTTCTAATTAATTCGTAACCAATCCGCCCGAGACGATGGCATCGCGACGTCGTCGTCCCGAAAACGTAGAAAACGTCGAAATTCAGATCACGTCGACGTTTCACGGATTACCATAAATGAATAATTTATCTGCAAATAAATTATTTATTCGCGACTGTGGCTGAACGAGCCCCGTTGCCCGCCTGATTACACCCATTCTCAGATACCATATTAAACGAAATTAAAACGTAACTCAGGGCAATAAGGCCTTTTTAAATGTACGTATACACTTTAAAATATCTTATCAGGCCTACTTTTCCGATGTCACTTTGTTTCGAGCATTTATCGACACCCATTTTTGCATATACAACGTGTAATGTAATATAATCAATGCACTCCGTGATAGTTGGTTAAGAATCGGCATGGGAGAAGGATTTCAGCTATTATTTATGTACAGATGCGTGCATGTCAATCATGTTCTGTACGTGTGTATGTTATTAAACTCGTTCTAAACGGCTGGACCGATTTGGTTGAAATTTTCTGTGTGTGTTCAAGTGGATTTGAGAATGGTTTAGATTTACAATTGGACCCGGTAGGTAGCGCTGCTATAGGGTCCATCATAGGATACGGGTGTTTTTAAGCGGATGGATGATTTGTTTGTTTTGTTGTCATGGAAACTGTCAAAGCGGTACGAAGTCCGCTAATCAGCTGGTTCCTTATAAATAACGTTCAAAGTCTTTTGATGAAAGCGGTATGAGTAATTTGTGGGTGTTTATTTTCGGCGATGTCGCTTCAAAAAAAATATTTTATGTTAAAGATCTTATCCAAAAATTATAAACAAAAAACTATTGAACAGAGTTAGTCTATCATAGGCAGATTTTGAGCTATTACTTATTTAAAAATAAAAATATTTAGTATTATGTTGAAGTATATTTTATGTCAAAAAGAACCCACCCCTCCATACAAAATTACTCAAACCCCTTTGATAGTTTGTGGTAGTCTGATGTGAAGTAGACAATGATTTTCCCTATAAACTAAAAATTATGTTGAATACTGCCACTTCTTCATCGAGCTGTTAAAACATAGGAAATTAAAACGTAAGTCAAGGCAATAAGGATCTTTTTAAATTAACCCCTAGTCTGTCGAAACGCCATATTATGGTACGTAACAACAATTGATTTAACCATTGTTATACATTATAGACAGACGAGTGTTTAACATAGAAAAGCTTTTAAATAATACCCTATTTTATTGGGCTTTTCCGATGTCACCGTATTTTGTTTACTTATCGACTCTCATTTTGCATATAAGGTAAACGGCCCATTACTCGTCAGGTTCTGAAATAAGTTGACTTTGCAGCCCTCCCACGTAAAAACCAGTTAACTTAGAAAAAAATTGATTGCATGGCGAGGTAAACAATTTATTCATCTTTTTAGAAAATATTGCATTATTATCGGTGAAACACAGCAAAAAATTAGATATTTAATCAATTAAAAAATGTGCCATATGTACCAATAGTCGACGGCTTTGTCCCAATAATCGTCAAAATGACCTAAAACTCGTCAATTTTCATCACCAATTTGAACTCTTTGTCTTTGAACTTAAAGTTCATTTTTTAGACACGATTTTTTAAAAACAACTAAATAATACAAAATAATGTAATGTGCTTAATTGAAAAACGCTTCTCAACTTAGCAATTTACATTTTACTGTAAATATTACAAAAAGCGGGGTTTTTACCATGTTTTGATTTGTTGTCGAGTCCCTGATATTGCGGCGCAGTTGCACACGCCATGATCACGGAGTAACCAATCATTACCGTACAGTCAGTTATTTCTTCATCTCTTTCGAACACCATCACTTTTGTCTTAGATTTGGGGTGGTTGGTGATTTACCTCCTAGCAGTCCGCCCCGGGCAACGTCTCCCCTGTCAAGTAGAGGCTGCTGAAAATCCCCAATAGCGGTGGTAGGGCTCGAAAGGGTCCACCTGGCTTGCTATCACCTTCCTATTTAAGTCTGACGTCAAGCAGCTTGCAGTGTTCCGTCGTAGCGTAGTATAATGCCAGTGACTTTGGGAGCTTGATGGCTAGCAGTAGCTTCAAAAGGACCGTTCTCGGACTCTGATCAAATCTGTGTTGGAAAGCTCATCGTGGAGGGTAGCGGGATGCATGGCACGGTTTTAGCCGTTGGCCGACTGCAGGCAATAGGGGGCCCAAGTAGTGCGCCAGCCACGTACGACAGGCTGCCCCGTGAAAAATCCTGGAATGGCTCCACCGTGCCAGTTGGCGACTGGAAGGAAGGACCCGGTGGCAATTCCCAGGGGGGCACGGGCGCCCCCGCGGTCTCCACCTGAGTTTTTTCATTAGTACATTAAAGATTACGAGTGCCGTGTTTGGCAACCAAACTGCGCCTCGCTGGCTTTTGAAACCCCAGCAAAACCACCTCACCTTAATATGAAGCAGAAAGTTTTAAAAAGTAAGGTGCACTTTGATTTGAGGTGCAGCCGTTTGTACAACGGCTGCATCTCCTCCCAATCAAAGTGCACCTCACTAACATCCGAGGTCTGCACTCAAACCTCCAACCGGTCCACTACCATATCGAGACCGAAAAGCCACACTTACTCTTTCTTACTGAGAAGAAGATAGTGAAACCGTTGGACGTAGCCTACCTTAAGTATCCCGGCTACTCGCTTGAGCATAAGTTCAAGAAGTAAGCCGTGGTCTGTGCGTATGTCCACGATGACGTGTGCTGTCAACGTCTCACCAGCTAAGGTAATTGCAGGTGATAACGACATTTCAAATTGACAGTCAGGAAAGACGCATTAGTAAATGTGCTAAGCCCATAAATATATTTTTTCTCTGAAGTTAATTTTTTTTTTATTTATTGTTACTAAATTTTGCTTTATATACTTATCTGCATAACTGAAAAATATTTTTTTAAATCAGAAAGACAACTGCGGGTAATAACGAGGGTCCTCACATACCGATCAATTAATACCGAGGTATTTACCAAGGGTAGTCACTCGTCTATACTCGGTAATAGTTTCCTATAGGAAGCTGTTTCCGAGTGACGAAAAATTTTATTCGCTCGTTGATAAAACATTGTACTGAAATGGTATTACAGAGTGTAGAAGTAACTATATTGAAATAAAAAATATAAATACTTATATCTGAAATGCATTAACTATGAGCATGTTTTACCGACCCATATCACTCGGTAATAGGTTCTCATACGTGCTAATAACGAGGGTTGTTAATTTTTCGGTCGGTAAATAGTGTCGGTAATAGGCTTTGCTTTCATCTTATACCGACTCACAAATTAACGATAGTTGTGTTATATAAAATCCAAAAGTGGAAATAAAAATGTCTATTCTACAATCTGCTAATAAATAAAATAAAAAGTATTATTTATGCCAAGCAAGACGTCTTTTTTGTTTAGGAACTTTGAAGAAATTATATTTTATGCTTGATGTTTCTTGCCAAAAATTAAGATTTCTAGCTGATAAATTGTACCACGGAAATGTCTCAAAACTATCTTTGACATTTGAAAGTATTATGGCACTGTTTTTGATGACAAATAATACCGTATTCTAGAATAAAAATCAAATAAACTCAGCTTTCACTGATTGCTTTTACCGAGGGTACCGCGGTAAAAAGCAGTAACTGCCATATCCTGGAAGCTATCACGGTGTTATTATATTTATTGATTTTATCAAAAGGAAACATATTGAAATACAAGAAACGTGCTTCATTTGTATTCGAAAGAATACTAGCAACGACTTATTAAATAGGCGTTGGCATAAATATCATAAAATGTTTTAAAAAACTCTTAAGAAAAACATGAGTGTATTTACGTTCGGCGAGAACGCTTCCTATGGCACGAGCACTTGCTGCGCGAGCGGCGCACAAACTGACCGTTTCTCGTGGGGTTGCCAGATTGGAACAAATGTTTGGTATAGACGATATGATTGAGGGACAAAATCTTTATTACTGTGTTTTCATTTTTTCATGAAATTTTTCATTCATTTACAAAAGTACACTTTGTTTATAGTTAAATTCAAGAAAATAAATTCAACCTCGGTAATATATGCAGATTTTAGGGGGTCGTTAATAGCTGCATTTACCTTACGAGGTTTTAGGGTCATCCACACTATGGTTGCTGGTAGACACCGGCATAGAGAAAACTCTCTATGTCGATGTCTATCGGTCGCAAAGCGGAGATCAGGAGGCGACTCGGTTGTTTGACCACCTCACTGAGGCAGCTGATCTGGCCCAACGAAGGTATCCAACTGCGGAGCTTGATTTTCTGGGAGACTTCAACGCCCACTATAGCGATTGGCTATTCCCTTTCCAGAAAACGGACCATGCTGGAAGAGAGGTGCGCAAGTTTGCGTTATCGCAAAATCTCTCCCAGCTGGTGAACCAAGCAACCCGCATACCTGATGTTGATGGCCACACACCCAATTGCCTAAACCTTCTGCTGAAATCTGACCTAGGCAGACACTTAGTATCGATCTCGGCTTCACTGGGATCTTCTGACCACTGTCTGGTGAAATCCGTATCTATATGCTCTCCTCCGGACACTACCATTCGGAGATCGCGGATCGGCGAGTATGGAAAAATGGGTCGGCAGATTGGGACGAGATGCGGCACTTCTTCGCGTCTTATCCTTGGCGGCAACTGTGCTTCTCTTCGAGCGAACCTTCTGTCTGTGCCGGCGCAATCGCAGACGTGATACGCCAGGGAATGGAATATTTTATCCCATTCTCTGACGTCCCCATAGGCATTAGGGCCCGTCCATGGTTCAATAATGACTGCTCTTGCTCACGCTGAAGCGCGGTAGGAAGCAGCGTACCAACCCTGGGCCCAGGCTCGCGGTTGCAAACGCAGGGACGGCAGTATCCACGCAAAGAAGAGAGCCTTTAACTCTGCCGCCAAGTACTGCAAATGGGTGTTAAGGAAGGCACGTTTCGATCATGTTATATTTGAAATATATTTTTGCAGTAAAACTATAAAAGAGTGCAAATCGGTAAATTGAACTTAATAAGCGGCTTCAAAAAGCAAAAGTTCGCAATTTAACCCATATATTTATGTAATCTATTTTTAGATATCTGCTCAAAAGTACCTCCTCCAAATATAATACAGAAATATTTTTATTCAATATAAGCAGTAACATGCATTTATTAAGTCAGACTCTATGCTACTTTTATGATGGAGATTAATAAATCTAGATAGATTGAGATTTTATTGGGTAAAATAATAAATTGACTAGGCTACTGCACCTATCTCAGCTCTCATTAATACTAGGTCGTAGGTATTCGGTATGATAACTTATAAGTTATCAATATAAACCAGAAACATATTTCACAACCAACTTATTTAATCATTAAATGACTCGTAAATTGTAGGTAATTTAATTTTAATTCTATAATTAATCGAGTCAAAGAAAAATGAAACGTAACTGAAGGCAATAAAGTTCAATGACGGGCTTAGGTACAGCAGTCACACGCGCCCCGATATCCGTCGCCAAGTAAGTATACGATTCTCTTTTGATTCAAAGGAAAATAAAACTTAACTCATGGTAATAAGAACACAACGACGAGTTTAGGTGCAACTGTTGCTGCGTGTCCCGATACCCGTCAGAAGGCATACGATTTTGACGAGTTTTGGGTCATGTACTAATTAGAGAGTACCAATAAACGTCACATGCAAAAAAAGCTATATACATATGAAACTTATTACAAATGATAGGTTATAACGTTAGACAATCTATTTAACTATCCCAATAAACAAATACACTTATCGTGTTGTTATCCGAAGCGGCCTGACAAGTGAAGTAATACGAGGTGGTGTTTACTCAGTTTAGTAGCAAAATGCGGGCAATCGCAATTTTTTTCGGGGAGCACACTTTTCTTGCTAAGTTCTTCCGACACCATAACACTTTTAGGCAAGTGTTACTTTTACAATCGTACATTATAATATCAAGAATGTATCGCCTTAAGCAATATTTAATTTTCTATTAATAGAAACACACAAAATGCTTAAAATGTTTAGTTGACGAGTTTCGGGACACTGACGACTATACCAGCGTTTACCTTACAACATGTATCATACATAATAAACGCCCACTCTGAAAGTAGCTTTTAAAGAATCGGCTACTGAAACGATTGCAGGCAATTATTATTTCTAATGAAATTAAAATAAAGTCAAATACTGTCACTCCTTCGTTGGACAACCCTGGCTATAATACTAACTCTAACAACCGTAAGGGTCATTCGTTGGACAGTCGAAACAAACAAAATTAAAACTTAAAACGTACCTACGAATATATGTGTATTTTAAAATTTTGACTCTTCCAGCAGAATTAGGACTGTACTTTTCAAAATTCATCATCTTTACATCATCAGCTCATTTATGTCCCCACTGCTGGGGCACGAGCCTTCCCTATGGATGGATAGGGAAGGCTCGGAAGGGAGGGAGAACGGGCCATGAACCACCACGCAGGCCCAGTGCGGATTGGTGGTTGTTAACGACTGCTAATGCAGCCGGGACCAACGGCTTAACGTGCCTTCCGAAGCACGGAGGAGCTCGAGATGATACATTTTTGGTCACCCATCCGATGACCGGCCTTTGCGAAAGTTGCTTACAAAATTAAAGAAGAAAAACTCTTTAAATGTAACTAAAATTGATTCAGCAGCCGATTCTTAACAAACTACTGTGAGTGTGTTATTATTAGCTTAATTTTTATTTTATTATGAAAACAAACTCAATAAATATAGAAAGTACTGAAATCTATTTAGAGTGCCTAGCCTAGTGTGTGTCGTTTACTATCCTTATTCTTTCGATTACATTTACGTAAACGAAAATTAGTATGGCATTGAAGCAGCGCCTCCTAGCGACACACGAGAAGAGTTAAAATTTAGCCATACAAATTCTCGTTTTTGATAACGTGATCGCATCTCTCACTAGGCACCCTGTAGCCAAAACTCATTTCTGGGTGTACGGCTATTATGCTACATGTTATATGTGGTGCTGTTAGCAGACGGGCACGGTACGGCACTGTAGATTTTCGCCATAAAACCTTATCTGCCGGCGCGCTGTGAATCCGGTCTACCATTTCCATATTCAGATTGGCGCCGCTTTTTTCCTGTGTTTTCTCTAACTGGCCGCGTCAAGTAAGGCACGCCTGTAGGTTTCATGGATTAGTAGCTTGAAGCATTCGGTTCGTTTAACCGCTTCTGTCTATTGGTTTAATCACCGGTCTCAATCCTAGAAGTCCCGGATTCAGTTCCAAGCGGGACGTGTATTCGATTCGGTTTGGTTACGTACTAAAACAACGATGTTAGTAGCATTGTTCGTGGATTCAGTCACGCTGTTAGATGCAAGATAGCCAGTTACTCAGCAGTTGCGGATAGCGAGCGAACTATGACGTCACTATTAGGTTATATTTATTGAGTCTCTATTTACCACGTTTGAGTTACAGATATTTGTGTTTAGGTAGATCCAGTGAAAATGTATGACACAGTCCATAGAACAGGCTCCGGGTTCGGCAACACGTGCGTTGCTTTTCTTGTCGCAATCGTTCATAGGCTACGGTAGCTACTTTGCATCTGAAAGGCATATGCTCGACGATAACTCAGTAATATAAAAGAAAAACAACATTCCAAGTGTCCATATAGCGATACACATTTTTATAGATCGTTAAGGTATGTTATTGCAAACGCGAATTTAGTGTTGCATATGAGTTAGCGAGATTTAGTGGGTAGTTCAAGTTCCACGGTAAATAAAAGGGAAGCCCAAACTTGTGTGCAAACAGCGGGGAACTTCCCCCTACGAAGTGTAAACACTAAAGCACGGTGCGACGAACAACACAGACTTTGGTGCTAGTGCCAGTAGCCACAAAGTAAGGAGATTTCAGAAGGTAAGCTACATACATACCGCGCTCGCAACGGAGACAGACCTCGTGGACAGCAGGATGTATCGGCTGCCTAAGGCAGGCAGTGCCGGTACAGCGACGGGCGCTGAAGGATTAGGGAGCTAAGAAGGGGTGGATGGTGATATGTGGCACTTACTTGAGCGGACGAGGATGGCGCAGCCACGATACGATTGTCGTGGGGATGGAGCTGAGCTGGTAGAAGTCTCCTTCTTCTAGATAATGTCTATTTTCAACTATAGCACGTATTAGTTCGCGGACACACACACACGCGCACACGCACTTTATGAAGGGGGTTTCGCCCACGCAATTGAATATTAGAGGCGAATGCACTAATAAAGCGGTTAAGTACCGGCCGGTAGGCTATCGAACGAGATAATTCTAGAAAGTTCTTGAGCGGAAAGCTGAGCGAATCGGAACTCTGTGCTGAACGACGCGACGTCATGGGCGGGCCGATCGAGCCAGACTGCTCTTCTCGCGGACCACAGTCCGAACGCAGCTGTTGCGAGATTCCGTGTCCGTGGGAGGTTGTCTACGAGTGCGTTGCTCGAGCGCGTTTGTTTGAAGCTTACCTTCTGCAGTCTCCTTATTTTGTGCAGTAGCACTGCGCAATTGGTAGATATTATGTTTAAGTTCGTAAGTGCTAGTTGAGATGCATTTTGCAACTTTCGCGATGCTTGCAACTTCCACAGCTTCTCTGTGGATGTGTAAACTCACTTGTTTAAGAGTATTTTTAATATGCTGAGTATTAATTGTCACTAAGTATATATATATATATTTATATCATGGTAACATTCAGACATTGTCACCACCATGTGCTGTCACAGTCAACTGTCGAAATGTTGGATACTCAAAGAGAAATAAAGACATGGTTATAAAATCCCGTTAATAATTACTGAAATAAAACTGATACATGTCATATTTTCTTAACTTTAAAGTTAAACAAGTATTATAATACTCCCTTTTAAACGTTTTACAAATCAGACATTGCACTGTTATTTAATACTATCCGGGTTTTTAAAGCAAAGTCGAGCAGGTTTTAACTCAGCAGAGAAGCAGGCTGCAAGCCAAATGAGTAAATAAAATTTTGTTTTTGCAAGGACTATGGACATACAAACAAATTACTTACGATATATCGAAAATATTGATATATTTTTTACACGAACATCCCTAAGCAAAAGTTGCCGAGGCATACTTCCGCGGCATGCCGTGGCATGCCACGGCATCCCTCGGCGGCAAAATACTGCCATGCTTTGCCATGTCGTCCCGGTCTGCGTAGGCCTTAAGAGTAGTTTGCGTTTTTAATTATGTAACTCAAGCAAGTACAATTAAAGTATTCCAATTAGTCTTCTTGCTCTGAACCTTCAGACATTGCACTGTTATTTAATACTATCCGGATTTTTAAAGCAAGGTTGTTTTGCTCTAGAGACTCATTCTAAGAGTAGTTTGCATTTTTAATTATGTAAGTCAAGCAAGTACAATTAAAGTATTCCAATTAGTCTTCTTGATCTGAACCTTTTGTTGAAAGTGCATAGCTAGAAACAAACAGAAAACAATTACTATTGAAACGAAATAACCCTGTGATTCTTCGAATAAAATTTTATGTGTAACGAATAAACCGATGGCGATGTTTACAAAGTAACTGTGAACTTATTGAGCTCCTCTGTAAGTTTACCCTGAGCTTATGCGTGTGTAAATAAGACAGGAACGGTCCAAATGTATGCAAACATCAGCTCAATTTGTTCTAATAAAGCACATACACTGTGGCGTGTGTTGGCGCCCAAACAGGGACTGTGAATACCGAATACTCTCGTCTTCTCTCGTCGTTTCATTGTGCATTGATTTCTTTATTTCGTTTGGCACAATAATAATACTTAAATATCAGCATCGTTTTTGTGAATAGGGCGTTGACTGCTGCAAAATGCTTAGCGTAGTCGTGTAGCTTTTGTTGATATTTGTTTGTATGGTTTGAAATTATTTTTTAAAATGTAAATGGAAATGCAAAGTCAGTTATTATGAAATTTGTGAATGATGGTTGCCTTTTGCTATTAATCTTTTAAAACTAACTATTGCTGTGATGTATTTTCTTATTAATAACAAAAAATCTCGTCGATTTTTTATATTTCGTTAACGGTTTATTTAAAATGTTTTAAAACCACTTCAATGTGCGTTTAAACAGATGACTAACATGAACTTTGCACGTCTATTGTTGGCGGTACTGAAAGTCCTATTCCGGGAATTCCATCGTTGCTCTTTAGAGACTATAACAATAAAATAATATTGGCGCTTAGTAATCATTACTGCTTATTGACATCTCCGAGGGCGGCTGGCAGTAAGTATTCTCGAAATGTTAACATACTACGGCATCATTGAGCGCTCTTACAAACACAACAAAACAGAAGCAACTTGAAACATTAGGGAGTTGTTTCTTCACAATTTATTTTGTCAATACATACAGTCAATCTGCACAATAAGTATTACAGTTAGTACAAAAGCGTCCCGAATTGTACACAACGGCGCAAGCCCTGTTCTAATAATGTACAAACACTGTGGACCGATTTGGCTCCCAACGTAGAACTTCTCTGAAGTTGCCGCTAATAACTCTTAGACAGTATCTTGGCTTCGGGTTCTGTTATGCCTATTTTGGACTGTAAGCTAAGTTCGTTATTAATAATAGTTTTTTATTGTATAAATATGATTCAGAACGGTGTTTTTATATAACTAAATAATTTTTGTTTCACGTATTTCACTGTAGAACCATATTTTAAAATTAGGCAAGTGAGACACTTAATTAAAAACACATTAAATTTATCCACCATCTTATCTAAATTATATCACCATTACATGAATGTTAGTAACGTTGTTGTGTTCTGTGTCTGACACACTTTCGTTAGTTGAGGATTTCGGGTGAAGAGCGCTTCGGTCTTCGTCCTTATCATTTCTTAACATCAGGTGAGAAGAATCTTCATCTGGCCTAGTCCTAGTAGGTACTTGCCCGTTAACTAACACATTGACTGCCACAAAACCCAGTCAATAATTTGTTGTCGGTCACATAGAGATTAATGTGTTATGGAATAAAAAACCTGAGCCGAGAAGTAGAATTCAAGTAGTCTATATTCAAGATTTGAAGCAGACAAGCCTTTATAATTCCAAAGGCCATTCCCGAAGATGACGTACTGCTTTTCAACTAATCAGGCGACGTTTGTTTCTGCCGCGCAATTGAGGATATTTTAATTAACTTTGCAGGCGTTATGAACGGCAATTCCGAGCTGTATTCCGTTAATTGAATGCGTGGTCCGCCAGCCGATGGGATTATCGTTGTTTGTCAACCCTCCGGCTGCGAGCGCGTGTTCAGCTGATCACACAATACAGCGACAATTACGCTTTATAACGCCTTTGCCTATTTCAGATTTTTAATTTGTATTTCCTTTACCGTTTTTTTTGGAGAGAGTTTGCTGATTGCGTCAGGCGTCATTTTCAGCGTCACCGGACTTTTTTGGAGGCGGCGCGAAATTTAAAAAGTACCTCGTTCAAACCGTGTGAAACTAAACACCGTCAGAGGTTTTCTAGAGGGAATGGCATCGCGCACCAGTGCGTGTTCCCGTTCCCTACTAAAGGTACTAAAGGTGCTTCTTCTCACACCTCGATTTAAGGATCCCATGTATTATGGTGGGTTCTGCCCCCCAACCGCCTAACACTCTCGCTTTCGATTGCTTTGAAGGCGAGGCCCTCGCCTCGCTTTCTAATATAATATCGAAATATAATATCGAATAATATCGAAAGCTATAGCCTATAGCTTTCGATATTGCTTTCATATTGCTTTCGAAATGACAAGATGACGCCTCCTCCTCGCCTCGCCTTCAAAGCGATCGAAAGCGAGAGAGTTAGGCGGTCGACCCCCTGGCCCCAAGTCCTCATTTGCTATTGTTCAATTTGGTGGTAACGGGTTGACTGGTTGAATATTTGTTACTGAAAATATTTTATATTGTCAGAATTTTTATAAAGGAGTAGTGGCATTAGTGTTCGACACTTTAAGGCCAGTGTTTGACACATTTTTGTCGAAAATAACATAGGTCGTCATTCAAATTTTACGGGATTACATAGCTAGAGCAGGTAGTCGGTATTTAATTGTTGCCAAAGACTAATAAAATCAGTTGCTGACCCCTATTTCTAATGATTAAAGGAAAAAAATTCACAGATTTCACAGTCCCTGCAAGAATCGGAGCATTGAAAATGAATTCAACAATTTACGAAAAAAATACATTTTATTTAAATAACACAATTCTAACTTGAATGCACTTCTCACATGCATCCGCATCTTGTAACACCATTGACTATCGATCAATAATCAAAGAAGCTACATCACTTTTTATATACGGAAATACCTGTTTTTCTACAATACCAAATACCACCTACAAGTCACAATTGTTAACCGATTTTTAAAATTTTTTCGCCATTTTGTAGCTAATCTAATAACCCTAGTCTTTTTTTTTGAGAAATATTTACAGTTTAGTATACAAACACCCCCCAAAAAACCGTTTTTTTTTACATTTTTCAAAATTCAAAACAGAGTTTCCAGTAGATTTTCAAAATTCAAACGCTCACACGTGTCTCGATCAATTCCTCAACCCTTGGTACTATTTCCATAACCATTTTCAATGGTAAAATGTCGATCACTAGGTCCTATCGAACACCAGTCCCACTACCCAACAGAAATTCTAGCCGAATAACCCCGCATCTCCGGTGACGTCATGACGTGGCGATGGAGTCACGAGCTCGTTCCTTAATTAACCCTGCAGTGATATCACTCCTGTCTCGACTGGGGCATATTAAATTCATGCTTCCTTCGCCTTACGCCGGAGTGGCATACATGATTCAATATTGGTACGAGACGAAAATGGCTGACATGATATAATAACCAACTTTGTAAAGGTCACGTAACTTGGGTTTGTAAAGGTATTGCGTAATTCTATAAATGTTATATAAACTTTTTGTTTACATAAATATGTACCTACATAAAATAAAAGTAACAACTGGTAAATACAAAAAACTAATTAAAAGCTTAGTCGACATCACAGGAGACCGAAGAGCTGGCAGCTACCTCGGACAAAGAATAAGCCTTGCTATTCAAAGGGGGAACGCTGCCAGTATCTTCGGAACCTTGCCTAAAGGGACTCCTTTTAATAATTTATTTTAGTTATTTTATTATATTTTTTAAGGATTTAGTTTAAGGTTCATTGTTCTTTTATTATTTAATTGATATTATTAAGGATAAATAAATTCACCCTTTTTAGCGAAATTAAATACATATTATTTCAAAAAAAAATTAAAGGTAGACACCACATGACAAATAAAAAGAGTAGTAATTTATCTACTAACTAAATAATAAAATGAAACTATATCTCTAACTTTTTTTAAACTTAATAATAACAGTTTTTTCTTGGTCAAAAACGTACGCTTAATGCTCCGTATGGAGTCATTAAATTATGTCTGTACAGTTACTATGATTGTTTACTAATCTTCAAAGTCTAGGTATGGCAGAGTTAATCTTAAGAACGGAACGACAAAGTGGGGAGCAGAGAGGTGTTATAGATTTTCTGGGCATACAGGCGTGGACAACGGATGAGTGACCAAAAATGTATCATCTCGAGCTCCTCCGTGCTTCGGAAGCCATTGGCCCGGCTGCATTAGCATTAACGTTAATAACCACCAATCTGCACTGGGCCCGCGTAGTGGTTTTTGAGCTGTTCTCTCTGCGATGTTCCCATCCATAGGGAAGGCTCGTGCCCCAGCTGTGGGCGCATAAAAATAGCTGGTGATGATGTAAGAATGATGAATAGATTCCCATCTATAGAGAAAAATGTTAAAGAGGAGGCCTTGCATAAATATAGAGTTTCTGAAACATTCACGATAAGTAATTGTTTCACAATGTATAGGTAGCTTAGATAACAAGAAAGGATCTGACGAAAACTAATATACATATTTATACGTATCAGCTTTTCGTTTAGGCAGCCATGAATATAATTTCAAACATGAGTAGGTGTACACCGCGTCCGTCCAACCATGATACATTTCGTGGAGACTATGAGACTATGTAAGTAATTGTATTTTCGTACCCAATTTAGCAGTTTCAAACGATCCCACTTCGACTTTAATCGGTTTTGGTAGTTTTGTGAATCCATAATGTTGGCTTTGTGTAAGTACTAGCTGACTCGGCGGACTTCGTACAAAACAAAAAAATCATTTTGTATTGGAAAATTAAATTGTCGTTTTTAGTGTTTATATTTTTTTTATATAAATTATCTTAAATCCTTCCCAATACCTTTGAGAATATATCTACAAAGTTTCATGATGATCGGTTGATGAACAAGCAAACTCACATTCACATCACACTAATATTATTAATGCGAAAGTTTGTGTGTATGTGTGTATCTTTGTTGCTTCTTCACGCTGCAACGGATGGATGGATTTGGATGAAATTCGGCATACAGATAGTTTATAACCTAGATTAACACATAGGAATTTTATCTCGATATTCCCACACAGAACACAGTGACAGTTCGATGAAAAAAAGGAGGGAATACCTTGATCAGCAAGCGGCAGTAGGCACCACGTGTTCGGTAAGCGAGCGAGCAGTCTCAACTGGCACCAGGTTGGTAGCCGGTGGATGAACTTGACTGGAACGCGGACCTGGACCACCAGTGCGTGGTCTCACAGTTTTTAACACTCTTAACGCGGTAATAGCTATCAGATGACCAAAATGGAGATCTCCTCTAAGTGCGTGCGGCCATCTTTTCAAAACTCTGTCGTTGCACTAATTCGCGATTGCAGTTGCAGCGAGCTCGTTGGCGTGCTGCGTTCTATATTGCAGTCTCGCTCTTATGCGCGAGAAAAGTATGTATTGGAGGGAGATGGGTAAAGGAAGCTAGTACAGCGCCTATCAAACTACTTTTATTAAATATGAAAATATTACGATAGCGAAGAATGCATGTAACTATATTTGCGCGGCAAATTTAAAAGTCACCACTTGGCGCAACCAGTGACGTTGCACTGTTTTGTTTCATTTCCCAACACTCATGAACGTTCACGAACTGTCAACGGTTGAGAATCCAATATTATTTCACGTTAATATTCGACTAAACACATAATTTAGAAAATAAAACAAAAGAATTGACGTCTTTTCACTTTACCGCCAAGAAGCCTCAGTAAATATGTAACGGTTAAAGTTTATATGTATCTGACAGAAGAGCAATGTTTTAATAAACTACGTGCTCGCTTTGCTTTTGTATTGCGCTTAAGTATGTTTAGATTGAAGAGGGGAACTAACTATACATTAATAGATCCCATCATTGAGACAATTCAAAAAGCATAACAGATATTGCAGTAGGGTTGACTGTATTAAAAATATGATATTATTTGCTGACTCATGAATACTTTTTTATTACAATTGTAAATGCAATAAGTTTTTTTACTGCATAAATATTCATATCATAACTATATCATAAAAATTACATTATCCTAAAAAATGTGTATTAGTTTTGAGTAAATACCATAATTATTAATAATTCCTAGACGGTGAAGCGGTTGGTCTCTGGAACTCTGGATCTGATACCGGTGGTCTAACCACTAAACCGCAGAGGCGGTACTTGTCGAGTGATAAGAAATGAGGTTACCAATACGGCTGGTAACCTAGTTTGGGTATTTTTTAGCCTGTCACCTAACCACAGATGCGGTGAAATTTAATGTGTAATCTTTCTTGTTATCTTTGTTTTTGTCGCTAAAGTTCTATACTTACATAACTAGATGTAAGCGTTAATTTGCAAAGACTTCGATACTCAAACAAAGAAAGTTATGTCAAAGAGCGAAAGTTATGACCACAACGGTGTTGGTGCAGGCTTGAGGTTCGCCTAAACGTTTTCACTTTTTATTAACTTAATATCATCGACTTTTGTTTCGTTGTATACAATTTATATTGCAAAATGTATCTTATTTCGACGTGATTAAGGTCCGTATCGTTCCGTTCAATCTTAAGGTACTTAGTTAAGCTCTTATTACATTTCTAATACATTTTCTAAAAAAATGTGATGTATGAAGGAGTGAGGTATCCTTACCCGAAACGAAATATTCCTTTTGAGAAAATGAGCCAGCCCTAGACGCTCACTTATGTATCCAACCAACAACGGGTGCGCCAAACGATTCCACTCCAAGTTAAATGTCCAGCGGACGGGCCGATATTGTAATAGTTACCTGCCCTCTGCTTTTATGACTTCTGTCGAACTTGAAGCCCAACTTCGGCATCGTCCATCGACAAATGCCCCTAATTACTTATATTAATTCAAGAATTCCGCAAGTGCTCCAACAAATTGATTCGCGCTCCACAGTAAATGGATCTTAATTCGTGACATTGCCCGGGCGGCGTCCTGTCGCTCTAATTCCGAGCCATCATAAAAATTGCGACCCGTTACGAACCCGACATGATAATGTACTCACCTAGTTGGTTGTCGTTCGTTGTCGCATAAAGCAAACATTGTGTAGATCGCATACTCGCACTGAAGATAGTAGTGTTATGTAAATTCTTTCCTCCATTTCATCTCAGTGCGGTTCATTGTTCGCGCGGGTGTCCGCTCGCGATTATTGTCGTTTCGATCATCGGCTGCGAGGCCGTGACGGCTAATTGGCAGTCGCGCAGCCGCCGGCGCAAGGGAAACAGTGGCATTGTGAAAATCGATGCGCGCACGCGTGTTTTTCGCGCTGCGCCGCCGCGCAGCTCCACGCGCGCGACAAATTCGCATTTCGAAACAGCGCAGTGAACGTTCCGCCGGTATTTAGTATTTCGGTTATTATGTGCGGATAGAATGGAAGCGTTGACCTCGCCGGAAGACGCGAAGGTGGTGTTGTGTTTGTTTTTGAGCGTGCTTTTCGGCCGTTCGCCTCCGTGTTTTTATTCGCAACTCTTTGTTTATCCGGTGTCTGGGATAATGCGTTGACCCAAATCAAGTTGGCGTTTCGAAATCTCGCCGTCGGCCGGCGTTTTGAGACGCCGCGATAAGAACCGGCCCGCACGTGTTTCGATTGCGAACGAAAGTTTTGCTACCGCATATCCGGATTACAATCATCTGTGTACGTTGTATTGAATTCGACGATATATCGTGTCGATTTATGCTACCGTAGAAGTGTTGTCACAAAGGGATTTCTCTGTTATGTTATAGAGTTGTGTTCGTGTTGCGAACGCTAGACTCTTTGTCTGTATACAAACTGTAAGAAAAAAGCGTAACAAAAAAACGGTGACGGAATAAAGCCACAGAGTTCGGACTAAATAAAACACGTTCTCAACCGATTAGGAAACTGGACGCAGTGTACAAAACGTCCGCTGTGCTAGGATTCGCCGCCGAATGTAGGTACCTAACTAGCAAGTGCTTTGTAGCATAACATTTTCAAGATGTATGCTAATAAAGCAAAGACATGTAAGCGGGGAGCCAACGATATCAATATTTGCATTCGCCGATCGGATTACGACCTTAAAAGTGACCGAGTAAAGTTGGTTTGTGGTTTAGTTTTTTGCAAGTGTTTTTGCGTATCCCTAGCTACTATGGTGAAGTTGCGATGTGTACTCATGTTTTCCTTGAAGTAGTTACATTAATTTGACAGGTAGGCAACCTCACTCTCTCAGCCTTGGTGGAAGCAATGAATCAGAAGCTGGAAACGAGAGCTAGTTGCTGAGCGATAAACCGACTGACTAATGAGAATTATAGGCGTAGCATTTTATCGTTGCACCAGTAAGATAAGGCATGAAACATTGAGTTATTATTATGTTCGCTGTTATGCAAAACTAAACAAATACGTATTGTATGGGTGAATCAACAAAAATGTTTACGTAACATTTGTTTTATCTTGTTTGATATCTATTTGTACCATACAATGTTCTAACATCATTGTTTGTAAAGAAAACATAGAAACAGATTTTATACCAAATATAAACTTTATACTTGTTTAGTATCACGATAAAGCTAACACTAAAATAGAACATGATGAGACGAAACTAGGTTCAATTTTAAATAAACTTTTTATGACTAAATATTATATTCTCCACCTCATAAAAACTATTAAGAACCTAATAAAAACAGCTAATTATAAATGATGAGTTCCCCACGTCAAATGTGTTGATACAAACAGACGCAACTTATTTACATATTTAACGTTGCATATTTAATACAATACGCCGAGCGATGCCATTGGTATATTTCACGGTTACAGTTCATTATTACTTTTATGCTAATATCCATTGTATATTATGTCATAATATATCAAGCTGTGTTGAAACATAGTGTCGACCGTTGTTATGTTATGTTATGATTAAGAGCAACTAATTAGGTGAAACTTTAAAGAAATAGGCTACCTAGCTGTAACGATTAAGCAAATAGGTAGGTATAATATTAAATTAGGTAGTAACGTTGAGTTTTATAATAATTGGAAACTAAAAACTTACACTTTACAAACGTAACTTTTCAATCAATTCCCGCCGAAATTCCCGACCAGGAACTCTCCCGTTCAATTCTTTGAAATTCAAAATAAGAACAAATTATTTCCGTGTCTGTGGTCAGCTGTCAAGGTGCGGTCCAATCCAGCCGCCGAAACATTACCAAAATTCGGAACTTGCATCAATGCATCGTGCACTTTCACCGAACACCGAAAATAACCGTTGTATCGGCCACCGGTTCAGCTTGAGTTGTCATGCATGCCGTGCCGATGCATGCGTCACTTTCTCGCACAATGTTTATTTATTAGCGTCAGAGAGAGATGGGTGCGTGCACGTAGACTCGGCGGGCGACATCCCAGAGAAAGTTAAAAGTTGATACTGGATGACGTTTTTTCTGGATGTTGACACTTATCTGTGCAATTTTGCGGCATAGAAATTTCCTTGGAGATCTGTCATCAAGCTCCATTTCCCGTGATCATTTCTAAAATAACTGCTTTTTAAATTATAATCGCGGCAATTAACTTAACTTATGAGAAGCGTGTCGTAAAACCAAGCAAGATGTGATGCTAAATGATTGTGTTTTTTAATATAATTATTTTTAAAACGCTTAATTCTTGGTAGGCATGATTCATTCCAAAATAAAGAAAAAATAATCAAACACGTTTATTTATTATTAAACTTGGTTTTTTGCAGCAACTAGCAATAAGTTGTGTCTATAGTTTTTAGTACCGGCACCTACACAACTATATTTTTTGTTTAATATAATACACAATATAGGTTAATCTCATAAGAATACAGAATTCACTTACCATACAATAAATACCATATTATTATACAATATAATACAATATACCTACCTATTCTACTTGTCAAATCTATCTATATTTATATTTTTAGGTAAAAAAAAATCATAAAATTAAATATATAAGTACTATTGTTACAATTAGAATACTTTTCTCACTAACTTCTCGTACGAACGAATGGAACAATCTTATATTGTTTATTTGCAAAGTAACAAAATAAAACTTTGACAGTGTGATAATGATAGTACGGCGAACCAGGTGTTTTTTTCCACTCATCCCTTGCAGAAAAGTAGTTGAACAGGATCTGCGAGGTATGACTCAATATCAAACGTCGAGCATATTTCAGATTCACTAAAGCGTAGATTTTTCATTTTATAAATACCAACGAGTTGAATCGCTATCCAACCTCCACTGATAAAATATTTATAGTCGTCTCTGCTTTTGATTACCATTTTAAACCATAGACAAACTTTAACCAGGTTTAAACTTTTTTGTACAAATTTTTTAATAGTTCGGTATACTTACTATATTGCTAAAGAAATACAACTAAATATATTGCTACATAAATAGCATGAAAATGTATAGGCAAGTACTTGACTGCGATTTCACTTATAGTAATAATGCGTCCTAGGATGTAGCATAAATATAGACATTTATTTATACATAAACACACATATACTTACATTTACAAAAATCAATAAAATTAAACATTTACAAAACATCCATCTTGACTTAAAATTGAGTAACCAAACTCTTTGAAAACACTGTCTGCATTTAAATAATATATAGGCGCATATTAATCAAATGAACTAACATTTCTAGCAAAACCTTTTTAAAAATTAATTAATTTAATATTATTTACCTATGGAAAATGTAGAAGTAGACTAGGTAGGTACCATGGAACGTGTCTGGTCCAGATGTATGCCATACGTTTTATGTTTGATCTTGTTCGTATTGTTTAAATGCATACCAAGATAGTAAAATTTTACTATTATACCGTACACATTTGTAAGTAAATTCCCTTTTAGATGAGCAAGTCTGTGCGCTGTTATGCAAAACATTGTTTTGTTTCTCAGCTAACATGTGAAAGTATTAAAACGAACTGGCTTCTTTTGTTTCAGTAAAGAGCTAATGATTTTAGCAGTTTTCTTTTGCTGCTTTCTTTATCCATAACTTTTTACTAAGTTAGTAGTTTAAGTTAAGTATATTACTTAGTTTATCCTGTTTTTGAAACTGCAAATATAGGTTAGCTAACAATTTTTTTCAGTTCACTTTAATACCTACTTCTAATTACTTTTGAAAAAGAACAAAAAATATATGGGAAACAAATCGTGTGAATATTCACATGATTATAATTTGAGCTTTTTGTCTAACATACTATTTAGATGATTAGTAATAGGAGTTTTAAAAAAAGGTTGTTAATGGCCATATTTATAGTACTTAACAAAGCAAATGTTCTTACCATAGACCAAATACGAATTGGTCGATAAATTTTAAAGAAATTCATGGTGTACCCGTGAGAATCTGTTCGTTGTAGCGTGCAAACATAAGCGCTTTTGTTAGCGAGAACCGAGTGAGTTAACTCCTTGGTAGGGCTCGTCGCCCCTAGTGGTCCACTTATGTTCATGATAAAGGCTCGCACACATCAATATACAGGTTTTAGAGATCTATTTAATAAATTTATTTAAATATAAATAAGATCCGTTTTAGGAACAGGTTAGGTTTTTTATAGGAACAATTTAACTTAAAAATTATGTTATTTAAAGCAGTGTTGTAGGTATAAAAAAAATGTATTATGGATTAAATGGTCTTGGGCTTGCCGCCTCTGTCGCCTTATGATGGTAAAAGATGGATCAACTGCGTTCTATTATTAATGCCAAGAACGGAACGGTCCGACGACATTGAAGCAGTCGTAGTGTTGATCTGGACCATATGTGTTAGTGATAGGCTGGTAGATGGAAGATTGGAGAGGCGCACGTCTGGACGATGATGAATCGGAAGATGACATATTTACATTTATTCGATTGATTCTCATCGTCGTTGCGATGGCCAGGCACGTGTGTGCGTGACTTTATTGTTTGCTGAGATAATTGGCCACAATTGGCAGAGCAACTGCGCTGATTTAGACTCAATATGGCGACTTCCTACAAAATAAACGATGGTCGTTTAATAATATGTTTAATAAGTTGCGTCGTAGCTCTGTGTGTTACCTTGATCTCTATTTAGTGTCGTTTTGACTTTGTCTTGTGTTTATTATTATTAGTAAACGCCCAGTGGTCGAAATTCGACAGTATTTCAGAAAATATATAATGATTATACAACTTAACTTTGTAAATAAACAATACAACAATATATTCAATAGCATTTTTTTTATGTATCTTAACCATTCTCTCTCGGGTATCGAACCCAAGACCGGGCAGGAAGACCGGACTGGAACCGGACAACTACTCACATCAGCCAGCAGCTATAAAGTAATTTTCTTACAAGTTGTACATATATTAATATACAATATTTTCTTCCTGTATGATGATGATGAATGATAATAGAAATGAGAAGCGAGGAATGATATACCCCGCCAACCCCTTGAGTATCTCAGTAAAGATGTGGGGCTTTACTAAGACCTAAAATTCATGTTATTTACTTGTTTGATTATGTTTTAAAAAAAGGATACATATTTACTTGTAATTTACCGTCTACCACTGTTGGGAACAATAAGTAAAAAATTAAAAGAATAAAAAAACTTCTGGAACGAGCAAACTTTTTCAAATTAAAAACATAGCTCATTAATTTACATTCCATCGCGTCGTTTATTCGAACATTATAAAAGTTTTAACGGATAAGTCGAATATTTTAACTGTTTTTGCTCTATTCTCTCGTGTCTATGGTATTTAGTACCGCCTCAAAATAATAACTAAAGCTAAGTACGGCAGGACTTTTTGGCGGGAAAGTAAAGAGTAATGTATGCGGTCTTGTTTTATTTTCTAAAATTTGTGTTATGTCGAATATTAATGTGAAATAATGGTGGATTGTTAACCGTTAAGTGTTCATGAATGTGCATGAGTGTTGGCAAATGAAACAAAACAGTGCAACGTCACTTTTCAAATTCTTTCAAGAAGTCCGCGTGAGGACTTATACTCGAGGTGTTGGGGTGTATATCATTTCTCACTTCTCATTTCTATTATCATTCTTCATCATCATACAGGAAAGAAATATCGTTTATTTATGTATTACTTGTAAGAACAATTATTTTGACACTTGCTAAATGTGCTAATCGCACGAAGCCATCAACAAAAAGAAAAAAAAAGTAGAGCAGTTTGAATCGTACGATTAAAAAAATAATAATGTTCTATTTGGATTCTAGAAAGTTAAATCTAATATTGACGTTATGTATTATTAATGTTCAAGATTATTAAATATTAATATTAATTTGCTAAAACTCAAAGAGATCTGAGGGGTAACGTCTTTCGTATGACCATTCGTCACTCACAATCACAATTAATAAAATTATTAATCTTTAAAAAATTAACTCTCGATTAATCGGGCTAAACAACGTGTGGTAGTCAAAATAAAAAAATCCAAAGTGTATCCGATCTAGATCTTGCATGCAGAGTTCATCATCATCATCATCAGCTTATTTTATGTCCCCATTGCTGGAGCACGAGCCTTCCCTATGGATGGATAGGGAGAACAGGCCATAAACCACCACGCGGGCCCAGTGCGGATTGGTGGTTGTTAACGACTGCTAATGCAGCCGGGACCAACGGCTTTACGTGCCTTCCGAAGCACGGAGGAGCTCGAGATGATAAATTTTTGGTCACCCATCCGATGACCGGCCTTTGCGAAAGTTGCTTAACCTCAGCACTCGCAGACCGGGCGCGTTAACCACTGCGCCATCGAGCTCCTCCATGAAGAGTTACTAAGTCATGATTATTAACTTTAATGTGTTATGCTATTTTTAATTTAATACTTATTTCTATTGTGACGGTACATCAAAATAATCAAGTCTCAGCCCTATTGGCTTAGTAACCTATGTGTTCAGTACAAAAAAAGTTAAGCTTTAGTAGGCATAACTTTTTAAACTCTAGGTGCCTAGGAAACCTATAAGTATATACTTAGTAGTTTGCTTTAATACCATTGAAAACTTCGTTTGCTTTAATATAACGCGAATGTTAGAATGGGTTTATTAATAATTATTTATTTAAATAAGGCAGCCAACAAGACAGACATTAAATATAAATTAATATTATGAGTATGCGTGACTTTGAACTTAATGTTGTCTGAAATAGGTTGCCATGACATGCATTGGCGGATGGCGGAACGTCATACTACGAACGAACAGTAAACAGTTATTATTGTATAACAGTAAACCTTCTACTGGTCACCAAAGCGTCTAAAATAATTAGTTGTAAATTGTTTGCACTATACCATAGTTAAATGTTCAAATAATTTTTAACGCAAATTTTGTTGCGAACAAATTACAAAAACACAAATGTTGAAAAAATTTCCACGAGCAGGATTTGAACCTGCACGCTTCTGACATTCCGGGTCAGGTTTTTTTTTTTTGTTTTTTATACCATAGTTGTTTATGTATTGAATTTACCTAAAAAACGTCCTAACTCCTAAGTCCTACTCTTACTTCGGTTAATAATATACCTACTAGATTCCCGATGAGCGCTTGAAAAACGGAAACGGTAGACGATTTTGGAGCCACACAGCCATGACGTTTGTGGCGATGACAATAAATTTTAAGTACAAATATTTTGCAAACTTAAGGGGGTGCTGCGCGGGAAATCGAAAATTTACGTGTTTTTAAGTCACTGGTGCTAGGCGCTGAATAGGTCATATACATTAAAAGAACTAGTGTAGGTTAGCTTGATCCTTTTCACAAGGCCATGGTTGTCTTTTACCGCTTATACCATGGCGAGTGCACTGAAAAACTCTTTGACCTCATCCCACCTTCTTCCTTCCTCCAAAGGAGTACACGTGCTGCTCTCCGGAGTCACCGTTTCACTGTCTCAAATATTTCATCGCGCACTAAGAAATTTAGTGACTCGTTTCCTTGTCGCACCTCTAAAACATGGAATAGTTTGCCAGCACACGTTTTCCCTCCTTCCTATGATATGAGGTCCTTCAAACGAGGCGTGAAAGGGCACCTTGTGGGCCGGCAGAGTGAGGGTAACTGATGCTCCATTATTTTCACGCTGCACTAGTTGTCGTCGCATCTGGATTTCATATTCACTTAACATCAGGTGAAATGGAGTCAATTTCCGTGCTACGTATAAAAAAAAAGATGAATTTTTGTTCCGGATCCTTTATCTAGTACATTAGTGATCGAAGTATTCCTACTTCCTTAAAATTATCCTTCACATTTTGTTATATCGAGAACCAATAAATACATTTTATTTCACCTTCCGATAGGGACCCGTGATTACGATACCGCTAACAACAATCGGCCAATCAGATTGCGCAACTCGTAACAACAGTTTCTCTGTCTGTATGTCCGTAGTGTAACCCACTTTTGATCGACGCACATTGTTATGTTAAGCCGTAGACATACAGCTGACGTGCGCAAACAACAACTGCGGTATCAAAAGACGAACAAGGTTTCGCTGTTTATTTGGTTAAAAGTTTTTGAGGAATCATTTAGAAGCCAATTCAAATTTCGGTATAAAATAAAGTGTAAAATACTTGTATAAAATAAAATAAAGATAAGATAAGATAATAAAATAAAGTGTAATATGTACCTAATCACATAAATGTTATTACCTGTATATTATTAATACATAGAATACTTTTACTCTTATATAAAAATACATACAACTACAACATAATATTTTATTTGTCGATAGAAAACGAACATTGCAAAAGCGCCAAAAATCAATTGGTGGGAAATTAATTTTATAGTTTTAACTTTTAAGTCTTTATGTCTGTAGTGAATTGTTAAATTCTTTTAGATAAATAAATGTATTTTATATATCTTAACGTATAAAAGGGATGTTACTGAGATGATTCCGCTAAGATTTTATGAAAAAGAACACGCGGTCTTTTTATTGAAAGCGTCACGCAATGATTTCAAAATGGAGCGCGTTCTTAAGAAGATTGGTCTGAATATGTAACTAATGTACGTATATGTACATATGTAACTAATGTACATATATGTACATATGTAACTAATGTTGACGACCTCCGTAGCTGAGTGGCTTGCACGCCGGACTTTTGGCGACACTAACTCTGAGGTCCCGAAATCGATTTCCGGTCGGGTCAATATCGAAAACGAACTTTTCAATATTGTGTCTGGTCTGGGTGGTTGTGGGTATCGTCATTGTTTCTAATTACCATAAAACCAGTGCTTTTAAAACTAATGTATAACAATAAAAGAAAAAAAACTGTAATAGTAACTTTGAAATCGCGAAAGATACCGGTTGTTTCATACATGCTCAATCGGCCAGTTGTCGGTCGTGTGCACGGGGCATTAGGGCCAGTGAAGTGACGTCACTCACCTCGACAACAACCTTGAATGTTTTTTGAAGAGGAAATGCTTTATCTTGATCTATTAGATTATTAAAACAACTTGTGTTTTTTAATTGTGTGAACTGGGATGGTGGTTTTGGTGGCCAGTTCCGGTTATGTTGCGGCAACGATCTTGTTCATTTGAATTAAACTAAATCAATTATTAGAGGTTAAAGACAAAAAGAATTCTCTTGTGTGATACTTTTGCTGTCGACTTCTAGTTAAGTTATTATGACATGGTATTAAAAGTGGTCGGTTAATTTCGTTGCTGACTGTACAAACACGTTTGTAAACATGACTCGTTAACTAATAAAACACAGCCAAGCAAAGCAGGACATTGCAGTATTATACTCATGGAATCTACTCTAAGGATATATATACTTAACAAGTTTTTTTTATGTAGGCTATTATCTGTGGAACTACTAAACCATTCAAAATCCGGTGACGCTGAAAACAGCAAAATCCCTCAAAAAATATACTAAACCAATTTTAAAAAATATTTCACTTATAGAAAGCTTTATACCTTTGAGTCTTACCGCCTTTTAACCGCCTCTGTGGTCTAGTGGTTAAGACCGGTTTAGACCCAGAGGTCCCGGGTTCGATTCCCAGCGGGGGGTACATCTTTGTGTACCCAGTTTGGTTGCTGGTCCGGCTTGTTTGTCCGCCTGGCTAGCTACCACCATCTTATCTAAATATGTCGCCATAACATCAATGTTTGTAGCATTGTTATGTTCCGGCAGCTAGAGATAAGATAGCCATTGCCTCACTAGTTGAGGATCCCGGATAAAGTACACTTCAATCGTTGGCCTTATCATCAGGTATTGTGCTGAACCGTAAAATTAAAAAATTAACAAAAGCGAGTCATGTATATTATATATCTTTAATCCTGGTCAAACCAATGTACCTAATTGAGACTCGTGATAAATACTTTGTGAACTTTATACAGTCCTATTAGCGATGAGTCTTATTCACAGTTAATCCCATTCGCAGATAGTCCCCTTAGCAGATAGTCCCCTTCGTAAAACATGTTACTACAAAAACACAAATGTTGAAAAAATTTCCACGAGCAGGATTTGAACCTGCACCCTTCTGACATTCCGGGTCAGGTGCTCTTCCAATTGAGCTATCGTGGTTCTAACCAGCCCGCCGAAATTATTCAACACTATTTACTTTTTACTTTATAAGCTAAAGGCGCCCATTCAATGTCAACAACTACCGTCATTAACATCCGATCATAATATTTTTACAAATACTAAAGATCAGTTAAGAAGTAGGCAAGCTATTATAAAATGTTTTTTAAATAATTTTTAACGCAAATTTTGTTGCGAACAAATTACAAAAACACATATGTTGAAAAAATTACTACAATTTACATAGTCAAATATCAAAGCAAAGTCACGGGTGTAAGTAATATAACGCTACAGGCACTGTTAAAAGTATTTTTGTCACTTGAAGTTTTATATGTCGGCACTTGCTCATAATAAATATGCGTTTAACAATTTTGGTAAGCCCAACACGTCTGGGAGATAAGGTTAAGGCAAAACGAGGCTTTCTGTAAGCTACTGCATAATGGCGGTAGGCCCGAGACTACTATTGGAACTCGTACGATTCTCGCTTGTGTTTTGAATGAGTTGCGCAAAGAGGTGTCTCAGGTCGGCACCATAGAAGCAACACGTCTGATGTTGCTGATGTCTATGGGCGGCGACTGCGCACCATCAGGCGGGCTGCTTGCTCGTTTGCAGACTTTTAGTATAAATAAAGGTGCTTTTACATTTCCTCTTTAAAGGTACACTCGTTTTAAAAGAATTCCTTTATAGTTAGCTATACTGGCTACTGTTTACAACGGAACGCAGTCCAGTATACTGTCATCAATGCTGTCATCCAGGTCATTTCTGGACGCTGTTGATCACGTGATCAAAGCACTGAGAGCACCTTACCTCGAAAATGCCAGTGCTTACAGTACAAAAATGGCGACGATTTATGACGTCATACATTTCCCTAGGATACTGCGGCAGTATACTGTCAGTCCATAACGGAACAAATATCTCACCAGTAAGAACACTGAGCAGTGCTCGTGGTGTATATCGGAACATACCCATAATTTCTATTAAAAATTTCTTTTTGACAGTTGTTGAAAAATTCTCTATTGGCTAATCAGTCACCTACTCAATCCGTCAATACTTTAATATTTAATTTACAAGGGAAACTTTATTTACATATAGGTACTACTGTTTGTGAGGAGCTCGGTGGCGCAGTGGTTAACGCGTCTGGTCTGCGATCGCATAGGCCGGTCATCGGATGGGTGACCAAAAATTTTTCATCTCGAGCTCCTCCGTGCTTCGGAAGGCACGTAAAGCCGTTGGTCCCGGCTGGATTAGCAGTCGTTAACAACCACCAATCCGCAGTGGTCCCGCGTTTATGTTCCATTCTTCCTTATCCATCCATAGGGAAGGCTCGTGCCCCAGCAATGGGGACATAAAAATGAGCTGATGATGATGACTACTGTTGGTATAACGTAATAAACATAACTTAAGTAAAAAAATAATAAAAATTTAAATCAATCAATAATAGCCAATATGTTGAGACAGGCCAGAGTGAATTCAAATTTTCGAATTCAAATTGACTTATAAAATATTGTAAGTAAGTATTTATGTAAATATCGGCTTTCCAAATTCTCTTTTTCCACGCAAAGTTCGTGTGAGCAAAAGTTTTTCTGTTTGCTATGTTATGGGTGCATAACTGTCATTCATACAGTTTGTTTGGAAAATAGTAGGAACTCGTATAACATCCTGAAAGGGGATAAGTCAACACATCAATATTAACAACTTTTACTAAAAGCAAACATCTGTTTCATACAAATTTAAAATACACTTTATCGCAATTCGCAATGCCATAATTAAATAAGTCACTTTATTCATAGCTCTTTTTTGTGATATTGTCAGTATATTTAATGTTAAAACAATCTGCTTCGCAAACTTTTCTCACGATATAGGGTAGACCAGTGTTTGACACATTTTTCATGGCCAAAAAATAACATAAACCGTCATTAATTTTTAATTATTAAAGGTAAACAATGTCGATCACTGGGTCCTGTCGGACACTGGTGCCACTAGCCTGCATATATACCATCAAAGATGCATTCCCCTCGGTTTAGCATCAAAAATACTTACAGCCAGTTGCACTAAACCCTCATACTTTTTTATTTCTACTTCATCCGTTTTACGGTTACGAATACGGAATTACAAAAACAACCGTGAAAAGTATATTGGATGGTGGGACTACCGGATTTGGACGGGTTATAGTTTGTACGAAATCATAAAACGTATGTGTCGTTGCAACTGGCTTTTCGTGTTTCTATTAGCAACGAGCATGGAGCTTCGCCATTAATTTTCATATATCCTTTTTTGTAAAAAACCTCGTTAGCGGTTTCAAGTCAAAAAACATATCATCCAAACTTCTATTGACACGCTCTTGGCTTAGTTCCGTCATTCCGTGCTCACATTAATGTAGGTGTTTAGAGATAACAAAAATGGTTTCATTTGGCTCTTTAAATAGATGTGCGAAGTTCAAGACAGATTCTGACCTTTAGCTTTGTTTTTCATAAGTAAACAAACAAAATAAAGTTTCTGCAGCTGTTATACTCGTATGCCACTATACGAGTATAACAGCTGCAGAAACTTTATTATAATCGTATATTTATTATTACTTAAACCTGATCGAAACACAATTGTAATCGTAGGTGTTGATACTATTTCGGCTGTGAATCAAAAACAAAATTGTAAACAGTTTAAGATTCAAGATAGTGTTTGTCAAAAAAAAACTAGAAAAATCGGTTTTTTAGAAGAATGCATTAGGTATAGCATATCCGACAAATATATATATAAAACAAAAGACTAAAGGTTTTCAAGCTTAGCAGCATAAAACAACAACTCATTTTTAAAACAAGATCGCAGGAAACTAGGGTTACTGATTAACATAATATACTGATTTTTGTTAGATATATACCAGTACATCGCATATACAGACACATACATGTTTTATAACTTTGTCCACCCTATAACATGCGAAACTGTATATACATAAACCAAGCCTTCCGCATATATAATGTAACATGCAAAAGATCTCGAAGCTTCATAGAGGTGGCGAATTGTTCAGCTGATATTTTATTTATTCAGTGCTGTCGCGTCGACCGACGTTTGCCCGGACGAAATATTACCTGAGGCGGGTCCTACAGAATATTCTATACGGCTGAATAATGCCTAGTACACCGTGAACTATGCATTCGCGTACAACGTTGCACAATTTTAAAATACACGTCCATAAAACAAACACGACAACCAATTGCTTATGTCCGATCCGAGTGCAGTGCGACACGAAAGTGAAATGAAAAGGAATGCAGTGATGGAATGTTTAACTACTGCCGGTGCATTGAGAACAGTGAAAATGTTGGTGTTATCCAATATGTTTCGTGGTCAGAACCAGGTTGGGCCACGCGACGTCGACGCCTTACCAGCGGACACGACGAAAAAGTGCCCCCCGCTGACGTCACAAAGCTCGTTGCGAGTGAAACAAAGGACGAAAACGCACGACGACGTCAGCGCTGAATCTGACAACGTCAAAGTTAGAAGAGACAAGTGCTTGTCGAGCAGTGTCGACGCGATCATCACTCGCGATGACATCAAAAGTAAAGTGATATGCAGTGCCAAAGGTTTACTAGAAACAAATTTAGATGATCTTTTTAATGATAATGACTGGCCGGAGCCAAAGAGTTTAGGGGCTAGCGAGCCCACGTTGAGTTACAACGTGGACAGTTTTAGGAGTAAGCGTGGATCCCTCGTGTCAGAGGATGACAGTGAGGAGGACACGGCTACTGACAGCGACTGCATGGATGACATGGGCCGGGAGCAGAGGATATGCCTCGGTGCGCGTCGCTTCGGGCACCTGCTGCGGAGGGTCATATCAAGAAATGGTAAGCTTTAGATATGTAAAAGACATAAATAAATCTTTTGGAGTCGGGTAATCACTAGACAGTTTACTACTAATAACATGAAAAGCTTTAAATCTTCAATGAGGCTTGTTATTGTCGTTATACCTGTACGAATGAAGAGGTTTTATTTGTAACAAGGAAAAGTAGGATGCCCATGATTTTATAGTTATTAACTTTACTACCTAGACTAAAAAATAAAAAATGGAATGCTGAGTTTTATTATTATTGCAATGGCCATCATTTACTTACTCGGAATCAGTAGGTCCTGATCACCGATAAAAAGTCTTCATGTATGATGCTATCATCCAATGAAATGACAACCAAGCGCTTCTTCTAGGGAAAAAAAAGAATAATAATACTATACAAACTAAATGTTGCCACTCTTCACGAATGGTAATAAAATGGTCGCCAAATGGTATTGCGATGTGCCGCATATGAAGAGTAATGATGATTACTCGAAAGCTTTTCACTTCACGTATTTCTTTGCTAATGTACACACGCGTGCACATCTGACTACCACTAACTCAATAGATTTTAGACTTTATGTCTATCGCTTTTGAATTATTATTGTAGAAAATTGATAGTTTTGCATAGTCTAATGTGCTAGTCTGTACCTACCTATCAAATTATGTCCGAGGCGAGCGGCGCCGGCGCTTGTCCATAGTCTTTCATTTGGTTGCGTTGCGTCATGCAAGATTTTAAACTTTCCCATTGCATTATATTTGAGTGCTGACGCGAATCTCCATGCTGCGCTCAGTTTGTGGTCAATCGTACTAGGATTGTGGTCGGACATCGGCAGTGCTGTTGACATTCAATGATTCGAAGTGTTATGAAATTTGTTTGACAGCATCGGTTGAACGAAGTACTTCTTGTAAAGATTTTTCGATTTTTTATTTAATTATAAAATGTAGGAATATAAAGTAAAAAAATATTTTTGCCGAATATTAGTATATATAGTTTTATGCATGCACATTTATACCATCTTACGTCAACAACCGTATTTATTTATTCAATGCACAATGCCAGATAACAAATAGAAAACCTACAAAAAATGTTATTTAAGATTTATATGATATATCCGTGCCCAATTAGAAAAGTGCACTGTATTTACCATGAAGTAAAGTGCAAAAAAGTACAGTTTAAAGTACTTACCTTCCGTAGGAGAAAAGGAAGATATTACATTTCGGCCATCCATCCGTTAACCTGTATTGCGCATATAGCTTAACATTTAGCATTAAACTAACTTAGAAAAAGTCGAGTTATTCAAATTTCAATATTGTCAACATCAAGTCAATGTTCCAAACTAAAATGAGATTACTAGGCCAAATTACTGTTGTTCAACAAAGATGGAAAACAAAAGAAAAAAGCAACGAGTTTCTTCGTAAGACTTTCAATTTCCGAACTGGTAGTGTTCTATTTAAAATTTAAATTATCTGCGCCTGCTTCGAATTCAATATGGCGCATTCTGGGAGTACTTTACCAGTGAACACCAAGCGAGAGGCCGGTTTTCAGTATTTAAGTATTACTTATACAAAAATTGAATGGAGAATCATTGCTTCTACAGATTTAATGAAATTCTTACAGCCGGTTGAGCCAAAAGAACTTTTCGTCTAACGTTTTAGGGGTGCCGGTGACAAACTGGAGAAGTTTAAATTTTACCGTGAACGTGGTCAAATGGCAATTAAAACACATACTAGCCATAAGTACCCATATATTACACATACAATTTACGGATACGATTACAGAATTGCAAGTAACAGAAAACCACAAATCCTATATCCTACATAGTTAAAACATCCGAGTTTTTAATGTTATGCAACTCTTTATATTTTAGCTTTATTTAAAACAGGAAAACGTATAGTTACGATGTTGGTGCAACCGGAAAAGTAGGATTGAATCTCTTTCCACCGTTTCGTCAGTCATGGAATTCTAGTTTATAATTTCTATAGCTGTATAGTTGGCTTGGAAGGCGTGGTTACTCGTATTGTCGAATAATTCTAAATTGATGGGAAGTAGATCATCATGCTTAGTGACACATGACATGGAGCCCTATTCTGCCAATCGAACAATCTATTTCTTTTTAAGTCAGATAGTAAGCCAGCCAGTAAGCGAGAATTTTACAATGACATTGATCACAGACAGATCCTGTATGGCTTTGTCCGATTATGTATGACTTCTACGTAAAGATGCAAAAACATCCAGGATCGCTTGCATGAGGAATTACCAAGTGTCTCTACTCATAAACCTGGCTTCGTTGTAGCAATAGTAATAGTATACTTTATTGTGAAATGTAGGTTAGTATTACAAAATTTATAAATAGATGTTAATATTTCATATAATGTCTCACTACTTTTCCACCTTTTACAAGGTACACAATAGGTTCAAAAATATCAAATAAATTATATAAAAGTACAAAATATGAGATGTTAAGTTTGCAAATAAATGTCAAAAATGTCAAAGTGATTAGAGTATTAATGCCAAACTTGAAATTATTAGGTATAAATTAAATGTCAAGAATGCAATAATACCTAATAATAAAAAAAATATATAAATCAAACTGTGCTATAATAAATTCAGAATTATATTGAGATCATTTTACTATTAAGATAAAATCTGTAAAATCTATAGGCGGTAAATTAGGTTACCCATCTATTACCAGGCATTACTTATGATGCCTAACCTTCACGATTGTAAACCCTACGTCTACTCGCTACATCATCAAGCTCCTAATCAGAGTGGCATCCTGCAAATAGGAATAACGTTAACCGTTTATCACCCATTACTGGAATATCTAACGGTACGGAAGCAGTAATTTTCCACATCCCAGTGTCCGTTGCGGCGTGTAATCTTATTTGTGGTGTGTACAGTCGTGTGCAAATATACATACAGAGTGTAGGCACACGTCAGACTATTCAAAACTGTCAAATTTCTTCAATCAATGCTCAACCATATGCCACCGACATAGAGTTGAAAGTTTGAAGTCGAGAACATTTGACAGTTTGTGGTAGTCTGAGGAGGAGGAGCTCGCGTGGTCTGCGAGTGCTGAGGTTAAGCAACTTTCGCAAAGGCCGGTCATCGGATAGGTGATCAAAAATGTATCATCTCTAGCTCCTCCGTGCTTCGAAAGCACGTCAAGCCGTTGGCCCCGGCTGCATTAGCAGACGTTAACAACTACTAATCCATACTGGGCCCGCGTGGTGGTTTATGGCCCGTTCTCCCTATCCATCCATAGGGAAGGCTCGTGCCCTAGCAGTGGGAATATATAATGAGCTGATGATGATAATGATGATGATGGTAGTCTAATTGAACAAGCGTGTGTACCTAAAGATATATATGACTACTATACCTACGGATAAACGTGTCACTCTAGGCCCTGGTATCGTTTGATCCTAGACGACATTCTAATATGACGTATGAGGAACAACCCCCTAATGTATAAAATAATTCATACCTATGTTCTGTCTGAATTTGAAAAATAGGGAGCTTAGAATATCCTACGCTGTTCTATTAGATTCGTATATTATTTACATCTGATATAAGAGAAAGTAGGTGGATACAGGACGCCTAGTGCAAGTTTTAATTGCCAACAAAAACGAGAATTTGTATATGTGTTTTGGAAAATTTACTTGTATATTAAATTAATATTTCTTTCAATTTCAACGTTTCAACGAGAGTACTACTCTCGTAAGCTTTACCAAACGTCATAAAATAGGTTGTTATAGTATGATAAGTACCGTAATTTTACTACTATTTGTACTTGCTGTGCCTTTGCAGGGTCATGTTGGTTTCTTTTTATCTTTTTCAACACCTGTATATGTACAACATGAATGCAATAAAGAACTTTGAACTTTGGTTTACCGCATAAAGTGTACGTAACTCTTTTGTTGTAGTTACTAAAAAGTGATAATCTACATATTTCTCCCGTCGACTGTACCTAGTCACTAATTACTCACGAAGCGGCGAAGCTCGCTCGAATTAAAAATTAATCGATCGGGAACACAAAGCAAGTGCTAAATCAATTGGCGCCCTAACCGACAGTAATGAGATTCGCTAGATTTTGGGCACTGCGATGCAAGTGTACCGTTATTTAATAGTTTACTGCTTTTTCTTTACCCATGACCACAAAATAAGGAGACTGCAGAAGGTTAGCTTAATTCATACCGCGCTCGAGCAATGGACATATACTCGTAGAACCTTTAACGGACATGGATCCAGGGGGTCGACCGCCTAACTCTCTCGCTTTCGATCGCTTTGAAGACGAGGAGCGAGGAGGAGGCGTCATCTTGTCATTTCGAAAGCAATACGAAAGCAATATCGAAAGCTATAGGCTATAGCTTTCGATATTATTTGATATTATATTTCGATATTATATTAGAAAGTGACGCGAGGGCCTCGCTTTCAAAGCGATTGAAAGCGAGAGCGTTAGGCGGTTGGTGGGCTGGGCTTTGAATACCGTTAAAAAATTGGTTTCGATACTTCTGCCGTACCAAAACTCGGGCCAAAAGGTTCCAATGGTCGGTAATTTATTTGTTGGGAAATGTATAAAAATATATAATAAAGTGCCTTTCACTCTAACGGAATTGCCACTACACAAGTTTAAGACAGAAATAGAACAAGGTCTAATGAAAAAAGGTTACTATAAAATTGATGATAAGAATGTGTGGTCATCTTAGTTTGCTCGCCTGCACATGTTATTTCACATTGTATTAAGTAGTTACATTTTTGGTTGTAATTTTGAACCGTTTTATCAAACCGACCAACTTTACCGACCAATTTACTGTCGCACTAATTTACCAACAGCCGATAAATAAAATAATTGCCCATTCTTTTTTTCAACTGATCATATAACCTTCCTAAATGTCCTTTAATCGTTTAGGTATATTTGTAAATAACGACAGTAGGTATTGTTTATTTAAAACTAAAATAGTGTTTTAATTTATATTTAAAATAACTCAATAAAAAAAATAACTAACTTGTTATTTTCATGAATATTGTATCAAAAACATTTGCAATAAGCTTCTAAATCTTATAACACGAATTTTTCATTTCCAAATGTTGCATCAACCGCAGCATAAACAGCTAATTCCGGGAGATGTTAATCGAAAGTTAATCGATCGATTGATCTGATATTCGGCACGACACCAACTCGGATGCCGGTTAATTATTATTGGTAGCTTTGCATAATACAGGGTTGATATGCTAAAGTCGTATGCCATTTAATGGTTTTAATGTGTTATTTTATTTTCTTTTTGTTTATGTCGGCCAACATTGTTTACGCTGTTATACCTACATAGACTACTTTTCATATACATAGAAGTAAGGTTTTTAAGCTTAACAAAAGGTTCAACAAAATATATAAATAAAAAAACTTGTACAAATAGTTTTTGTAGAGTAGGTCCCTATAAAAATGTGACTTGGCTAGCAATGCTATATCTAAGAGTTACTATATTAAATCGTCCACTTTGTTCAAAAAAGTTTGTTTTTTGTGACGTGTAATTAAATGTCCTTTTTCCATTTCTATTATTTTTTTCCTAAAAATTATCTTTTCTATAAAAAAACCATTTTAACAACTGAACTTATATACTGACATCACCTCACACTTTTACAAATATAATCCAATGTGTATTAAGTATCTTACTAAAGATACAAAATACTGATTACGAAATAACGACAAATAGATTAAGTAGAACAAAAGACGCCGGGCCTCCGCTTATGTCACAATTGGCTGCAATTATTGTCCATCCGGCTGTCGAAAGTATAATGAATGACAGACGCTGAGTTTTGCAATCAAAACAATGGCAGTACTTTAACTTACGACTAATCTGTACCTATATCTTCTACAATACGTATGTGTATAGAGCTGTAAATGGTAAATCAATTACGTATGACACATTAGTATTTCCCCTCTATCTCAAATATATTAATAAGGTGTAGTAACAACTTAATGAAACTTGTGACTGATAGAAATCCGACGACAGCCGAAACACGAAGTTTGTCGAGAGAAATTAAGAAAATAGATACACTGTACCTAGAACATAATCTTCGTATCATCACGATCGAAGGCTCTCCCAAAACCCGAACTGGTGGTATGTTCAGTAGTTATGTCTAAATTATTTTTTTAATTTTTTGATTTTATAGTATTGACGTCAATAAGTGCTTGTGAAGGTAGAATAAATGATTTGACTTTGACTTTTGACTTTAAACAATTTTGACATATTTTTAGTGACTTTTATTACGTAATTGTACTTAAACAATAAACCAGCTATCTCCCTCTTTATACTCGTAGAGCGTCTCTATTTATTTGCTTGTTAGAAGATTCACAGTCAAATCTCAACTGTAACTGGACAATTTAATTTAAACAATGCCATTTACAAATATCCACGTATAGGAAAGAGAGAAAGAAGTGGAAACGTTTTAAAAATTCCCTCGCAATAACAAGATATCGGTGTTCTTTACACAAAGTCGCGTGCAATCGCTAGTGTGAAACAAAACCGATTATATCCGCATAATAAAATGTCCCCTCGGTGATAACAATAACTTGCAACTAATGTGTCGTCAAATCACACCACGTATTTCTTTGACACTGCCGATACGGTCCATCAGACAAATTGACTGACGCTCCCTGTCTGCTGGCTAATGAAGTCACAAGTCAGGCGACGCGGACAATGCTTCAGTTCGCACCTAGAAATGGGAGTAGCGACGCTTTTGGTCCTTTGTCACGCCAAAAAGATTTCGATTCATATTAGTTTCGTTCGTGCACAGTCACGAGAATAAATATGTTACAGGTATATAGACTTTATGGACAAGTTGTCGTGTTGTTTTTGCTTCATGTTGTATTGTTAAATTGTTTGCTTTATATTTTTGACACTTTGAATTAATAATTTAGCTGCAATCATTAAGACAGATATTGTTGAATACTTTTTTACAAACGAAATTAGCTATTTTCTTGAAAATATACTACTACCCTACTTATTATATTATAGTATATTAAAGCACCGCCTCGGTGGCCTAGAGGCAAGGCGCTCGGCCCGACACCCGAAGTTCCTGGGTTAAATTCCCAGGACGGACAATATGTTTCGGATTTTTCGAGGCATATATATAGTAAAATTCATTAAGTATATTAAATTACTTTTTGTTACTTCGCGTCGAGAATATTGTTGACCATGTTGTGAAACTTTGTTATTGGCTAAGTTTTATATGTAGGTTTAATAAGCATGATTGTTACAATAAGGCTGTTATCAATTCAATGGTTTTTATCATACTGCCCATCCAAACCAAATATTTAAAACTTTTTTTTTGCAAACTACCTATGTAAAATTCATTGTGTTAATGTGCAACAGTAACTTGCGGGCAGGTGGACACAGTTTTGAATAGTGTTTGCTGTTGTTTAGTTTGATTTTGTTAGTTTTAGTCCTAATCAAATTACTTTTTGTTAAAATGTTTAAATAATTTTTAACGCAAATTTTGTTGCGAACAAATTACAAAAACACAACTGTTGAAAAAATTTCCACGAGCAGGATTTGAAGAAGGAAGGAATTTGTTAGAAGAGCACCTGACCCGGTATGTCAGAAGGGTGCAGGTTCAAATCCTCGTGGAAATTTTTTCAACATTTGTGTTTTTGTACTTTTTGTTACTTCGCGTCGTGAATACTGTTTACCATGTTGTGAAACTCTGTTATTGGCTAAGTGTTATATATAAGTTTAATAAGCGTGATTGTTACAATAAGGTTTTTGAGTTTTCTATTAAAAAAAAAAGAAAATATGCCCGGGTTTGTGATCTCCAACTCGCATTTCACAATTGTGGTGATTAAGCCAATACCCATCAATTGTAGCGATGACTTGATTTCAATGATGGAGGCCTTTGCCCAGCAGTGGGACAGTATATAGGCTATTTACTTACTGACTTCTTACTTACGTAAACAGTGTAAAAAAATATTAAAGACAACAATTTTTACGTACTGGAAATATTGAATCTTTTCAAAAGTATCTAGCTTCAGCGAGTATACCGTCGAACATACCAAAAGCAGAGCTGTATATGAGACTTGCACTTACAAAGGCATTCCGTTCCTCGGAATATTTCCTACACTCAAAATGTTAAATATTTGGAACGGTAAATATAGTCTGGAAAAAGGTTGCGATTTTGCGAATCGATGTCAGGGGCACCAAATATAAAATCTCTTAACTCATTAATTATTACATACTAATACAACATTAAGAAAAACGGTTATTATTTCGTGTCCTACGAAACTCAATGACACGTATACGAGTAATACACTCGTGGACAAATAAAATAATACGGGTCAGTGACAAAATCCTATGTATCTTGTAAATTAATTATGTTACATGCATGAAACTAACTTTATATTAAAGAGAATTTTAATATCGTATGAAATAAAACCTTAAATGTTATAGGTGCAACGTGTTTTGAAAAAAATTTACAAAAGTTCGAATTTGGTAATAAATTCAAATCACGCGTGTTTTACTTTTGCTTGTTTGTTCACTTTTGTTTTCAATCTGTCAAATCAAAATTATAAAAGGCAGTCATCATCGTCATTCACGGTCGTTATTGAATTACTATCATGTCGCTAACGCCAGAAGAATGTACACGTATCGTCACTGTTAGAAGAAGGCAGAAGTCAGAGAAGAACAGCGGGAGTAACAGGCGTGTCACTTTCTACGGTGCAAAGAGTCGTGCAACGTTTCCGAGAAACTGGGCTCAACATTAGAAGACTAAGAACCGGCAGACCGAGATTGGCTCGAGAGAATCGATTTATTGTTACGACCATGCTCCGAAATCGACACCTCACGGCAGGTGAAGTACCTAACAAATCAATTTCGAGAGATCCGAAGAGACAAGGTAAGCGAGCAGACTTTTAGGCGGAGGCTCCGAGAAGTTAATTTGACCCTACATAGACCTGCAAATGGCCCAAAACTTGCAAGGGAACATCGAGTAGCAAGATTATGTTATGCCCGCGAACATGCACAATGGGGAGAAGAAGAATGGGCAAGAGAAATGTTTTCTGGTGAATTTAGATTTATGCTCTATGCACAGGATGGGCGGCGAAGAGTTTACCGACGGCCAGGGAAGCGTTTTATTCCAGCTTGTTTTGAGGAAAAAGTATTTTTCGGCGGTGGATCTGTTATGGTTTGGGCTGGAATCCCTTCAGAGAGTCGCACGTAGTTAGTGCTGATAGAAAATGGTACGGTAACTAGTGCAAGATATGTAGAAGAGATCCTTAATGAGTATGTCGGTCCATAGTTAATTAATATGGGTGAAAATTCCATATTTATGCATGACAATGCTAGGGCACATACAGCTCAATTGTAAATGAGTATATTCAGGACGTTGGCATCAATTGCATGGACTGGCCCTCGAGAAGCCCGGATCTAAATCCGATTGAGCACGCTTGGGACAAGCTCGGAAGGCGTGTGAGAAATCGGAACCCCGCCCCAGCTACACTTTCTGTTAGTGGAATAATGGAGCAGTATCCCGCAACATCGCATAACAAACTTAATAAACAGCATGCCCAATCGTCTGGCAGCTGTAAGAAGAGTGGAGGCAATACGAAGTATTAATATGGCTTTAAACTTCGTTTTCATGGTGTGTGAGGTAATATCTTAATTTTTCAACGCAATGTTGATATTTTGTTTCTTATGTAATTTTAATAAATAAACAAATAACGTTTCCACCATTTAGTGTTGTTATTATTAACTATGAAATTATCTACAACACAAAGTTTCATTCATGCTGCTAGTTCTATTATTTTAAGAGATATTAAAAATTTTCGTACTGACCCGTATTATTTGTCCACGAGTGTATTTTCAAAACTTTTTTAGATCTAGGATAACTAATACCGATGAGAACTATCGACTTGTCGAGTTGTTTGTTGAGTTGAGACGACTTTGTCTGACTATTCGACTGAATATTTGTTTATATTATTTTATATTTTGTGTAGTACAAATAAAATATTTTATTTTATTTTATTTATTTCTGGGGGCACGGCCGTGCCCCCATCAAGTCGAGCAAAAAAGCGTCACGGCCGTACCATCCTTTTCTCGAAGCAATTTAGACCATTTTCGACCCCCTGTAACTTCGTTGTGGATAAAACTAGAAGACTGAAATTTTCAGTAACCATGCAGGCATTGTAAAGACACGTATATTTCAAATTTCATTCAATTTGAACCAGTATTTTAAGAATTATAACGGGTCAAATTTCTTAATTTTGTCACTCACTGACTCACCGATCATCAAAACTCTAAGGCACTTTTAGCAGACATAGAAGCTTCAAATTTAGAATACAATGAGTGTTTAGTGTATAAATCAAGGAAAAACTAAAATATTTTGCAATTTCGGTCCAGTTTTCTAGATACACCAACTGCATAAATAGCTTTGTAATCCCATATAAATGTATAGGATTACAAAGTTACATGTGTAGTTAATGAATCCACTGATTCATGTATAATAGAATGGAATAATAGGTTCAGTTAAATTTTTCAATATTGGCTTTATTCGTAACGATGTTTTATTTTATTTATTTTACGGCAATTATTATTATTGCGTGCGAAGCCGCGGATTTAAGCTAGTCCCATATAAATATAGGCGCATGGTAGTGCCCCTGCCAAATCGAAAGGAAAAAAGTAGAACTGTCTCTACAAAATACAAAAAGAAATGAGATCCCATCAAAAACAATACTTGTCAAAAAAACCAAGTCTCGCAACTCAGTTGTTCTGCGGTAAAAAGTTGTGAGATCCATGTAATACCAAGTCGGTTATTAATTTATTCAGTCTCTACTTAAGCGACTTTCTGTCTTAATACGTCCAGTCTCTAAGACCACGATCGTGGTCCATAACATTCTTTAATGTTTTATATAAATATATTGAGACTTGGCCATCGCCTGAAAACACGTGTAAATTCAATCGCCTGAAAACACATGTAAATTCAATTATTTAGTGCGATGGCCAAGTCTCAATATATTTATATAAAACATTAAAGAATGTTATGGACCACGATCGTGGTCTTAGAGACTGGACGTATTAAGACAGAAAGTCGCTTAAGTAGAGACTGAATAAATTAATAACCGACTTGGTATTACATAGATCTCACAACTTTTTACCGCAGAACAACTGAGTTGCGAGACTTGGTTTTTTTGACAAGTATTGTTTTTGATGGGTCAACAATTTACATTTACAAGCAGCAGCCTTTGGCTAGCTAATTGTTCATCTATGATATTGTTACCGATTTATTTAATTTATTAGCGCCTTATATGCTTGCTTACATAGTAAAATAACTTTACATCCGATCATTATTTTCTTCGCCCATTTCTTTCTTATGGTTCTTACAATAATTTTTAATAATAACTTGCGGCAATAAAAAACTTTTCTAAGAAGAATTCAACAGAAAGATTCAATGTTAGAATAAAATAAATATTAACAAATATTATGCGAGAAACATACTTAATGTGAATCTCATTGCTCTATCTTCACGTACAAAACGGAGTAAACGGAACGTATCGTCGGATTGACGTGTATTTTTCTTCTTAAATTAATTACCATACAAAATACAGTAAAATATAAACCAAACTGTTTTTAGGTTTGTTCAAAAACTTTACAAACTAAATTAATAATCACGAGTCTTGCTGTTGATTCTTGTGTTCTGCCGAGTGACAACCCTATTCATGGCAGTCGTACTTATATCGAGATATCTTCGCAGGCGCTGTTCCGTAAGCTCGACTAACCGAAGCGCACCGGACACTTGAATTGTACGAGTGCCAGTTAAAACATTTAAAGCATCTGCTTAAATATCTATTTTGAAAGCATTAATCTTTAGAGTGTTAGAATTAAAATTTATCAAGCGTTATTTGTTTTGTTTTCGAAACGTTATTCGAATACGACTTGTGAATAGCCAAAAGTGATAGGGTACTGGATAGTGTTGCCAGGTCCTGTGTGTCAAATTTCGGGACGGAAGGTAAAAATAATCGGGATTTGGGATTTCAAGTCGGACAGCTACAATCTCTAAAAAATGCAGGTTCTTATGAATCGTCATGATTTGATGGAAACAATGAAACTAAAACTAGATAAACTTCTGCATGTTATAACAACATGAATTTGGAGAGAGAATTAATTTTTGCTGTCAAAATTATCGAAAGTAATAACCCGAATTTGTTTTTTAGAAAAAGATTATTATAGGCACGTAAAGTTGGTCCCGGCTGCATTAGCCGTCGTTATCAACCACTAATCCGCATTGTGGTGGTAGGTATATGGCAAGTTCATCCTATCCATCCATAGGGAAGGCTCGTGCCCCAGCAGTGGGACATGAAATGAGCTGGTGATGATGATTATTAATTATTATTAAAAGGCTATTAACACACTAATAATAGTCCTATTCACTCATCCAGTAAAGCTAATATACGCTTGTTTTTAAGTATGATATGGTTCACGACATCCAACGGGACTGAGCCACGATTTCTCGTATTTAACACTAGCTTTTATCTTAAATAGTCTACGATTTCTACATCTGACTGTACCAGCAAGACCGGCTTACTTACGTCATATAATAAACACAGGGTCACCCCAATAACATAAGTCTAGACATATAACTTCTTATGAAAAACCAAATTAAATTTAAAACACATATTTAGTCCCGTAAAACAACGACGACGTAATTACAAACAAACACATACCTATTAGTTACGTAGAACAAAGAGGTAATTAGTCATACCTACACAGTTATAACCAAATTGACATATTCGTTCGTATTAAATCTGTGTGAGACCGATTTGCGCAATGCTCTGGAGCCCACCTAACCTATGTCATAAATTATAGCAATCTACAAATTTATCGCCGTCTATAAATCAAATGGCACGAAAACGCAATAAATTTGATCGCTAAGACAAATCCGAAGATCTATATTGTATGAGGGTGACGGTGACGTAGCCAGCGCATTCATATGACGAAAGTGAGAGTAACTTTAGCAGTAACTGCTTCTCAGATGGGTTATAAAATTGGCACAGCTTAATTGGTTCTTATTGCGTTACAAAGGTATTGTAATAACATAATGTTCAGGTAATGGTTCAGTTAATCGGTAGTTCGGTCTGCGAGTGTTAAGGCTAAGCAACTTTCGCAAAGGCCGGTCATCGGATGGGTGACCAAAAATGTATCATCTCGAGCTCCTCCGTTCTTCGGAAGGCACGTAAAGCCATTGGTCCCGGCTGCATTAGCAGTCGTTAACAACCACTAATTCGCAATAGGCCCGTGGTAGTTTATGGCCCGTTATCTTTATCCATCCAGAGGGAAGGCTCGTGCTCCAGCAGCTGGGACATAAAAATGAGCTGATGGTGAAAAGTGGCACCTATATTGCTCTTAACAGCTCAAGAGATTTCTCAAGAAATTCGTGCTTTAGAAAGCATGTTAGGCCGTTGGTCCCTCAGCTATTGTAAGATATCGTTTACACCCACCAAGCAATAGAAGCAACAGAGTGCTGACAAATTTCTAATGCCTCCATAAGCTGTCTTACCACCTGGACTCCGCTTCTGCTTAACATCAGGTAGAGCAGAGTCATTAGCCTACTGATGAATCATCATCATCATCATCATCATCATCAGCATCATCATCATCATCATCATCATCATCATCATCATCATCATCATCATCATCATCATCATCATCATCATCATCATCATCATCATCAGTAGGCTAAAGACTCTGTGTCTAGAATGTGTTGATAACGACAGCTAATGCAGCCGGGACCAACTACGTGCCTATAATAATCTTTTTCTAAAATACTACAAATTCGGGTTAGTACAAGTACCTACATTTTGAATACAAACAATATTTAAAACCTACATATTTTAATACGAATTTTCGTTTTCTTTAACATGATCGAATGGCAAATAAAAATCGCACAGGCACTCAGTGTAGCTATTCACCATTCGCTAGACTGTGCCCAATACAGCCTCCGAAATGGAACCATCTTCGAGATGGGCCGCCCATGGAAATTGCTTGCCTATTGTTAGCTTTGTTTCCTCCCATTTCTATATCGAGAATGGAATATTACGAGCGATTTGGTAAATTCGATGTTTTGTTCGCCCAGTGCTAGCCTTTTGTTTGTATTGCCATTTCAATGATGGAAATTGGTTGTGTTGCTGATTATTTATTGGGATCCCATTGGCGCATTGAGTAACGCATTCCTGTGAAGCAACTTTCACAATACCGGGGCATCGGATGGGTGACGAAATTGGTAATATAGAGATTTATAATAGTAAATGTCGAGCTAGTCACTAACCCAAATTGGTCAAGTAAGTATACAAATAGAAAAATCTTTATTGGTACTCCAAAAAAATTTAACGATATAAGTATAAAACTTATACACGACAAATGCCTTTTAAGCATAACAATACCTGTTACAACTAGGGTTGCCATCTTTTTTCAGAACGAATAAAGTATTTTCTCATTTTGTTAGAACAAAAATAGAGCATACAAGCATAAAAAAGAGTATTTATTTATTTTTCCTTAAAAACGTATTTTTTGTTGCTCTTTGCGACATTTAACAAATATTTTGTGGCTGTGGATACCAGTTTATTTAGTCATAACCAGTAACGAGCCAGTAACAATCAGTTTTACGTAAAAAGAGTATTTTAGCGTACTTTATTGGTGTCGTAGATTATAAAGTACGCCTACATGAAAAAGAGGACAATACTCTATTTTAGAGTACGGGTGGCAACCCTAGTTACAACAGTTCCGCTCTTTTTAACCGACTTCAAAAAAAGGAGGAGGTTCGGTTGTATTTTTTTTTTTTATGTTTGTTACCTCAGAACTCCGTCATTTATACACCGATTTGGAAAATTCTTTTTTCATTTCAGAGGATATACTTCCAGATTGGTCCCATTTTTATCAAAATCCAGTTTTGATGATGGAATCCTTAAGGAATTGAGGGAACTCCTCAAATATTGCACCGGCTCCAAAAATAACAATAATTGTACCTATATTTTTTCCTTAGAAAGAATTGAATTGAGTATAATATAGATAGGTTAATTGCAAGTAAATTGAACAAACTAAACTACGCAATCATTTTTTACTTTTTAATGCAATTTTTTCAGTTTAATTTTTTGGAGACGGTTTTATTTTTTTAACACTAGTAACATATATTAGTTACATGAGAGAGAGAAAGAAAGAGAGTGTTTCTCTATCTCTTTCTCTCTCAGATTAGTTACATCATCATCATCATCATCATTACATTGTTTTTTCATTCTAAGAGATATTTGTTTATTTTATTTTAACCTTTATTACATATGGTGTTTCATTTATATTTCATTATGTTGTACTCGTATGTGTGCCATAATAGAAGTGAAAATGTAAAAAAAAAACAATTATTTAATTTATAACAATAAAACACTCAAGAGCCTTAGCAAAATATTATGATTTCAACCTATGACGTTGGCCTTATGTGGATTGGATAGCCAACGTACCGGGGCTCAAGTGAAGCCCGAACTTGGGACCTTAAACACATAAACACTTAACTTTCCAATCAATTGTAACTGATAATGTGATAATCACCATGATTTCAGTCTCGTCTGAGAAAGCGCGATGCCTCGTAAAACAGTCTAGACACAGCAATATCTTGAATTCTTTTATGGCGCTACAAAAAGAGGTGCTACTTACATCCATTGTTAATTAAACAGCATTAATATCTGTTGTGGCAGTAAGTCTGATATGCAGCGAGATGGAAGTTTCATTTGCAATTCGATTGCGTTAACAAAAACGAGAGTTTTTACAAAATTACAACTTACCTCGTTTGTCGCCAGGAGTCGCTGCTTCAACGCTTTACAAGCACTCTAGAGTCTTCTGATTGCCTCAGGTGGAATTTTCAGCGTTACTATACTTTTCGGGTGCGGCGAGAAACCAAAAGATTTCCTAGCCGTGTGATCGAAACACCGTCAAAGATTTTAAAATAACTTTTCTTAGTGAACTTTAAATCGCATAAACGCATTATAAACACGTTTATTTTAAAATAATTTTATAGATTTATCAAAGTCGGCTTATTAGTTTTAAAGAATTAGAACTTTGAAGTTTGTATGGGATTCCGAAATATACAAAGCCTTATTGAACATAGTTTGATTTTTTTTTATTATGAACGTGTGGTGTGACTGTTTCTTGAAAAGTCTTCTTCACTTCTTTCTTGTTTCTTTTTGTTTCTGTATGAAATAATAAAATTAAAAAATTAAGTAAGAAACAAAGTGTCAATCTTTCTTAATCGCAAGCTCGTATAATTCTCACGAATTCAATCCTTAAGTAGCTCAAGCACTTACCTGAGCATTAATACATCAACATCGATTTCTGTTCTGACTCATTCCAACCTACAACACAGCATTCATAGTGCCACTTATCTTAATTCACTTTCTCCATTGTAATAGCTGTTATATCTGGCACAATACCGTTCTCGATTACCACTGTTACTGTGTTTAATTACTGTAGTGTAAGACTATTGTTCGCCTCAGTAACTGTTGTCATTCAAATCAAATCATTGATTTTCTCGTTATTTATTTATTAAGTTCTGTAGGTTAGAAAAGGTTAATCATCATCATCATCATCATCATCATCATCATCATCATCATCGTCATCATCATCGTCAGCTCATTTTATGTCCCCACTGCTGGCGCACGAGCCTTCCCTATGGATGGAAAGGGAGAACGGGCCATAAACCACCACGCGGACCTGGTGCGGATTGGTGGTTGTTAACGACTGCTAATGCAGCCGGAATACCCATCAATTATAGAAATTATGATTTCAATGATGGAGGCCTTTGCCCAGCAGTGGGACAGTATATAGGCTACTTACTTTTTTATTTACTGTAAACATCTAGTTATACGAGTATGTATTACAAGTATTTACTTTAAATTAATGTTTTAATTATTGTCGTTTCAACGTTAAAAGGACTGATAATTTAATAGCAAAAGCACTTAATTTTGCTTTGAATCTTCGTTTCTTCTAATGGTGCTTGTGAATTTTATTCATTTATTATTTATTTGCATAAATTAACCTTATTTTTTTAAATTCCAGGTAAGTACCTGTTTGCTGAAGACTCCCGAGGTTTGTTTAGAGTTTGTGTAACTTCTTATCTACCGAGGGATTTAATTGATTAGTTTATATAACTGTTCAAATAATTTTTAACGCAAATTTTGTTGCGAACAAATGACAAAAACACAAATGTTGAAAAAGAACTTCATAGATTTTAAGTAGAATAATTTTTTTTTATATAGACATCTTATACATTGTCCTGATTCCAAGGTAAGTAGCTAAAGTACTCGTTTTATGGAAATCCGAAACAACGACGGTACCACACCACCAAGAGCCGACACAATATCGAAAAGTTCGTTTTCGACATTGACCCGACCGGGAATTAAACCCGGGACCTCAGAGTTAGTGCCGCCCGACGTCCGGCGTGCAAGCAACTCGGCTATGGAGGTCGTCAAACACATTGCACAATCACTATTCACTGATACGGCGCCTTTAATTCGACCGGGGTGGGGGCAGTTAAAATGGCCGCTTTTGAATTAAACGGCTAATGCACATTTCAACCGGCGTTTAGGGCTAATTGCTCGCGTTCGGCCCGTTAATTACTTTAATGAGAGGACGAGCGGCATGTCATGTGCAATTCGAAAGAATTGACAGATCGTGATTGCCACGTACTTACTCGAAACTTCGAGGCACGTAATAGCGCGTTTGGAATACAATCATGGATGTTAAGTAATTTTCGCAAAGGCCAGTCGTTGGATGGGTGACCTAAAATTTATCATCGTGAGTTCCTCTGTGCTTCGTAAGGCTGTTGGTCCCGATTGCATTAGCAGTCGTTAACAACCACCAATCCGCACTGGGCCCGCGCGGTGGTGGTTGGTTATTGGCAATATTTTAACGCGCCAGTAAAACAATCATAAAAACATAAAGAGAATTGTTAAGACGGGTAAGTAAGTGTTTGTTTTTAAGGTTATAGTTATATAAATTATATTTAAAATAAATAGATTTTAGGACACAGCGATCATTATTTTAGCTGATAATCATGAAACGGTTTAAGCTATTATAAAATTTTAATCTAATTAACTAACATTGGTTTAATTTTATGAAAAAAAAATCATTCGTTTTAAAATGGCGACATTTTGTTATACAGCTTAGACGATATTTGGAAGACTAAAACTGTACTATTGATGTAGTTCATTTTTTTAGTTTTAAAGCACTCTTGTAGACAGTAGTTATAAAACCACTGTATTCACGAGAGTGCCTAATTACGCTAACGCGACCCCAATATAGAACTTAATCTTAACAGATTAAGTTCTATATTGGGGTCGCGTACACCATTGTACAGAAACAAGTATCGAGTGATACCATAATAACACTTAGTGCAGTAGTAAGGAAGCGACCGCATACAAAAGCCAGCCTATATACACCTTTAACGATAAAGTTAGCTTAAATTTTCACAAAACGCTTAAAGCTGTACAGTTGAGTTTTGGCTTACTGTTTTAACACCCTAAGCATCTTTTGATACCCTTGTACGTCATTAAAAAGACCTTAAGTTCTAAATGAGCTGGTAAATTGATGTTGTAAACGCTTGTGTGCTGCTTGGGATGCACACTCACGAACACTTCACGAGTAATAATCTTACATTAATATTCGACATAACACAAATTTTAGAAAATAAAACAAAACCGCAGACATGACTCTTCACTTTCCCGCCAAGAAGTCCGACGTTCTGTTAAGTAGGCTCGGTAGACTAATTTATTTCGCCTTGGCTTCTCAATTTGGCCACGCTCATGAAACCATTGACCTCTATTAATTCATAGAGTTATATTGCTTCTGTTCTGTTGAACAAGGGCTACGGACGCTACGGTGAATTTCCGTTTCGGGTGTATTTTTACAAGCTTTTATTACGAAATATGGTTTAATAATAGACCACACAAAACATGGTTAAAGCAGCAAGAAAAGATATAACGAGTAATGCAAGTAATGCGAAAAACGGAATTTGTATGGCATTGCCCTTTTCACCGCCACAGTCGGCTTTAATCGAAGAGTGATAGCAGGCCTTGTACTCCAACGACGGCAATGATCGAAAATACTTATAGTTAAATGAAACATTTAAATGAAACAACTTTTACGGATCTACTCGCGTTTATTTTACTTTACACATTGTTTAATGTTTATCCTGACGTTTCGAATCCTTTGCAGGGTCCGTGGTCACAGGGAGACTGAGGTGTTGGTCATCTCATAATTAGTTAGTAGCTTGTATACCCTCATTTAAATTAATCGGGTGCGTTCCGTTTTACGCAGAAAGAGCTTACAGTATCTTTTGGTCTGGCAGTATGGTGTTGGGGCTGGGATTTAATAGTTTACACAAATTATAGATATTTTAAAATTTACCGATTGACCGATTTAAAAAAATCTTTCACCATTAGAATGCTACATTAGCGATGAGTAACCTAGGCTATATTAATAAAAAAATGTCCACCCGTGCGACGCAGGGACGGGCCGCTAGTATTATACTTATATAAAAATCTTCTGTGCGTGTGTACGTTATTGAACTCCTTCTAAATGGCTGGACCGATTTGAATGAAATTTTCTGTGTGTCCAAGTGGATTCGAGAATGGTTTAGATTTACAATTGGACCCGGTAGGTGGCGCTGCTATAAGGGTCCATCCTGGGATACGGGTGTTTTTAAGCTGACGAATGATTTGTTTGTTTTGTTGTCATGGAAACTGTCAACGTAAAACTGTCAAAGCGGTGCTAGTTATAATCATTTTTTCTCTTATTTAATTATAGGATATGTTTGCCACTTATCAGCATGCGAAACTGACCCTAAACTTAGTTGCTAAGTCCGCCACGGTCTAATGAACTGAGACCCCGCTGTCTCCCCCCCACCCACCCCACATTCCCTGTTGTTCCCGCCATAAAACGTTGTAATGCCTCTTCCGCAGTAAAAAAGCTATAAATCTAGTTCCGCAGATGAACTCGCCAACTATAAAACTTGCACGCAACATATTTTTCAAGACGCCCGCCCGCTCGCCAGTCCTTTCGCGTCTTTATTCAATGTGGGTAGCTCGATTTTCTTCCAGCTATTTTATTTGTGGCGCTTAGCTTTCAACTCTGCTAATGATAAGTGAGATAAGCGCACTTCACCCGGTGTTCTTTCAACGTTTTTTAGTGTTTGTATCTACACGGTTGTATCTAAATTGTAGGATGATTTTTAATTATCCATTACATACACGTTATATTATATTTAATATGCACATTAAACAAAATATACACATGGTACATGAAATGAGTTAGTTAATAAATATTGTTAAGACTTTGGAGCACTGGCGCCTCAAAATACTTACTGGAGGTTCAGGCGTTATGAACTGCAAACCAGTATATGACTACTGCAGTGTTTATTCGCCTAATTTAGTTAATCTTCTCATGTATATAAAATTCTCGAAACGGCTCGATCCATTTTTATGAAATTTTATATGTATATTCGGTAGGTCTGAGAATCGATCCTAGGTAATCTATTTTTCATACCCCTAAGTGATAAGAGTGGTCTACCACAAACATTTTTTTTAATTTAATTTTCCAATACAAAATGTCCCACGATTTGTTTGTTTTGTTGTCATAGTAACGATTTGTTTGTATTGTTGACATAGAAACTGTCTAAGCGATACGAGTCCGCCGGGTCAGCTAGTATTAATGTAAGTACTTATCTTATCTTATCTTAGTGGGGCCTGCCGAGGTTTCCCTCTTGCAGTAGCACTTCGACCCATCGGGATCTTTTGTGCAACCCCGTCCTTTCACTCTTCTTCCTCTGTAAAGATAGATGCCATAAGTTTGGCCACGTCCTTAAGGGCGAAGAGCCTGAAGTCCTCCGGTCTCGGATAAGCCGACCCCAGGAGTCCCATTCTTTTCCTAATCAGAGAGTCTCAGTCACACAGTAGGTGCTGCATTGACTCCGTTTCCTCCCCACATGCCCTACACAAGTTGTTTGTTGATAGATGCATTCTGTGGAGCATTTGTTTTGTGGCATAGTGTGGCATAGTGGCATGTAAGTACTTACTTTTTGTTTCAAATAAATTTTATTAATTAATATGAAATGAAAATGAAATGAAATGAAATGAAATCACGCAAAACAAAGTACATTTTAGCTGGTGGTAATTTTATCATTTTGAACGTCTGTTTTGTCAAACGCAGGGCATGTCAATGTCAAATTAAAATCAAAATTAAATTATTATTATTAAGTTCAATATTTTCAATGATGGAAGCCTTTGCTCGGCATTGCGACAGTGTACACGTAAATTACTTACTTACCATTCTTACTATTGCCACTCAGCCTGGTATCCAAGGTCCGGTGTTCTATTCCCAGGGTGGGCAAACAGCGTTTCACAATTTTCGATGTTTAAACCAGATTTGTGATCACAAATTCGCATTTGGCAAGCGTTGCGTTTAAACCAAACCTTACCCAATTATCGATGACTAGATTTTAATGATAGAGGACTTTGCCAAGCTCTGGGAAAGTATATACTACCAACATCTACCAACATTTTGGCCACGGGAAGTTCCAACCGATATACCAACAAATGGTCCTTTGAGGAATATCCAGTTATTCTGGATACAAAACAGAACTATCCACTAACGATTGCGGACAACATAACTGAATACGGGATCGCGAAGTTTGCGGACATAGCGTCTTGTTTCCGGGGGTCTATTCTGGAAATAGGGCTCTCTAAACTCTAAACTATCTCTGTTAGATTTCGTCGCTGTGTCATATAATAATAAACCGGCCAAGTGCGACACGAACTCGCGCACGAAGGGCTCCGTACCATTATCTTTAAAAATATTTCAAGTTTCTACCTGTTATCGTTATTAAGATCGAGAAAAAAATTGGAAAAAATATCACGTTTGTTGTATTTTAATTATTTATTTTTAAAGTGAATAATATGTAAGTAATTCAATCTTCTGTGAATATTTCAAGCGTCTACCTACCTGTTGCCGTTATCAATATCGAGCAAAAACCAGCAAAAAAAACACGTTTGTTGTATGGGAGCCCCCTTTAAATATTTATTTTATTTTAGTTTAATTATTTTTATTTTTATCGTACATTACAATTGCCTACACCTACTCCACTAACAGCACTGAACGCGCACTTGAACGTTAGGTGGCAGAATATTCAACAAACTCATAGCATGAACAGATAAACAATAGCTAAAGAAGTCGGTTTGTAAGAAAGGTTTATTCGGTTTAAGAAAGAGGTGTGAACTTTGCAGTTTTAGTTCCTAGTGCAGCAACGAGCGAGATGTAACTGATTACATCTCGCTCGTTGCAACAGCTCTCAAAGTAGTTAGGGTAGCATGACATTGGTAAAAGAGGACATTACCTATTACCTACTAGTATTATTTACAACTTATTAGTCCCGCACACTTGTTTATCACACCACAGCTAGGGTTGGCTGGAGAAATCTCTTCTAGATATAAGCTCACCTTTAAATATGTCCTGTGTAACGTGTGTTTAAATGTAATTTCTTTGTACAATAAAGGATTAGTTAATTACATTCGGCCTTATCATCACCTAACATCATGTGAGATAAAGGCCGAGTGCTTACCCATAAGTATTTTAAAAAAGATTGCAAACAAATCTTTTTTTTTCCCTTTTGTTGATGGCTTCGTGCGATTAGCACATTTAGCCAGTATCAAAGTATTTTTTTTTACAAGTAATACATAAATAAACAATATTTCCTTCCTATATGATGATGATTATGAATGATAATAGAAATGAAGTGAGAAATGATAAACCCCCAACCCCTCGAGTGTCTCAGTAAAGATGTGGGGCTTTACTAAGTCCTCGGGCGGCCTTCTTGAGAGAATTTGAAAAGGGTCGTTGCACTGTTTTGTTTTGTTTGCCAACACTCATGCACACTCACGAACACTTAACGGTTAATAATTCATCATTATTTCACATTAATATTCGACATAACACAAATTTAAGAAAATAAAACAAAACCGCACACATGACTCTTCACTTTCCCGCCAAGAAGTCCGAACAAATCTTATATTCTAGCGTAAATGAATGAACTTACGGAAGCTTCAGACATAGTCACACAAAATGTTAACTTTTTTAAATTTATCAACTTATATTTTTATATCGACCATGGTTACAACACTACATTGTTTGTTATCGCTCATTATATTCGTAATGAAAACGCAGCGGGCATATTATTTTAACGGTCAAGTAATGTATACGGCTATATTTTGGCGGCCATCGGTATTCGGCGGCGGTTCAGTGATCAATTGTTCAGTGTTGGCGGCAGCAGCGGCGATGGCGGTGATTGGCTGCAAAATGTGTGTTTTATCAGCGTGAATTAATGGCGAGAGAGACGTTTTATGTTTAATAGCAATGGACACTTATTATTGTTGTCAATAGTTTCAATATACATTTCAAGTGATTTAGCAAGGTGTTACAGTTTTCTAGCGGTTCATCATGGCCTGTTTTGACCACTGCAATCTTTTAAAGGAAATTTTTGGGCCTACGTTTAGATTAGCTAAAGAGCCATTTTACTATTTGATATTACATACAAGCTTTAAAGTTTCAATTTCTTTAAACCAAGAAGCCAAATTAAATTAAACTTTCTGTTTCAGAAAAAAAACAAAGATGTAAATAGCTAGTACAAAACATTGAAAATACTTTAAATCGATTGAGTTTACGAATTTGAAAATTCAGTTGAATAAGTCTTTCTTATTTTTTGCCAAGCTTTCTTTTATTTAGATCTCTGTATTTTCTTTAAGCATAGAAAGTCATTAACATTGACTACCAAATTGGTTTGAAAAAATTGAAACTTCGAAGTTTGTATGTTGGTTTTTATATATTAAAATTTATCCGTAACAAGTATATTTTAACTCGTTCAGCAATCTGTTTCAATAGTTATGTATAAAAATCATGGAGAAATTCATAAATACTGGAAATAGGTGTATTAATTTAAGCACTTACATGAAAATTACGATGCTGGCAGCACTGCTAAAAGGACTGCACTATTCATCATTTTGCCGCATCCACTCGCTGCTGGCTTGCAGTGCTATAAACAAGCTGTGAGCCAGAATTTAAACGCAAGATCATACACCAGCGGCCTATTCGAACATATGAGGGTACTAGAATCACCTGGAAAATTCAAAGCATTAGGCATATCGTAGTATCTGCGGTATTGATAGTAGTATTGATTCACAAACCGCCTTGCGCGCCGACTCGACGAGTTTCAACCGTCAGAGCAGGCCGGGTTTCAAGGAGGATACGGAACCATAGACCACATCTTCACAGTGCGGCAGATTATACAGAAGACCGAAGAGTATAATCGGCCCCTGTGCTTAGTGAGAGCATTCGACTCTATCGAAACCTGGGCTGTTCTAGAATCCCTGCAACGATGCCAAGTCGATTGGCGATATATTCAAGTGTTGAGGTGTCTGTACAATGCTGCCAACATGGCCGTCCAACTACAGAACCAGCAGACTAAGCATATCCCCTTGCATCGAGGTGTCGGACGAGGGGATGTGATATCCCCCAAACTGTTCACAAATGCATTGGAGAATGTGTTTAAAACGTTGGACTGGAAAAAACGTGGAATAAACATCAACGGCGAACACATTTCACACTTGCGATTGGCGGACGACATCGTCATCGTGGCCGAAACGTTGCAGGATTTACGGTTCATGCTGAACGGCCTAGCTGATTCTTCTCAACGCATCAGTCTCCGTATGAACTTGGACAAAACCAAGGTTATGTTATGTAATTAAACATACAACATGTAACAAAAATAATAAAAAGTAGTAACAATTTACATGTGCCCTGTTATGTGATGCCAGCACTGGGTGGAGCGACGATCTTCGCAAGGTGGCGTGCAAGAGTTGGATGAGAGTAGCCGCGGATCGTGCTCGGTGGCGTCCACTTGGAGAGGCCTATGTCCAGCAGTGGACTAGTATAGGCGGATGATGATGATGATGATGAGTATCTGAGGTGATTACTTATGGCGGTCCAGGATCACACTGGTGCACTGGCAAGACGAACAATATATATATTTTTTATATATATCTTACTGGTGAGCACTTGGCTTTCATCTCACCTGATGTTAAGTGATGATAAGGCCGAAGGTGGAAGCGCACTTCGTGCAGTATCCTCAACTAATGAGGCACTGGCTATCTCATCCTATGTTGCGACAACATCGATGTTATCGCAACATAATTAGATAAGATGGTGGTAGCTAACCTGGCCGTCAAACAAGTGCTATACCGATCAAACCGAGTATACAAACTTGTTCTCCCGCTTAGATTCGAACCCCTAGACCGCAGAGGCTGTCAAATTATCAAAACGTACGTGATACCTTTTGATGTTGCTAGTTTCCATGGGCTGCAGTAGCTGCTTTCCATTAGGAAAGAAACACATGTCGCCGGCATTGCTATGCTCCTGGTTAGGATAGTAGATCCAGTGGAATAACAGAATATATAGGCATACGATTTGAAGCATAGACGATACCCTCGGTGATACAAGTGTCCGTGAGCTTCGAAAATCGCTAGCCTATATTCCTTTTTAAAGCAGAAGATCTAGTAAAAAACAAGATAAAGAGACTTGAGAATTGAGGGTTCTAGGTGAGCAAACTGAGCATGGTTTCAGTTTTAGGCAGATCATCTCGTTTCCTTTCACAGAAACATAGAAAAAAGTCTCCCAAGTCACCGGTGCTCCTCAGAGAGTTTGAGCCCGTCATAATTAAGATGGCTGCCGGTGATTGCTAATGAAGCTGTTATGCAGCTTGGCCAGGGTCACCCTTAATTGGACGTCTTGTTAGCCGAGTGGCAATTGATACGTGCCCCAATTGCTGTGGCACTGTTATCGTTGAGATTAAAATTAAGGAAAATTGTAGCGAATTTCTTTCAAGATTTACGGGACTATTAACTAATGATGTAGTGGGCAATAGCAATATTGTTTATTTTGGTATATATGTTAGATTATAAGGTATCTAAGGGATTGTTATTTTGTAAGTGTGTAGCCTGTGATAAATGAATTTATTATTATGATTTAAATTTTAATTAGCTTTTTTTTACTGTTTTAGGTAGGTTTATGAAAATAGAAATATATTTGGTCCTTTTTATATTTGGATTTGATTAGAATCAAATACCTCGGTGGCGGAGAGTCAAAGAGCTCCGATATCCGATTTAATACTCAGGTCGTGCAAAATGTGTTTCAGGTTTTTGGCGCATACATCGAAAAATAGGTTCAGCAATATTATAGTCGTAGTTCGCTCGTCCCATACAAATTTAATAAAAATATCATGGTCACTTACATTAGAATAAATATTATTAACGGGATTATTACCATGTTTTTTGTTGTGTTTGAGTATCCAATATTTCGGCACAGTATCTATATCTATATATCGAGTGCAAAAAACGACTAAGGAAGAGGGTAGATCGTTTTGTCTGCTCATAATCACCCACCCGCAATAACTTCAGTACATCCGTGATCATGGCGCATGCAACTGTGCCGAAATATTGGATACTCAAACACAACAAAAAACAGGGTAATAATCCCGTTAATAATAAGTATTTATTCTAGAAATAATATCATTTGACAGACGGTAATAAGTGTATATATTGTCTAGGTAAGCAGTCAACTACCCTCTTACTTAGATTTAATTTTTGTTCAATAAGTGAATGAAACCTTCGACAACCCAATAAAAAGTTTCATTACATCAACAATTACTTCACAGTAAACTGCTAAAAACAGCCAGATTTTAAAAACATAAATAAAATATAACCTTCGCTAATTACCCCACATACCTATATCGAACCTGCGCTACTTAATAAAGATCATTTTGTTTCCAAGGAACTACTCCCGGGAGCACTGTGGAACCTCAATAATAGAACCTGGAAGCAAAAAATAAGAACCCAGAAGGTTAGCTTAATACATACGCACTCGAGCAACGCACACATAGACAACCTCTCACGGATACTGAATCTCGCACCAGATGTGCTTGGACTGGTTTTAGATGGTCCGAGGTTTTTTGTCCGTGGGAGGACCTTTGTGGGCGTTGCTCTAGCGCTGTATGTATTAAGGGGGTGCCGCATAGAATTTCGAAAATTTACGTGTTTTAAGTCACTGGTGCTAGGCGCTGAATAGGTCATATACATTATAAGAACTTGTGTAGGTAAGCTTGATCCTTTCACAAGGCCATGGTTGTCTTGGAATTTGAAACAAATACCCAGAAAGTGCATGATTAATACGTAAAAGTAATGATATCTGAGAACTTATTTCTTCAGAAACTTTGCAAATATAGCACATAAAACAATAATCCGACATCAAAATGTTTGTATTGATATTCCGCATGCCGCATGTTGTCTTATTTTTCAATTAAAAAATATGAATATGAAAATATTAAGACTTATATTATTTTTTACCCAAACATCTATGATTTAACGAAAGTAAACATTGCTCCAATTAAATCACCGGCCTACTCTATACAGATGTTAGTGTGCGTGCGTATTCTTGTCGTGCGCCGTTGTCACACCACTGCCACGCGCCGCTCGCTCGCTGTCATAAAGAAACTTGAAACTCGCAGTTTTGCGTCCGTGCGGCACCCTGCCTACCTTCTGGGTCCTCGTTATTTTGTGCTGGAAGGCTAATCTAATTTTAACCTCTCCATGAATATTCCCGTTCGTTTCTGCAACGCCATTGGCGGCTTATTTCTCCGGGGAGTCCGGGAACCCGGAGATCCGAGGCGCAGGTGACAATAGCGACTGCGGATCCAATTACGGACCAGTAGTGTTGACTCTTCAAACTCTTTAGCGATTACTGAAAGATTATGAGGGCGGGTTCCGCAAATTGTAGCTAATGAGATTCTTTGGCGTATTAGGTATTATTGTACTTACTAGAACGGGTTAGTAAGTTTACCAAGCCTCCAGAAATGCATTCCCACCATTCTCCAGTTGTATCTAATATTGTTGTATTGGAATTTTGGAATGAATCACACACACATTAAATATACATATTCTTTTGTGGTTATTTGTGAACATCGGGCCTTAGAAAGGGATATAAAAGGCAGGTTAAATAATACGAATAAGAAAGCTAGTTTAATTGTTATGGTACATGTGACACTCCTGCTTCTTCTGTCATACAAAACATTCACTTCAGTACCATACATTATTCGTCATCATCAACATCTCAGCCAAAAGACGTCCACTGCTGAACAAAGGCCTCCCCCGAGAATGTCCACAACGACTGGTTTTGTGCTGCTCGCATCCAACCGCTACCCGCGACCTTCACCAGATCGTCATACTTTATTATTGTCATTTCGGTTGCATAGTGACATACTCCTCGGGTAGTTGCAGGCACAAGTGTTCGACACTTTAAGACCGGTTTTCAACACATTTTTCTATTTACACGTTGCTAGTTCCTAGCTAGAAAGCAGGTCGTAGATAATTTGTTTGAAGTAAAAGCACTATTTAGGAATTATTTACATAGCCCTAAATTTCATAGACATGTCTTGAACAACGTAAGCTCGCGGTTAATTTGAATTCTAAAACCCAACAAAGTTTCCATGTCATGATATTCGTTTATCATCATAAAAAAATTGTAAAGCATAACAGTAAATTTTCCAGCGCGCTATTTCGCGTCGATTAAAACTTAACGAGCGTTCTGTTAAAGGCCGGGGCTGAGCGACCACTCGTAAAATAGTTTAATGCGGCTGATCGCTAGATATTGGCTGAATAACGTCCTAGTTTCTAGTAGCACGCTACACTAAAAACTGTCACACTGAATAAAAAATTGTCACAAGAACATGTACTCTTCTAAAATCGCTGAATATGTCTGATTCAAAGAAAAATATTTTTTCTAGCTGCCGGAACACAATGCTACAAACATTGATGTTACGGCGACATATTTAGGTAAGATGATGGTAGCTAGCCAGGCGGACAAACAAGCCCTACCACCAACCAAACCGAGTACACAAACATCTAACCCCGCTGGGAATCGAACCCGGGACCTCTGGGTCTAAACCGGTAGTCTTAGCCACTAGACCACAGAGGCGGTTAAAATGATATTTAGAGTTTCAAGAAAAATAGAGCTTCCTGAGGCTGGTTGATGATCTTTTTCTAGTATTTTTTTTTCTTTATGATATGTTTTTAGTCGCTACCAAAAAACTTTTTGTAAGTACACTATGAACCCCTCTAACTTAACCAACATCACATTTACCGACCCCATAATTTACCCACTTCCATGATAGTTCGCACCATTAGTGTCGCAGTTGTGGAATGAGGCAGTTGGCACTGTCTGGACCCTGCCAAGTCCCCGTTTCAACAACATAGCAGCACACAACCTCTTCCTATAGTAGCGTTTACTATAAACGCGTTCATGCTAAGTTCGTGCCAAGTGAAGGTAGTTTCAGACGAGCTGGCAACGGACTGCACATTTGAAACGTAACAATTGTCACCTGCCCTTCAACTTTCGTTGTGTCAGGGACTTGTTGGAGGAACTGGAGAGACATGGCTGCTGAATAGCGGAAGTTGACAACGACAATAATTAATTCCAGAAAATTATGGGTCTTCCAAATAAACAAAGGATAAGATCGGAATGAGCTCGATGGCGCAGTGTTTAACGCGCCCGGTTTGCGATTGATGTGGTTAAGCTACTTTTGCAAAGGCCGGTCATCGGATGGGTGACAAAAATTTTCCATCTCGAGCTCTTCCGTGCTTCGGACGGCACGTAAAGTCGTTGGTCCCGACTTAACAACCACCAATCCGCACTGGGCCCGCGTGGTGGTTTATAGCCCGTTCTCCCTATCCATCCATAGGGAAGGCTCGTGCCCCAGCAGTGAGGTCATTAATTGAGCTAATGATATTGATAATGATGATGAAGAAGGTCGGAATAGTTCCGTGTTTTGTTCTCGTCATGTAAACGTCATTTCAAATTGGAGTAAAAGAGACAAAACATGGAATAACTATTCGGACTTTATTCTTTGTTAATATGTAAGGGGGTAAACGTATAAAAGACATCACGTGACAGTTCTATATAACATTAACCTATATTGCTTTAAAGTTCACATTAATATTTTTTTTTAATTAAGACCTTAGCATGAATTTCGGTAACCTAATTAGTCTTGAATAAACACTCAATGTATCGTCGGATACGCAATAGTGACGTCATAGTTTGCCACTCCCATTTAAAAAAGCGGTTTGACAGTTCCTAAAAAGTTTATCTATTGACTAACCAGTAAATTAACCAATTGTTTTCAAAATGGTTTTTTTTTCTAAATTTTAGTTTGACGAATGTAATGTATTAAGTAAATGGATTATTAACCGTAAACTGCACCCTGCCTACGACCGATTTTTTCTAGGACCGATAATCGGACCGATCGTTTCGCCGTGGTTTTAGGTAATACCGATTTTGTGACCGACTTTTTTCAAAACGTTGCTAAATAGAATTTTCATTTTCACCGATTAAAAAATCGGACGTAAGCGGCGGACTAAGTGTTCATAAGTGTGCATGAGTCTTGCATGAGGTGAATATAATATTAAATGGATATAACAAAACAATATTTTTTTGACAGTTCTCTGTAACTCTCCGACAGGTTCCGGACATGGGTTGGACTCGTGGTGGCATGTGGTTAGCTGTAGAAGTGGGAATGTTCGTCTGCCTGGTTGATGTGGCCAGGCTTCTATTTCGTGCACAGCGAGCGGGTCCAAGTAGCGGTCTCGAGGGGCCCGATGCGAAAGGACTTGCGGGGCACGTGAGTTGCCCATAGTTGGTTGTCATGCTCGGTGGTTTTCACTGAGCAGAGCTCCAACATCTCCGGCACTAGTCTGGATAACTAGTAGAGGTGCCCGCTAGATGCAATACCTCCGGTTGAGCCAACCGCGTAGGATGTTGAAATTGGCAAGGTGCCTGGATGGGTACTGAGAAGTGAGTGGGCTTACAACTCCGCCACCAAAGAGGATAATTGGTAGTCAACTTAGAGTTGACGACCCGAGCAGTGGAATCTGCGAGTTGTGCTCTTAGTGCAACGAGAAGTGAGCGAGCTTACAGCTCCGGTAACCTATCTGGATAATAGGTAGTGGACTATACGTGTCCACGGGGCGACTAGCTTGAGACACTAGTCTTAAAAGTACCGGATGAAGAATGCGCTTCGGTGCGTCCTGATCTGGCGTTATGACCTGACGTAGATGGTCCCTTGTGCTTGCGCAAGGATGTCTGACACCTACTTTGTAACCTAACGGTTGGTAGGGGGTGTCAGTATAAACTTTAAAGTAGTGTTAAGTGGGTTGTGAGTTCTCTGTAAAAATAGTAATTCAACAGTTTTACCCAAGGGGATCGCTGTAATATAACTTATAATTTATCATCCGTTCAATGTCACTCCTTATTTATCACGCATCATCATCTAACTTCTCAAGTGCTAAGTGAAAATGTAATCATACACTATGCTATGCATTGTTTATTTTAATGTTTTGATATGAACATTAAAGAGTTTGTAAACTTAGCTGTAAGCAGTCTATGTGTCAAGTTGATTTACCTTCTTCCTTTCGATCAATTTATGTACTAGATTCCCGATGAGCTGGTAGGGGGAGAGTAGTAGTGTGGATCCGGCATTAGAGATTTTTTTGCTGTGTTTCTGTGTACTTTTGTGGAGTTTGATGACGCAGTGGTAATCGCGCTTTATCGGTTTTAATTGAGCGCTTGTTGGTTGTCCTATTAAAATAAATTTAAAAAAACTAGCGAGCCTTACAGTAGTCGCATATGATGTGTAACATTTGACATCTCACCTTAGTAGGTATTAAGCAATTTTAACATCATATTCTGAAAAAAAATGGGTCAGGTATTACATAATTTTATAACTATAAAACAAATGCAGTAAATACTCATTAGAAGACATTTGACATATCAAAATGACCTTTGATAGTCAAATGACACAATATGTCACATATAATAACAATAAGTAATGTTTATAATATCGATTTAAAATTTACAAAATGGCGCGCGCTTGCGCGCTTCCCCGACTTCCTATTACACCGTTACATTTACTTCCGTCCCATTTTACGAAATCACAAATTGCTTGTATAGAAAGCAAGCGGGAAGATGTTACACATTAATAAATAAAAATACATATTTTTGTTTTCGTTGACGCTCGTTGGCTATATCAAAGTAACACTATGCAGTAAGCACCTAGACCATTGTTTGAATTCTAAACTATGGTCCCCGCACTGCATCTCGACTGTTACACCAGCTGCAGGGATCTGTTATCCGATTGGACCGTTTCGCAGACCATAACTTATTCGTGCACAAAGCTTTTTCGGTTCTTCGATAAGTCTATGACTGTGAAGCATTCTGAATCTCGTTTTGCCTTGCGTTGGTTTGGTTAAGATATCATTTCTTTTATTTTCATCAAATAAAATACTTGTTAATTTTTTTGAAACTCTTCTGACATATAGATGTCCAACTATAGAGTTGGAACGATTATAACAATATGTTCCGTTGTCTGTCTTCCTTTTAATTATCAAGATATATTTTTTTCATGATAACGCCGTTGGCGGGACGAACTGGATATATTAAACAAAAATTGAAATCACTTAGCTCGGGACCGCAATGGGCGGAAATGGAGGGAGCCCTTTGCCCAGCAGTGGGACAACGAGGGCTAATAATAATAAATAAGCGTAAGCTTTTTTAACAGCTTTGTCTAATTAATAACGATCTTTTCGTATGTAGGTACTTTCAAGACGTGGTCTTTCTTTCTTGTAGTTTCTTTAGTTATTTTGGCACAAACATTTTCAAGGTAAGGGTGAACAGGCGTTATCTAGACAAGTATGCTACATCCTAAGCTGCATCATGACTTACCATCAGGCAAGATCGCGGTCAAATAGTTGCCTATAAAGAATTAAAAAAAAAGCCATTATGTAATACATGACACTGAAAGACATTTTACTCTGAAGGACTGGTGTCCTCAAATGTTTCTTCTGTAATTTTTTTAACTTTACCACAGACAAAACTTAGTTAGCAAATGTAAAAAAGTTTCAAACCAACCAGCATTAATCGAAATAAGTTTCATACCAGCCAGCATGTAAAGCAATAAGTACCGGGTATCGCTTCGGAGTTTCGGACTTAAGAGCGTTTATGTAAAAACGGCCACTTTTAACTATAATGCCGTATTTAACTAAACCATAACATGTCAGATGATCATTAGGTGACGTAAAAATGCAAAATTACTTCATTCAAATAGTTTGTTGAGCATCATTTGATTTTCTATCTCTAATTACTAGATATGTTTTTTTACATTGGCGGCGCTAGTGTGCGTCGTAAACGCTCTTAACATATTATTATTTACTCATTCATGCCGCATCGCAGACTTTAAGTTATTTAAACACATATTTTAGTTAACCGATATAGAAACTCTATGCTCTGTTTGTTACAAACATTTCGCTGCGTTCTACGCATTCGATTATTCTTCGACTGTTTGATTTTGATATATGTGTGGAATAGCTGTGTTCCATCCACCTCATGTTTGTTGTTGTTTGCAGTTTAAAGACTACACATCTAGGTGTAGTTCGTGCTTCTATACAGCTTATAGTTTGTAAAAGCTCGTATAGGTTTAGTTGTATTTTGGTCATGCTCAACCCAAACACGCTTGGTCTATGACAGGCGCTTACTCGTAAAAAGTCGTAACGCGGGTCATAGTAATTATAAACATTGAGTTAGTAGTTAATAGCCTCGATGGCCGAGAGTCCAAGCGCTCAGCCCGATAACCGAAGGTCGTGGGTTCATTCCTAGGTCGGGCAGTTAGCATTTGCCGATGCATAGAACGGGTTTGTGAACACCAACCCGGAATTGTCAAGCGTGGTGATCAAGCCAGTACCCATCAATTGTAGCGATGACTTGACTTCAAAGTTGGAGGCCTCTCCCATCTATGGGACAAACTTTATAGGCTACTTGCACTTTACCAGCGACTTCGTCCGCGCGGATTCGAAATATTAAAACAGATTTTTTTTATCAAGTTATACATAGCTTATGTTACCCACGAGGTATATAGCATTCTATCAGTAAAAGATTTTATGGAATTCTGCCAGTAGTTCCAGATATTAGCCCGACATAGAAACAAACAAACAAACAAACAAACAAAGTCACAAACGTTACCTCTTTATTAATAGTACTAGCTGACCCGGCGGACTTCGTTCCGCATTTATTTTATTTTTTTCCCTCTTTTTTTAATATAGCCTATGTTATTCAGCGCTAATGTAGCATTCTAATGGTGAAAGAATTTTTGAAATCGGTCCAGTAGTTTCTGAGTTTATTCGTTGCAAACATACATACATACAAAAATACAAAGCTTTCCTCTTTATAATATTCGTATAGATAAATATAGAGAGATTTACTTGCATATTTTTTTAATCCAAATCTATAAATTCAGCATAAGATGCCTGAAAGTCAGAGTATCTGATAGATCTGATATCTGATCTGATAGCTATAGCTTCTATTTTTTTCCGAGAGAACCTCGCTAACCTTCGGGTTTGTATCATCATCATCATCATTATCATCATCATCATAATCATCATCATCTTCATCTTCATCTTCATCTTCATCATCATCATCATCTTCATCATCATCATCATCATCATCATCATCATCATCCTCATCATCATCATCATCATCTCAGCCAAAAGACGTCCACTGCTGGACAAAGGCCTCCCCCAAGGATCTCCACAACGGCCCGGTTTTGTGCAATGGAGTAAAATTCACTAATTCAGTTCATTAATACGTAACCAAATGTTGGAGAAATTCACCCTTACCACATTTAGCCTCGCAATTCAGTACAAACGCTAGTGCACCGCGCTCTGCCAATATTTCCCGACCAACCGCTTTGGACACGGTTCCCGGTCGAGGCACTCGTGCGAATATATGTGTTTGCAGTTCCTACACGTTATTCGCAGCCTATAGCTGGCACATTATGTACCCTACAAGTGGTATATTATGTACCCTATAGCTGGTTTGTACTCTAAAACTGGTATATTATGTTGTAATATGTCAATGGTATTTAATGTATTCTACAGCTGGTTTATTATGAACTCTACAGATAGTATATTATGAGCTATGTCGCTGTTATATTATGTTATGTGTAGCTGGTATATGTGTACTATATAGCTGGTTTATTCTGTACTATGTCGCTGGTATACTATGTTTTATACAGCTTGTATATTATGTATCCTACAGCTGGTATATTATGTACTCTATAGCTGGTATATTATGTATTATGACGCTGGTATATTACCCTATTTGCAGGGTAATCTAGTCCAGCTATGAAGGCTTCGATTCTGTCATTTTCTAGGTATCCTACAATCGTGTTTTGATGGCGTGGCGTAACTTTGTCATTTGGACTTTGGGAAAATGTCAGGACATCGACACACTATTGAAACGTTATTGAGTTAGCAGACTTTGGCTTTGGATTTGCTATTCAACAACGTCTATTTATTTATTTATTTATAATAACTACTTGGACACGTTTGAGAAAATTTGTTATTCTAAATTAATGTTGTTTACGTAGTTTTTTATGGCTATGTAGACTCAAACACCATCATCATCAACATATAAACATCCTATTGTTGGGCTTAAGCCTTCCCACATTAACAACAGCATATGGGAAGTTTAGATAACCCTTAATTCATATTAACTTTTTACTTACTTTACAGTAGGACTATGTCTAAACACTTGCTTTTGTTAACTCGCACTGTGTAATAAACTTTTTCGTTTTCGTTAACGTGTTCGAATAAAATGAATAAAACTGAACATCCTGGCTACTGAGCGGACGCGGTTCGGCGTTCCCGGCGTGCGCGTTGAGAACATGATACGTCCGAATTCGGGTGTACGAGTAGATAGTAACATTTTACGACAGATATTAACAATGCGAGCGCAGATATTTTTATGGACATTAAATTATTTTATGGCGCATTGCGACGGGGATCGACAGAGGTCCGTTTCAAAGTTTACGTGTCTATTATACAACGATTCGGGGTGCCTAGTGCGAGTCACATACCTACATTGAATACCGTTAAAAATTTGGTAAAGAAACTTCTGTCAAACGAAGATACCTATAAAAGCAAAGGTAATGTTATTTCATAATTGAAACAGATACTTCTAACTATGTATATCTATATATTAATACGTGAAGCAAAAACTTTGTACCCCTTTTTACGAAAATTGCGCGGACGGAGGTGTATGAAATTTCGCACACTTATAGTTTATATACAGAAGGATTGCAGAATGTTAATATTCTTTTTTAATTATGCATAAAAAATACATGAAATCAATAAAACAAACATTACACACACTACCATGTATTTGTCACACACGTATATATACGAGGGCGGCACTGAAAATTTCGGGAATCAAGGAAGTGATACAACATAACTATTTAAAAATGTATTTATTGCTTTTCGAAGTATTCTCCGCGAAATTTGACACCTTTTTCCATACGATGGAACCAATCATTGAAGCAACCATTCCATTCGGAAGTTGGGGTCTCCAAAATGGCCGTTTTGTAGGCGTCCACAGCTTCTTCAGGTGATGAAAATCTCTGACCACGCCATTTATTCTTTATTTTAAGGAAAGTATAGAAATCATTAGGGCTTAGGTCGGGGCTGTACGGCGGATGGTCTAATAATTCTATGTTTTCTTGCTCCAAAAACTCTTTTGTTCTGTGCGCGGTGTGAGAACTCGCATTGTCGTGATGGAGGATGATGCGGCGGTTGCAGTTCTCTTTACGGAGTTCAGAAACGACCTGTGGCAAACAAATGCTAGCATACCATTCTGCATTAACCGTTCTTTGTCCCTCAAGAGGAATAGTCGCAACATGGCCGGTTTTGGAGACAAACGTGGCCACCATTTTTTTTGCAACACTCCGTGAACGAACAATTTTTGTTGGCTTTAACTCATTTTCGAACACCCAAACTCGTGACTGGTTTTTTGTTTCGGGTTCGTACGCGTATATCCAGGATTCGTCACTTGATACGATGTTGTATACAGCATTTGAGGATCCTGCGTGGAATCTTTCGAGAGTTCTGACACACCAAGTAACGCGAGCCGCTTTTTGCTCTTCACAGAGCGAATGCGGTATCCATCGGGAAAACAACTTTTTTACACCTAATTGTTCATGCAAGATTATTTGTATTTGACTCATGCCAATGTCTAAAGTTGCCTGAATTTCGCGGTATGTCACATGTCGATCTTCCTCAATCAGCTTACGCACAGCATCAACGTTTTCTTGGGTGACTGCAGTTTTTGGACGACCTTGACGGGGATCATCACTGAGCTTGACACGTCCACGTTGAAATTCAGCAAACCAGCGATAAATTGTGGTTTTGGATGGGGCTTCATCACCAAATGCAGAAATCATCCGGTCAACACACTGTTTTTGTGATAAACCACTTCGAAAGTCATAATAAATTATCGCTCTTGAATTTTCTCGAGTCAATTCCATTTTCTCAACGACTAAACAAGTTTGACAAAACTTTGTGACAAGACCGAGAATTTTTTTTAAAATAAATAAATGGTATTCGATTTTTAAAACCAAGGACTTTTCAATTAAAAATATTTAAATATGACAGGAACAGTGGTAATATTCCATTCCCGATACTTTTAGTGCAGCCCTCGTATATATACTCTTTTCAAAAATTTCAAAAATGGAAGAGGAGCGGCCGAAATCTGTCAATGCCAATCAAAACTCACATTCTATCTTTTTAATTTTTCATTGCTTAGGATACAATCCGTGCAGCCTTAAAAAAATTACGGTCGAATTTCGACCACTGGGCGACCACTAGTTAGTATAAATAGTGTTATGCTCAGTATCGATTCTTAGATGGCATTTTTACCGGAAAACTAACTAACCGCTCTACGTGGATTGGTTAAAGCGCATTAGGTAACGAAAAAAGTATCGTTACTTTTTTAGATAACATTGCCTGCATTACCGCTACGAAGGAGATTGACCAGTCTGGACCAAATGCTGCCCAAGCATGGGAATACTTTTATTTTTTTACTCACACGAAGAGGTATTAAAAAAATGAAAAAAACATCCACGGGGTTATATTAACGTTACTTAACGATACTTACGGAGGTGATTTGGTAACGGTATCAAGTTCTGGTTTCATTTGAAATTCTATTACGTTAAAGAAAAATTGTATGGCATTGAAGCAGCGCCTCCTGGTGACAAACGAGGTGAGTTTTAATTTTGTCATACAAATTCTCGTTTTCGTTAACGTGATCGAATGTCAAATAAACTTCGCAGTAGGTAAGTACCCTGTATTGTCAGTCGCGTCGCGTTACTAACCAGCAAGAGAATACTTAAGCGATTAAATAACAGTTAAGATTAGCGGATCGTCCCTTCGGCCGGCGACGTCCCTACCAGAAATAATAATAATAATAACAGTTTAGATTCAAGCAAAATATTTGGAAAAAGTGTTAAAATATTATAAATGTTCAAATAATTTTTAACGCAAATTTTGTTGCGAACAAATTAAAAAAACACAAATGTTGAAAAAATTTCCACGAGCAGGATTTGACCCTGCACCCTTCTGACATTCCGGGTCAGGTGCTCTTCCAATTGAGCTATCGTGATTCTAACCAGCCCGCCGAAATTATTCAACACTTTTTACTTTGAAAGCCAAAGGCGCCCATTCAATGTCAACAACTACCGTCACTAACATCCGATCATAATATTTTTACAAATAATGTCAGAAGGGTGCAGGTTCAAATCCTGCTCGTGGAAATTTTTTCAACATTTGTGTTTTTGTTAAAATATTTTTCATAAGCAATACTTAAACTATAGTCATTGAGGTCATTCTCCATTTAGGCTATCGTAGCATTATTTTGGATTTTTTCAATAGATTTAAAATACAAAATAAAATCATTCATTCATTTAGTATGCTTCAATCAATTTAATGCTGACTACAAATGTTAAGATCTGAAATTATTCAAACCGAACGAACTTGCAAAGGAGAACTTTCGAAGCGACAAAAAATGGAAGCGCTTTTACCAAAGTGATGCATTGTTCGATTCATCAAGCGTTTTATGCTGTAAGCGGTGCTCGAACTGAAGAATGGCGGCAGTCTCGTTACCATCGGGGTATTAATGGACGCTTTTCGGTTACTCCTTTATTTCTACAAACATCTTCATACAAACAGCTGACTGTGGCATATAAATCGGGTAAAAAAAGGTTTACTGAAACTCAATCGGTCTGGGAGATTATCATTTGTCATTTACCATTTCTCATCATTTACTGTCATGTACAGTTTTAAACAGGGATTGATACCGTTACAAATTTTCCCACTGTACCGGTAGGGTAACGTTATTTCTATAAGTGTATTTGGTACCGGTAACGTAGGTAATGTTATCTAGAAAAGTATTGCTACTTTTTATGTTAATTATTGCGCTTTGGTCAATCCGCGTATAGCGGTAAGTTAATTTACCGGTGAAAATGCCACCCAGAAAATTCAAAATTCAAAATCATTTATTCAGTTCTTAGGAGCTTTTATGAACGTCATTATGCCATCGGTTCGTAAGTCTACTCTGGGCGGGAAATCTTGTACTAAGTAGACCCGGCAAGAAACTCAGCAAGTGTCCAGATCTTTTCTCCCTTACAGTGTCAATAATATTGGAAAATGCCCTATCATAAAAGGACACTTTCCATCACAAATAAAAACACATAATATAAAGGAATCACAACATGTAAAAAAAAGGTAACCAGGTAACAATACCTAGAATACCGCAACTTTTTATTTTAACGGTATCTCCGTTTGACGGAAGTATCGATACCAATTTTTTTACGGTATTCGAAGTCCTGGTAAACCTTTAACCTTTGCGTTCTATTATTCATCCATCATCATCATCAGCTCATTTTATGTTCCCACTGCTGGGGCTCGTGCCCCAAACTCTCCATCCATAGGGAAGGCTCGTGCCTTCCCTATGGATGGATAGAGAGAACGGGCCATAAACCACCACGCACGCAGACCCAGTGCGGATTAGTAGTTGTTAACGACTGCTAATGCAGCCGGGACTAACGGCTTTACGTGCCTTCGGAAGCACGGAGGAGCTCGAGATGATACACTTTTGGTCACCCATCCGATGACCGGACTTTGCGAAAGTTGCTTAACCTCAGCATAAAAATAATGAAAATGTGTTTAGACACAGGCTAATTAACCCCTTAGGGTATGATTTCCGTAAAATCCTTTCTTAGTGGCTGGTTACGTCACTCAATTAACCTACCGTCCAAATTTTATCTAATTAGCTCCAGCGGTTTCGGCTCGGCGGTGATGAATCAGTCAGGACAAGTCATTTTATGTATATAGATACTAAGATGTATGCTGTGATGCAACTTTCCCATATAATATAATGTCCGAAATTGTAACTCTTATGACACGGTTTAAGCACTGCGCAAAAAAGAACTCCGAGTATTCGCAAACTATATAACAACGGCTATCTTAAAACAATAAATAAAAAGGATAGGGTACATGTTTTTCAACTAAACATCGTATAAAAGGAATTAAAACTTGGCAAATGCAACTTACTAGCACAATACCGTTTCTTAGAAAAAACTTAATCTGAGCCAAACACGCTCCTGGCCGTTGCCAGCACTTTTTTGCCGGTTGATTTTTTGGCGGGAAGTTTTTGCGCGATCGCTTGGGCGCTCTCCAAATAGGTCGTGCAGCGTTTATCGAAGGTTGCTTGGTATACGCATCAAGGGGTCTACCACACAAATCAAACTATTAATCTTGTTTTTTTTTTCTTCATTTTAACGTTTATGTTTTTCTTTGCTATATTATTATTCACTCAGTGCGTATATGAACTACGATAAAGTACGTGGCATTTGCAAAATACACAGTGCGATACCTACTACTGCTATTTCAGATATTTGTTTCTACTAAGATGACTTTAGTCCTTAGCAAGATACTTAGTAACTGTTATTTTGTATCTCGATTAGACGTAACTAGTTTCGATATTTTGATTTCCATAGTAGACCCTCTGATTTACTGTGAAAATATGGTTTTCTGTCTGTATATTAGCTGCATTCGTTGATGATTTACTGCTAATCGGCTGCCACGGTGGATGTATGACTAAACCAATATAACAGCTTTCTGTTTTCCTGAAAATTGTGCTCAATACTAAATTAATAGGTGCTCCAAAACAAGAGCTACAATAAGCTGAGCTAATGTCCTTTTTCAACCGCTTCACATATCATGTATATACTTATGTAGTTTTATTTTGTTTTTTGCAAAGAACTCTTTTTGGTTCACATATCTAGCAAAACTAGAAAAACTGCACTGTAAATAGCGTTTTAGAAACTACTTTTTAAAGTTTTTAATATACGTTTTACGTTTATTAACCCCTTGAGCGTCGATCGACCACCAGGTGGCCGATAACAATTAAAATTCTATTGTGTCTGGTATTCGCGCGCTCAAGCTCATAAAGTAAAGTAAAGTTCTTTAGAAAATACCAAGTTCTGTAACTTCAATATGTAAGTTATCTCAACAGTAGGTGGAGTGTAGTTATTTGAAAAGCATGATTAGATACAATTTTAAAAAGTCATAAAGTAACAACATAATAAATAATATAAAATTCATTTTCGAAAACACGATTGTCTAAGAAAAACTAATTTACATCATAAAGTCGCGTGGATAATGTGCTGCAGAATAGTGTCCATTCGTCTCACTTAGCGCGGCAAATGTGCTGCGCTGCTGCTCTGCGGTCGCAGCAATTTGATATCACGTGACAAATGTCACCGCCGCTGTCGTTCGTTCAATTGAGCTGTGTGCGGCTGTGTTGTTCGTTCAATTCATTCACTCCTAGTTAGGATGCGGAAGTTTGTAAGCGATTGTTTGCGGATATCCATGGTGCATGGCTAAATAGGAATGTACCAATCTTTTTAAATTTTCTTTCTATTTTCGTGCTATGATAATACTGTCCTTCAAGATTATTAATACGCTTGTCTTTATAGATTATAATATAATTTGGTTTACGTCAGTAGGCAAATAGGTTTAATGCATTGGACATATACTTCTCGGATGCATATTAAATCTGGGGGCACGGCAGTGCCCCCGCCAAGCCAAAAAAAAAGCGGCACGGCCGCCGTACCATCTTTTTCTCGAAACAGTTCAGGCCATTTTTGACCCCCTATAACTTCGTTGTGGATAAAACTAGAAGCCTGAATTTCAGTAACTAAGCAGGCATTGTATCAATTTGAACCAGTAGTTTAAGAATTATAACTAGTCAAAATTTCTTAATTTTGTCACTCACTGACTGACTGACCGATCATCAAAACTCTAAGGCACTTCTAGCAGACATAGAAGCTTCAAATTTAGAATAAAATGAGTGTTTAGTGTATAAATCAAGGAAAAACTAAAATATTTTGCAATTTTCTAGATACACCAACTGCGTAAATAACTTTGTAATCCCATATAAATGTATAGGATTACAAAGTTACATTTGCAGTTTACGAATCAGTGTACCTGTATGTATAATATAATGGAATAATAGGTGTAGATAGGTACCTAGATGGTACCGGAAAGGAAAAAAAGTTGGACTATCTACAGAAAGAAATGAGATACCATCAAAAACAAACTTGTAAAAAAACCAAGCCTCGCAACTCAGTTCTTCTACAGTAAAAAGTTGTAAGATCCATGTAATACCAAGTTCTCAATATTAAAAATCTTTTATGTTGTAAATAAATACATTGACTTGGCAATCGCACTAAACAATATAATTTAATATAAGTAATATATGTATTACTTGTGAGATACATTTTGTTTTCATGCGATGGCCAAGTCAATCTATTTATTTAAAACATAAAAGATTTTTAATATTGAGAACTTGGTATTACATGGATCATACAACTTTTTACCGTAGAAGAACTGAGTTGCGAGACTTGGTTTTTTTACAAGTTTGTTTTTGATGGTATGTATTATTCATAAAAACATAAAACATAAATTTAAGAAAATAAAACTTTATTTACAGAAAACAAATCCGCAAACGTGCCTCTTCACTTTCCCGCCAAGAAGTCGTATTTGACTTTAAATTTTAGAGCTTTTTGGCGCAGCGGGTAGCTCGGGATGCGGTGGCGCAAGTTCAGCAACTTTTGAAAATTGAAATGACATGATATATTGCGTTTTCTGACACTATGCATGATATATGCCCACTTTTAGGAACTGCTCATATATCATTCAATAAACGGAGGGGCGTTAACTTTTTTCTGGTTACGGAATTTGGTGTTTTTAGTTAATTCTTTGTTATTCCTCCTTTATATAATATTAGTCATTTGAACCTAGACCAGCCACCGCTGAACTTTTTAACCGGTGACATATTTATAGGGAATGAATTACATCCCAATCTCATACAATATCACCTGTATAGTAACCGCTGACTATTTTGTCACTGAAAATACTCGAACGGTATAAACGAAATCGTATATAATGCAAGAATAGCAGCAGCTATATTCAATAAGGCATTTTTAGTCTTTTTTAGGTTATAAAAATGACCGGCGAGATTTTATGTCGCTGCCCTTATAATATACCTCATATAAATTACGGCATATCTATCTATACTAATATTATAAAAAAAACCTTTGTATTTTTGTATGTTTGTATGTAAGTATATTTGCAACGAATAAACTCAAAAATTACTGGACCGAATTAAAAAATTCTTTCACCATTAGAATGCTACATTAGCGCTGTAGTAACATAGGCTATATTGAATAAAATACTAAAAACGACAATTTAATTTTCCAATACAAAATGATTTGTTAGTTTTGTTGTCATGGAAACCATTGATATATATTTAACTCGATGATGGAAACTGTCAAAGCGGTACGAAGTCCGCCGGGTCAGCTAGTATAGATATAAAATGAATGTGGCTAAGCGCTCAACTCGAGAATGGCTGGACCGAGTCGGCAATTTTTTTTTTGTATGTTCCATAAGGCACATACTAAAAATATACATACTAAAATAAAGAGAGAAAAAAAATGCTTTTGACTTCACTTTTTTCAATGTATATATAAGTATTACTTAATGCATATTTTTAATATTCTCACTTTGCTTAATGTAAGTATATATTATTCTAAGAAGAAAGTCTTACACGGCTCTTTGCTGTTAGTTTCTTGCTACACGACCGGACCTGTGCGTAACGAGATTATAATCTCCTTTGGCATCCAACCTTTGATCATGTAAAGGGTCGTGTAGGCCTCTTATGTGGCTCTGGCAGCGTCAGAGATTAAATAGCTCTATATCTCTACTATATCTATATGCTGGACAAAACACACCTTTATCACTTTACCAACATTGGTTGATACACCAAGAGATATACAATATTATTAAATATATTTTAAATAGGTGCGGTGCGTTCACAATAACGTAACTAAAGTCAGCAAAGTAATAAGCAACGTTAAAAATTACAATATGTTGCTAACAATCAAGATGCTGTATATTTATAAGAAAACTGATCATACATTTATTTATTTTTTAATTACTGTCTTTTATTTATTTACAACATAAATTAAAAAAGTAAATAGAAATAAAAATATACAATAATTTTATTTTAATTTTTTAATATATGTTTTTTAAATTTTTTTTTTGATCATATATTAATTTTGAAGACGATTTTCTTTAGTTTGGTTGACAGCAGTTTCTGCATTACCTACTTATTTTTCGTAAGAGACTGAAAATCGCGTACACCTTTTGTTATAAATATATATATATATAATTCTAGAATTGGACAATTATTATCACATTGTTCCAAATAGCACCCCTGTATTCCTGTCACTGAAATTAATCCTTTAGTCACAAGTACAATGTAGAACGGAGCGGATATATAACACTGCAAAGTTATTATCCCACAGTCATACAATGTAAGAGGGAACGGATATATATCACATGAAAGTTCCCCAACGTCTCTGTAAATGTATTCACCGCATCTTACGGTTGACCACCTTAGGTACAGTCAGTGTAAAAGAGATATGAGCGTGCGAAACTCCCAAAATGTCTGAACATTTGACAAAAATCAAACTTATGTCAAACACTGTCGGGTACACGTTTGATTGTCATCTGAAAACAATTGAAAGCGCGCTTTTAGGGAGTGCCGCGCGGAATTTCGAAAATTTACTTGTTTTTACAAGGCCATGGTTGTCTTAAAATTTGAAACAAATACCCAGAAACTGCATAAACAATACGTAAAAGTAATGATATCTAAAAACTTATTTAAGCAGGCCACTGTTGTCTTATTTTTCAATTAAAAAATATGAATATGAAAATATTAAGACTTTTATTATTTTTTAGCCAAATGCCTATGATTTTACAAAAGTAAACATTGCTCTAATTAAATCACCAGCCTACTGTGTACAATTATTAGTGTGCGTGCGTATTCGTAGTCGTGCGCTGTTGTCACACCACTGCCACGCGCCGCTCGCTCGCTATCATAAAGAAACTTGAACCTCGCAGTTTTGCGTCCGCGCTGCACCCCCTTAATGTTTATCAAAACACGTACCTATTGAAAGGGTTGAGCGCTCAGATAATTTTGATACTGACTATACCTAGCCTATACAAAGTCTCTAGCGATTAAAGGAATATGACATCACAGAGCGTTGTTAGCTGTTCTTATGTGTGTGTGTGTACTTATGGTTCCTCTAAGGTTCTTAAAGAAACAAACGGTACTACGAGTAAGTATCACTATATGGTCAATTTTAATTGGATAAAGTAGATTTGCGGAAGGAACGAACTCGGTTTGCTAAAGTTAAGTAACTTTCGCAAAGGCCTGTCATCAGATGGGAGACCAAAAATTTATCATCTCGAGCTTCTCCTTACTTTAAAAGGCACGTAAAGCCGTTGGTTTCGGATGCATAAGCAGTTGTTAACGGCCACCGCACCGCACTGGGCCCGCGTGGTGGTTTATGGCCCGTTCTCCCTATCCATGAACAGGAAAGGCTCGTGCCCCAATAGTGGTGACATAAAATGAGTTGGCGATTGGTGTGATTGAGCATACCAGCCACAAAAGCTACATCAGCTCAGCGTTTGCAATTTTAAGAGTATCACATAACGCTAGCCGCCGACCCTGAAGATTCAGCTCTAATTCTATTTTTCCCTAGATCTTGTAGGTACTCAATAACTCGATATACAATAATGCAAACAATGCTTGACAGCAGAAATAGGTATTAGAATGGTTATTAATGCTATAATTTGCTATATTAAGGGCGCTTTCAAATTAGGCGTTTTGTGTCGGACCGCTGTCGTGCGCTTACACTATTTTAAACCATATTACCATACCATATTAAAACAAGCGTGCGGCTGTCGTGCGGCTGGCGTTTAATATGAAAACGCACTGCAGTGGTCCGACATGAATCGTCTCAATTGAAAGCGCCGTACCTAATAGTTGCTTTACGAGCGATTTACGTGCGTAATCTGAGGATCAATTATAATATCTTAGGGGTCATGTAAAAGCAGGATTTATAATGCGTAAAATTTTTGGGATCGGTTGAGTAGTTTCGGAAATTATCCCCCTATACATACGATCATTTTACCACTTTTTAGTGACACCTACCGCTTCAGCGACGTTCCGAAGTGTCAGGTGACATCATCATCATCATCAGCTCATTTTTATGTCCCCACTGCTGGGGCACGAGCCTTCCCTATGGATGGATAGGGAGAACGGACCATAAATTACCACGACGGCCCAGTGCGGATTGGTGGTTGTTAACGACTGCTAATGCAGCCGGGACCAACGGCTTTACGTGCCTTCCGAAGCACGGAGGAGCTCGAGATGATACATTTTTGGTCACCCATCCGATGACCGGCCTTTGCGAAAGTTGCTTAACCTCAGCACTCGCAGACCGGGCGCGTTAACCACTGCGCCATCGAGCTCCTCCTCAGGTTACATAAAAGCTTATAATCCAAGACAGATTAGGTATATTAGTTCCAACATGTTATTGTTACATAATGCTGTAGGTATATGTATTCTACAAATACAGTGTTTAAAAGCAAGTCTGTTCAGTACTAAATATTCCGTAGACTATTTGCTAAAGAGTTACGATGCATTCCGAGCACGCAGCGGCTGAAGTCTCGTATCTACCTGTATGTCTGTACTTAGCGCAAGCACAGTTGTAGAATCTCATATTCTGAATGGGACTTTAGTATTCGACGCTCAACTCAAGGAAGAATTAGATAAGGTTTTGATTTGTGGTATTTTACTCTGTGGTTTGTTTTGGCCAGTATCACAATGCATTACTACATGTTCAAGTTTGTAAAATAACAAAATTAGCATGATTATTTACATATAATTTTACGCAAATATTGTTGCGAACAGATTACAATATGAAAAAAGACAAAGGGTTTGAATCCCACTCGTGGAATATTTGCGTTAAATTATGTAAATAATCATAAATATAGCTTGTCTAATTCTTAACTAATATTTTAATAAAAAAGAGCATATCACCCGGAAACCGTACAACCACTGGAGAACTAGTTACTAACTATATTACCGAACGATAAGATAACACATAACTTATGGGTAGTATATCTACACTGAGACAATGAATAAATCACGAAAGATTATCGCCACAAGGTTATTATTTCCAGAATTCCTATTTGCTCCTCAGAATCAGCATCGACACAGAAATAATTCCGGCGGCATGGCGCAACGTTTACCTCGACGCCCCGACAAATCGTCTTCTGATGTCGGAAAAGATATATTTCTCGTCGACAAGAAAAATGTTACGTTCGAGAGCAGCATAATACATACCACCTCGCGTAGTCTATTCGAAAATAGCCTTTAAAACGAACGTCTTAAAAACTCCCGCGTAACACACCTCTCGCCACGATTGTACCTAGTTTGATATTCAAAAGCTTTTATACTTTATGCGCACCTATCGCAGTCTTATTGGCTTATATTGAAGACCGTTACATTTCTGTTTTACTGATTCCCTACAACTCGTTTGGGCTAATATAAACGATTTATGTTACGTCTGATGATCGTACAGACATTTTACGTTACTATAAATTCTCCTTTATTATCTTTGCTTTAACATCATTCGTGAAAGCTTAAGGAATGGATGGATACTGATATAAGAAAGGCGGATTGGTCTCACGCGAAAATATTGGGTAATAAAAGGTTTCGACCGACGGCAATCTGTGCCGTGATGTTGGTAGTTTCGCCTTTTATATTTCACTTTACGTTTGGCATAGTTTGGTAAAGTGTTGAAAGATTGTCCACAAGCGGTATTTGACCTCGCACCCTCTGACATACCTGGTTAGGTGCATTACCAATAAGCTATTGTGTTCTAGACTCTGTCCGTCCCTTATAAATTTTACAGGACTGTCTCAGTGTTATATTGTAAGCTACATACAATATAACAACATACGTCACCAACATCGCAAGCTTTATTTATAAAATAGTTTTTCACCGACCCACCGCGTCGCATCGCGTTGCCCGAATACGCTAGTTCTTCGTATACTTTCTGACTTTTTTAGGATCATAGTCATAGCGTGATGTTAAATATAGCCTATGAAGGCTAAAGGCCTTCCAAAAAATGTTCACATCCGACGGTAGTTCTAAAGATTAGCAGTTCAAACAAAGAAACAAACTCTTCAGCTTTTGGGCTATCTTTAAATGAGGGTATACAAGCTACTAACTAATTATGAGACGACCAACACCTCAGTCTTTCTGTGACGACGGACCCTGCAAAGGGTTCGAAACGTCAGGTTAAACGTTAATTAAAAAGTAATGTATATATTAACGCGAGTAGATCCGTAAAAGTTGTTTCATTTCTTCAGCTTATATTAGTATAGTACACTGATATATATTTAGACTAGAATATCCCTCCCTCTGACAGTGTATGTAAAAACATACTCTAATCTTTTATAAGGGTTTTTACCTCTATATATTTTTGAGAAGGACGGTGAATCGAAAGGTCTGTTGTCTACAGTAATAGAAGGAATATAAGTTGGCAGCAGATAACTTACGTCGTTTTTCCCTGGACCACTAAACGCCACTGTTGTTTCTTACTGAGTTAGGCGGTGGGCACACTCGTTGTAGCACTTACCGTAAAACTAATAGAATAATGTTGTTCTTATATTCCGGCTACGCTCTACCTACGCATATATAATAACTATCCACCTTAGATAGTATAAGTTTATTTTAAATAATTAATCATTCTGCGTGTAGTGCTCTGCTACCATGATTAGCATTATCAACATTTACCATAAGATGAGTCCAAGCGCATATGTAGCAAAACAATAAAAATTAAAAAAATACAGTGTCCGGCAACAAATACAAATTTTGACTTTTCAAATACCCTTAGTCAGTTTGATTGTATTCTATTTTTTTTGTATTAGTGTTACTTAGCATTTTAAAAAATAAATATGTAAATAAAATGTCTACTTTTATATTGAACAAAGTAGGCTAACGAACAATAGCAGCAGCAGAATTATTTACGTTGAACCTGAAAAAAATCTAGTTACATTTCGTAGCATATCGTAGCAATTCATGTCATAGCATAATTCATTCATGTATTTGTAGCATAATGGTAAAACCTCAGATGTCAGCTCAATCCTCTTATGGGCAGGGCGTTGTATAAAAGCCCTTCACACTTCACAGCCGGTATTTACTCGCATTTTGATCTTTGGGGAGGCCTTTGTCCAGCAGTGGACGTCTCTTGACTGAGATGATGTTGATGACACTAGCGTTTCGTTTTAACGTATGCAGCGCAGAAGAAGAAGAGAAGAAGGCGAGTGTACGACGACGCGACGTACACTCCGCCGCATACGTTTATCAAACGCCTACGGAGGAATGCTAGGGTGTAGGGTCTCTAAAGGTCATCTTCAACCGTCAAGCTATTTGTGAGTCTTTCTTAGTGTGACACCGTCCTAAAGCCACCTTCTATCACGATTGCCCCCAAACTTCGTAACTGCTGCATTTTCATGCGCTATAGTGATTTGTTGACAGCAATTAGGGGCTCGGGTGCCCATTCGGCTTGATAATTACCCCCAAATATTTATGGTATTGCGCTCTTGTAAATATCTCCCACAAATCTGGGTTGTTTAGGAACTTGTTTACGTTGTACAAGGCTTTGATATTGGTAGGAAGTATTAGTTTCTTTCACGTTTGATTTCTAAAGTTGAAGAATGAAAATGAAAAGCAAACCACGTGTTTTTGAAGAAAATGACAAAACAGTTATAGGTTTTTATAGCTCACCCTATTCCCAATTTTACAATCTTTTATAAATATTTTGTAATTCAGTAATGTGTTTTTGACATTGGCAGGACCTCATTTTGACGAGAAGGAGTTAGTTGACAAGCCATACTCAAGAGTGTTTGTTTGCCACTGGGTATTTTCAGTCTTCAGAGTCACCGGACTTTTTTGGGGGCAGCGAGAAACTTGAAAGGGCTCCTCAAGCCGTGTAAAATGAACCACCGTCAGAGGTTTTCTAGAGGGAACGGCAACACGCACTAGGTCCCTGTATCCTACTAGATTCTCCGAGGTGTTCGGATCGGATGGGACTGGTATACTAGGCACTCTGGAATGCCCTAGATATTCCGAATAAATTAATATCGAGTTACAGTTTTTCTTCTACCATTTAACGTCTCTAATTTCTGGCAATTACAGTCGTCGTCGTCGCCATCTATCGGGGCGTCCATTCAAATGAATTCATTACTCAGAAAGTGGGGGTAATATTTTAGGGGATGAATAGAAGAAATTATTTCGCATCCTCAATGGTAGGGCATTCATCAAATCGGATAGCCACACTTATTTTACTGTCTATATTAACTTTGCTACAGGAAAAACAACTATATGTACTTAATATAAGGTTTTTCTATCTGTTTGTTGTCTGTAAATTTATTTTGGTATGTAGAATTTCCGTTTGTCTGTGCGTGTTTGTGTTGTTCTGTTAATGAACGAGTGCGGGTATTAATTGGAATGCCGATTTTCTATTATGATCTGTTTGTTCTAAAGCGATGTAGTGCAAACACTTATTGTTAGCGAAGAGTGTTGGAGTGTAACTTTTGAACCGGTGCCTCGCGTAAAGGATGATACACACTAAATCGTGCTGAAACTTGATGCTGCTTCTATCTATATCAACTAATATAACATATAGATAAATTATAAATATAAAAAATATTAATATAAATAAAATAATGTACGTGACATTACTTTATTTATATGGAAACTCGATTTTAGGCTGACGATGATGACAGTATATGTTAACACAGTGTAATGAAATGAAATGAAAAGCGTTTATACAATTTAGGCATATAAACTGCACTTATTAACGTCAATTAGTTACATAAAAAAACTATATTAAAAATTTATATAAAAACACAAAAAAAACTTAAAATGTAGAATTTAATAAACAATATATATAATGAAAATGTAATCAAAACTATGTGGTTCGCGTACTTACACAATCCTTCCCAAGAATGTAGAATCTGAAACAAGTTCATCAGACTTCATTTCTAGTTACTGTCGTTAGGCGACGCAAAACAGTTACTAAACATATGAAAGTGATATTTAATGACATGATTTTTCATTTAATTGACTTCATTTTGCTAGTTGTCGAAACACGATTTGTTAACTTTTATCATCATCATCATCATCATCATCATCATCATCATCATCATCTTAGCCAAAAAGACGTCCACTGCTGGACAAGGGCCTCCCTTAAAGATAAATCATTTTGAGGGGAATTTGCCATAATCGCCACGCTTGGCAGGCGGGTTGGCGATCGCAGTAAGGTGAGAATAATTGAAAATCAAACGAACTTACAAAGTGAAGTTCGATTTTAATTATGTGACAGCTTCATTCGACGCGATTTATTTACATATTGTAGTAGCATCGCCACGCTTCAGCCTTGCACGGATATTTAAAAATACTTTTCTTAAAATAAAAGTTGTTCAACTGATTACTCCGTCTATGGATGTCATCCCCACCCCACTGACGATAGCAACCTCATTTTTCCGCTTTCAAACTCGTGCTCATTCGTTTAAAGACAAAATTTATTATTTCATTCATAATTTTATAATTTAAGTTCTTAATAAAATTTAATAGTTTTACATTTTGTTTACAGGGTAGGGATACATGGATCGTTTTGAGACATACTATGTGTTACGGGTGGGTCTGTATAAATCGCGTCGAATGAAGCTGTCACATAATTAAAATCGAACTTCACTTTGTAAGTTCGTTTGATTTTCAATTATGTTTCCAGCTTCATTCTTTGCGATTTATTTACATATTGTAGGATGTTTAAAGAATTTGAAGTAAATAAAATGTGATAGTTTATGTTGGTAAGTTAAAAGGTGTAAATAAAATTCCAACAAAGTTGTTAATTAACAGGTATATTTGTATATAATATTAAAAATACAATCATACAACGACTTATGTAGAGGATAGTATTGTCCTCGCAAAATTATCAACATGAGGCAAAACATTTTTGTCATAGTATTTTGCAAAAATCAGTGATGAATTAGACCAACCAGCTGTTTTTCTAATTACATCAATAGAGACTCCGAGTCTGTTGGCCGCAGAGGTGGCCGCATGTCTAGTACTGTGCGCCGAGAACAAGGATGTGTCAACGCCGCTGTTTACAAGAATATCACTTATCCAATGACTCATTCTTTGACTTGATATCTTATTATGTGGTTTCTTATAGCTAATGAACAAAAACTTACAATTATTTTTACGCAAATCGTTTGTTTTTCTTAAATATTCCTGGAGACATCGAGCTGGACAAATCTGAGGCTTTTCGTTAAAAAACGGAAGTTTTAAAACAGGTTGTAAAGAATTTACACTGGATGTTTTTATTAAGTCAGGCACTTTAATAATTATTTCAATACTGTTAACGATAATGTTTTCAAGGCTAATCAAAGCAAATGTTTGCATTCTATGAGCAGTAATTAAGGCCAACAATGTTAGAGTCTTTTTTGAAAGGGCTTCCAGACTAAGGTCTTCGTTGGGCCATTCTTGGGCTAAATAATTCAAAACAATGTTGGGATCCCATGTTACATTATATTTCGGTTTCGATGGCCTTAATCTGAAAACCCCTTTCTTAAATCTTTTGACCCTATCATCATCTAAAGTACTTCCAAATAATAATGATAAAGCTGATTTATAACTATTAATAGTTCCGTATTTAGCGCCGGAATCAAATACTTCGGTTAAGAAATGAATAACAGTTGGTACTGATGCTGATACATAATCATAATTATGATTTTTACAATAATTTATCCATTTTCTGATGGCCCCGTCATATTGCTTATACGTATTTAGGGACAAGGAAGAAATCATAATCTCGACGGATCTAGGCGACAGGGACCGATTTAATAAAGCTTGCCTGATAATCTCGCGGCAACCAACCGGAGACTGCGATGCAGGTTGTGTGCTTGTCTGAAAGGAGAATTTAGAAGATTGATATTTGGGTCAAAATAAATAGTACTATTAACAGGTATAATAAATTTTTTGAAAAGTGGATACCAGGCCTGAGTTGGCCAGTCTGGTACGACAACAATGCCTTCTGCTTTGTCAATTATGATTTTTTGTAATGTTTTTAATATTAATGAAAAAGGAGGAAAAGCATAAAAAAATAAATCCTTCCAGGAAATTGTAAATGCATCGATTGTCCATGCCTCGGGATCACTTTTCCAAGATATGTAACAGGAGCATTTTGTATTACGACGAGTCGCAAACAGGTCAATTTCAGGCAAACCAAACTCAATTGTAATTTCATGAAAAGCATAATTAGCCAACTCCCATTCAGTTTCATGAAATGTTTTTCGAGATAAAGAATCAGCTTCACAATTGTCTTTACTACTAATACAAGAGGCAAATATTATAATTTTACGTTCTTCACACCATTGCCAAACCTGTCTTGTAATATTATTTAAATGAGGAAACTGAACACTTCCCATTCTGTTTAAGCAGGAAATAGCGGTCACATTATCAACTCTTAATAAAATTTCACAATTTTTTAAACTTTTTGCAAACACTTTTAAGGCGAAAAAGGCAGCCCGTATTTCTAATTCATTAATATGTTGACTACACTCGTCATCTTTCCAGTGACCATGTGATTCCTCTCCATTGCAAAAAGCGCCCCAACCTGTTGTTGATGCGTCTGAGAATATTTCAACAACAAATTGATAATTACGAAAGCGTGAAACGTCACGCTCAATGTGATCTACCCACCAATTTAAATCATCTTTTAAAAATTGTGGAAGTAATATTTTTTGTTCGTAATTTAAATCTTTTAACAAACATAAGTATTTGTGACGTTCTAATTTTTTAGTGTACATCCAAGAATAATTAAGAGCTGGGCAAGCTGAAACTAATAAACCAATGAGCCTAGCGAATTCACGTAATCTGCAATATTTTTTATTTTTAAAATGATTTAAAGTTTTGGCAATTTTGTGTCGTTTTATGTTTGGCAATTTTAAAACCATGTTTTCAGAATCGTATATAAAGCCGAGGAATAGACAAGAAGTTTTTGGAGTCAAGCAACTTTTTTCATTGTTGATAACAAAGCCTAGTGATTGTAAGAGTGAAACTGTGCTATAAATATTTTGTTCACATTCAGTGTAAGAACGTCCAACACATTGTATGTCATCTAAATATATAACGGACAGTAAATACTTTGATCTTAAATATTGCATGACAGGTTTGAGCATTTTGGTAAAAACATATGGAGCTGTACATAACTTTTGTAACTGTACATTTTTTTCGCCTATCGCCTATCGCTGCGAACGGACGTGTTCCTCGAGCCGACTCCGGAGTCCCTCTGCTGCACAATTGGAAAAAAATATTTTTTTTTCGATTGGTCGCCGTGGAGGTTCGAACCCGGTTTGGTTGGGTTGTTGCTGGCGCGCTGTCCGCTGCGCCACGGGGCGTGGAAGCGCTGCGCCGAAATTTGCGGTTTGTTTCTGCCTGCGGCTGACGTCATCGCGCGGAGCCGCCCCGCGCCACCTCCGCCGCTTCGCCGTGTACGCACTGCTGCTACCACAACATCAAGCGACAGGCGAGCGATACCGCTACTACCGAATTTGGCAGTGAATCATCGCCATCGCGCTCGCCACCGGTCTATGCTGAGTGTGCCATTGCAACATCTACCTACTGCGGACGGCATAAAGATGGCATCTAGGAAAGCTCCGTGCGCTGGCTGCCTCGACGAAGTAAGCGAAGACGGCCCGTATATGAAATGCGCTAAATGTAAACAGTTTTACGATATTTTATGCGCTAATTATAACAACAGTGTTTACGCTACTTTTACGACTGAATTTAAAAAGTCGTGGATATGTGTTGAATGCCGTTGCAAGATACCGAAGGGTGATAACTCCTTGACTCCTGTACGCCAAATTCAACATTATTTACATGACATGAGTATCGTTAGTGACTGCCCGCCCGACATATCTATGCATAGTATGTGTAGCCCGGATAATGTTACGGTGCGCACTGGTCCGCGCAACACGCAAACAAAAACACCCAAGCAAAGTCCACCAGAAACTATGCGTATCTCGGTTGCGCGCGAATTGAAACTGATGCAGGATGATTTTGAGATACGGCTTACTAAAAAAATTCGTGACATAATATCTGAGCAATTTCTCATATTCAAGACTGAATTATGTAATAAATTGGATAGCTTAAAGGATAACTTTAATGAATTGGAGGAAAGGATTGTTGCAACAACTATTACAAGGGGTAACTCCAATTTGTCAAGCGATGCTGTTCAAACCCAACGTTCTGCACGTCCGGACGCTGTCCGGAAGAGGACCACGACAATACAATTAAATAAACGGCATACTTTAAATAAAGCGGTTAGTGCCAGCGCCACCCCCTCTGTTAGTGTTCCAGCTACTTGTCCGGCGGCGTCGGTGCCTGTTATTTCCGTTGCTTCGCAGAGGTCACAAATTGAGACAAATTATGATGATGGTGACGAGAGACAGGACTTAGGCGAGTGGGTGGAGGTAAAGCGGCGCCGTGGGCGCACTTCATTTGCTGGGGTTCGACGAGGCACTGCTGCGCCTGGAACCACGACACTACGAGCCTCTGAGAGGTGGAGATATTTGCACCTCTATTATGTTCACGAAAGTACTACGGTGGAACAGGTTCGTGCTCATCTTCATTCCATTTGTGGTACTGATGACTGCACGGTTGAAGTCTTAAAACCGCGGGGGAGATACGCGTCGTTCAAGCTTGGAGTCCCGTCTAAGTGTGCTGAAAGTATCATGTCGCCTACCAACTGGGCCGAAGATATTTGTGTAAAGCCGTGGCGTCTGAACTTTCGTACCAAAGAAAAAAGTACGTGAGTGTCCTAGTTCTAGAATTAAGTCGGTAGAAATATGTTATCAAAACGTCCGAGGACTGCGCTCGAAAACTGATATTTTTTGCAACAATGTAACGCAGAACCGTTTTGATATCATAGCGTTGACTGAGACATTTTTGACGAGTTCTATATCAGACGGTGAGCTTTTCCCCTCGGACTACGTGGTGGTACGGAGGGATCGTCCGTGTGACCGTGGGTGGGGAGGTGTTTTACTTGCAGTGAAGAGTTTTTATTCGGTGCGCGAAATCACAGATATCTCTCTGACGTCTGATATGGAATTAGTTTGTGCTATAGTAAGCTGTAAAAAATTTAAACTACTGTGTTGTGTCGTGTACTTGCCGCCTAATTATAAAGATGATCAATATTTGAATGTTTTAACTTGTATGGAAAATGTAATTATGACTTATGCTAACTTGAATGTTTTAGTTATGGGCGACTTTAACCTCAATTCTTGTAGCACTAATGTTAGACTTAATTTTGAGTCTTTTTGTGATGTTTGTGATTTAAAACAGCATAGTAAGATACTAAATGGACATGGCGGCATGTTAGATCTCGTCTTGAGCAACATAGATCCAGACCGAATTGAGGTATTCGCCGGTACTGAGCCACTAGTACCAATAGATAAATACCACCCTTCGCTAGAGGTTACAGTCAAGTTCTTGCGTGAGGAGTCCGTGCCGCCGCCGTTCTTACCTCAGCATGCCTCTAACTCCAGATCTAATCTTGACTGGAACTGGCGTAAGGCTGATTATCCAAGTTTGTACGCGGCTATGAATTTACTAGATTGGTCTGATGTGCTTGCCGCTGCTGATATAGACTCAGCGGTCGAACTTTTTTATAATAAATTATATAATTGTATTTAATAGTTTTTTAATAGCAATATCATAATCTAATGACTCTTGCTCTGATTTTGGAACAACGTTTGGAAAAGAATGTTGTATAGGCATCGAATGAAAAGGGATAGTATAGCCTTTTGTCCATGAAATAATGGTTTCATCGTTAGTGATTTCAGCCCATTTGTGAGTAAAATATTTTAAACGACTGGCATGATGTACCTCAATCTGCTGAAGATCTAGCGGCGCGTGTACTGGACTCGGTGAGCAGGCAGCGGCGGTGGCGGTGGCGGCGATCGCTGGCGACGAGGTGGTGGCGGCGGCGGCGGCAGCATCTTGCCTACTTGAGCTCTGTATGCAGGACGATTCGGCCCTGCATCCTGTCTGCCGACTGTCCTGGAATGCAGAGCTTTGGAGTTTAACCTGTTTGTGAACTTAGAGTTTCTCATATTAAAATTATTCCTATTTAATTGTGGTTTATATTGAGTTTTTAAGGTGTCACCCGATCTTTGAATATTTTTAGCAGCCTTAAGTTTTTCGGTAAGGTTTTCTCCGAAAAGATATTTATCGCGAGTGGTATCAATAAGTGCACCCTTGAGACTACTGTTTATAGCTGATATCACAAAGCTTCGTCTAGTCTTAGTCTCCAGATAGTGGCTATCACAGAGGAGACGACTAGCATCGCTGATGGGTTTGAGTAGCTTTTCAGTAGAATACTCATTTGAAATAAGCATATCAGTTACTTGTGCCAAAGCTGTTAGAGCAGCTGTTATATGCTTCTGTTTTGACAAAAGTGAAAAATCTCGCCTAACTAAGGTCTCAGAGAGCGCCGCTTTGGCTTCTGGATTCAAAATGGGTGGAACTAGTAGCTCGCAATTAGCAGGAATAAGATATTCGCTAACTATTTTCTCCTTTGTCTCTTTAGACTGATACTGAGAATACTCTCGTCCAAATCTTTATCCACAGTTGAAGCTGGTACCACAGGCGCTGTGGATGGACCCGGTTGTGGTGACAAACTGCCCCTCGGCTGAGGTTCAGGCGTGTGAATCATGCCCTGCGGTGAAATCTCAGTCATAAGCGGTGTCTCGGTATCACCAGCCCACTCGCTTGGTGGCAGATAAATTGAGTCTTGGTCATCCTGAATTTGTTGTTCTTCTACAACCTCTTCATTGTAGTCGGAAGGGCCTGAAACAAAGACCTCTTTGTAGACATGATAGAGAATACCCGGTATGGTAAGCTCGCAATTAATAATGTGCAGGTAGGTAGATTTACACGAATTAAAATAGTAACGGTAAAAGCCCAGTGTGGCCGTTACGCATTTACGAATTTTTGAGTATGCACGCAATGACTAAAATTCAGACATGACAGAGAATACCCAGTATGGTAAGCTCGCATCATAAGTATTTAAATTGTAAAAGCCCAGTGTGGCAGTTACGCATAATAATAATTAATATCGAGTCACTGCCTTTTTTTTTTTTTTAATTCTCAGTATACTTACTCTGTAATTCCTCTTCTGAAAGGTCTTGGCCATATTTTTTCTTCAGTTTATTTTCTAATTTTTTAATTTTTCTTAGAATTTTATCCTCATCCAAATCTTCACTCTTTCGTTTCTTCCCCATTGTTAAAAGTAGCTATATTGTAGACTAATCGAGAACCGTTGACGTGCGAAGGCTTCGGCACGGAAACGCAGAATGAGCACGAGTTTGAAAGCGGAAAAATGAGGTTGCTATCGTCAGTGGGGTGGGGATGACATCCATAGACGGAGTAATCAGTTGAACAACTTTTATTTTAAGAAAAGTATTTTTAAATATCCGTGCAAGGCTGAAGCGTGGCGATGCTACTACAATATGTAAATAAATCGCAAAGAATGAAGCTGGAAACATAATCACAGAGAGACGCTGCTGCCCATCCTCTGAAATGGTCCCATAGTCGCCTTCTACGACACCCACGGGAAGAGATGGGGTGGTGCAATTCTTTACCCCCAGCACCACACGGGGGACTTTTATAACAGAGAAAAAAATATCAAAGTAACCTCTTTTTTTAAGCATCTAAATTTTCTTAGTAGATTAGTCTTAACACACACTTCAATATGCTAGATCATTTTTTAAAACTTATTTGTAGTTTTAATTGTGAAAAAAAAACAGTTTTTCTTATGGTACGGAACGCAAACGCTCCGTATTAAATTGTTTAGCGATGCGTCGCCTATGTCGTTTTACAATTTGGCAATGATTATTAAATTTGCTTTTAGAAAAGAAACATATTAAACAACTTTGTAATTTTCAATTCAGATAAATTTGAAATTCTCACGCTTTTTCGTGTGTGCTCATCTAACGTAACAAATTTTCTTTTCAGGTAAGTGCACCTTGGTGTTGGCGACAATTGGCAAGTATTATTTTGGTATTTATTACCTCACCATCAGGCGAATCGTAGTGCTATGCTGGTTCAACGGAATGATACTTATTTACTTGATGATTTAAGGTGTACTAGTGGTCGATACTCTGAGGGTTTGGGGGGAATGTCATTTATCATAAAACATTTTTATCGTCACTCCTTATCAGATGATATCCTTATAGATTTAATAGGAAACTCAACAGCCTTATTGTAACAATCATGCTTATAAAACTTTAAATATATAACTCTAACAATAATAGAGTTTCACAACATGGTAAACAATATTCACGACGCGAAGTAACAAAAAGAAATGAATTTTACATAGTTTGCAATACGATTTAAATATTTGGCTTAGATGGGCAGTATGATAAATATTAATAAACTGATGAATTAGATTGTAGATTAGTTTTACTATATCTCTCCATCTTTGACTTAAGCTGAATGTATAAACCAAGTCTTTTTTTTACATTAAAAACGAATGTTTTTAGTCGTGTTCAGTTTAAATTGCATAAGTTCAGTTATACAATTTTTTTTTTAATTTTATCTATTTACTGTCAAAATCTCTGTATTACCAAAGTTTCACCAAAATCGGTTTATTTGGTTTAAAGGAATCAGAAGTTTGAGTGTATGGCATACAAGGACATTGATAAAATTAATATTATAGTAAAAATATTTATTTTATTTAAAAACTTTTGCAACTTAAATTACATGTCGGTCTTAATGCCTGAGGCATTCTCTACCATTCAACCATAGGGTGGTGCAGAGATAACATGGTAGGTGAAATTAAAATAAAGTTTAAAAAATAAAGTTGTCAATTAAAAAATCCTCATTAAGCCGACCTTCAGGCGCGCACAACATCATTATCCGATATTTTCAAACACTGTTACAGATATAAAAAAGTAGGCAACATTGGTGTCGCTTGCAATTAACAAGGCCAAAGTCGGCCCCGTGGGTTCGTTCATTAAAACCTCTTCATTAGCGTCAGAAGTGACAGTGCCGAACAGACTTTATCGCTAGAATATAAGGTCTATGTTGGAATGAAGGCTGCGGTTTTCACGTCTGTAATTCTTGTGTCGAGACTGTGTAATGTTGATGATTGCATCGCTTGTAACTATGTGTTGGCGTAAAAAAATGAGATATTGTAAAGTAATTCTTTCAACGCGATTGCTGCTAGAATGCCTATTTATGATAATTCATAGTTGGCTTATATATTCTAGTGTCTAAAATGTGTGACGACTAGAAGCGAAAACAAAGAAAGGCACTGATGTGTCTACCCGTAATATTAAAAAAAAAACAGATGAGAGTAAGTACCTCCTACTGTAATGAATTTAATTTTGAAGCTGACTGTACATACTCTAGCGATGAATTTAAATAAACTAGTGGTCGCTTATTGGTCGACCGTTTCACAAAATACACAATGGTAATACATTGTCATGTAACACTTATACATAATTTTTTTAACTTTCTGCATTCCTTCTCATGAACTTAAACTATACCAAATATTACACTCTTTCGTGCGCGTATTGTACATATATAAGGTCACTTTTTATTAACTGCAAATATTTTGACAAAACATCTAATTATATCAGAGAAATAAGGCCCCTAGCACTTTAAAAAAAATCAGACTAGTTTTTTTTTACTTTTCCTGACTCAAAAGTTGTAATATTTTTAAGAGCGGCCTCTCTGTCGGCTCTTTTGAATGAAATTAGGTGCACGTGTAAGCGCTGAAGGCATTGCGGCGTCTCTGTTTCGGCTCCTATGAATTGAAACTACCGAAAGTGCTTTATTTTTCTTTTTAATCGAAATGTCTTTGACGTTTTTCTTGAAAACTAGCGTATAAAAATTTAAGGTTTTTTCTTAAAAATTGTTTATATATGTTGTTGAATTTATCCTCAAAATATTTGCAGTTGATAAAATGTGACCTTATACAACGTGTCACAGAATGAACGCACATCCTCAGACACCCCAATTAGAAAATTTAATTATAATTAAAAAACATGCAAAATAATTTTACTTTTATTGAATTAAATTGGTTTATTTAAGTTATCAGTAATACTCATCGAGGGCAAACAGTATGGATATATTAGCGCTTTAGCCTACCTATTTTCGTTTGTTTTAGCTATTTAACTAAAGAGTGACTGTAATTTCAATAAGTTGTAATAATTTTGGAAAAAAAAAATTACCTATATTTTAAATATTTTTAATCGATTGAGAAGCCGATTCATAACAAACTACTTTCTGGGTGTGCGCTTAACCTGTTACACGTTGTATATGGACAGGAACTAGGGATCGTCACTTTTTTTCTTTAATTATTAAAAATAGGGGTCAGGAACTGACTTTTGACTTAAGCAACACTTGAATTCAAACCACCTGCTTCCTAGCTGTCGTCCATATAATGTTTTGGCTACGAAGCCTGGTGACGAACACACCCACTCGCTTTCGATCGCTTTGAAGGCGAGGCGAGGAGGAGGCGTCATCTTGTCATTTCGAAAGCAATATGAAAGCAATATCGAAAGCTATAGGCTATAGCTTTCGATATTATTTGATATTATATTTCGATATTATATTAGAAAGCGATGCGAGGGCCTCGCTTTCAAAGCGATTGAAAGCGAGAGCGTTAGGCGGTTGGGGGGCTGGGCTTTGTACCTCGTCGAACACTGGAGCCACTACGATAGAAGATTATTTGTAATTTATTTTATTTTATTTTATTCGGGATAACAACAGCTTAAACACTAAATCAATCATAACGAAGCCAATAACAGTTATCCACATAATATTAGTAAAAAGAGATACTATGTGTCTTTTTAAACAGAACAATTTATAGCATAGGTACATCAGTGACACAAGATTAGACTAATTATAATTTTTAAGCTAATACAAAAACAAAAAACTTACAAATACTACTACTAACTACTTTACAGTAGGTATTCAGATATCTCCAACTGTATCTTTCCTGTTCATAATCATCAGCTCATTGTTATGTCCCCACTGCTGGGGCACGAGTCTTCACTGTGGATGGATAGGGAGAACGCGCCATAAATATATACATTTTAAGCTTACACAGTATGTGGTCTAAGGCTCCAAAGCAGGGCTTGATCCCGTTTTTAGCCGATACCTGCGTTTGACAGAAGTTTCGTTACAAACTTTTTAATGGTATTCAAAGACCTGGGGGTCGACCGCCTAACTCTCTCGCTTTCGATCGCTTTGAAGGCGAGGCGAGGAGGAGGCGTCATCTTGTCATTTCGAAAGCAATATGAAAGCAATATCGAAAGCTATAGGCTATAGCTTTCGATATTATTCGATATCATATTTCGATATTATATTAGAAAGCCGGGCGAGGGCTTCGCTTTTAAAGCAATCGAAAGCGAGAGTGTTAGGCGGTTGGGGGGCTGTTTCAGTACCTCTTCTACATTCTGTATATAATAGGTGATCCAGTATCAAACCCGAAGACCGGTCTGTAGTTGATTAAAGTTACGCCCATAAGCCCATAACGGCGTTGTCTTAACTTTCCGGAACTAAGATGGCTTTCAGGTACCGAGTTACGCGCTCTACTGGTAAACGATTTCAAGAGAGAGTTCAAGGTCATCGTTCTGATATTTGAAATGAAAACATATTTATTTAGTGTCACACAGTAATACATGAAATAAAATAAAAATAAAATAGAATAATCATTTATTTTCTTTATTCTTTAAATTGTTTTTTTTTTATTTATAACTTTTTTTCATTTATTAAGTTATACTAATATTTTGTATATTATGTAATAACCTAAAGTAACATATATGTACATAACACCAAAGGTGTCCCGACGCTGATCTTCCGTGGAAACCTAGAAAAGAGGACACCAGAAAACAAGAAACATATACATATATATATATATATATATATATATATATATATATATATATATATATATATATATATATATAGACAAGAATTGCTTGTTTAAAGGTATTAGATAGATATCACGATAACGCAACCATGCTTATTGGAGTAGTAGTGTAGAAGTATTTAGAACGTTCACAATCGCGTGTCGGTGTCCTGCTGTGCTGATGTTGCCAGATTTTGATAGATGTTATGATGGCATATTTAATAATATTAATAATAATAATGTTAAGACATTTATTCTCAGCCAACGACAGTTCATAGTGTTATTATTATTTTATTTTTTTATATTAGAAGGAGGCAAACGAGCAGGCGGGTCACCTGATAGGAAGCGATCACCACCGCCCATGGACACCCGAAAGAGCAGAGGAATCGCAGATGCGTTGCCGGCCTTTAAAGGCCATTGTTAGTAACAATGATCTTATGGCTATGTTAGTAATACAAAAATATGAAAATAAATAATTTCGTTAGGTTTAAAAGGTAAGAAGAGAAGAAGAGCATGAAAAGAAGTTATAAAAAATGGTGGAAGTAAACCAGGCAAAAACAACTACCAACAAAACCAAATACACAAACATATTCCCCCTTTGAGAATTAAACCCGGGACCTCTGGGTCTGTCACTGGTGGCCTTAGCTATTTAAATTAATCTTATTTTAAGATTTAACTCAGCTTGATTATGACTTTTTTAATTGTCCCTAAGAGTGTTCCAGCAATTAAACTTTCTGTTGCTCGCTCCAGTGTTTCATCACCAGCCCATATATGTCCCCACTGCTGGGGCACGAGCCTTCCCTATGGGTGGGATAGGGAGAACGGGCCATGAACCGCCACGCGGGCCCAGTGCGGATTGGTGTTTGTTAACGACTGCTAATGCAGCCGGGACCAATGGCTTTACGTGCCTTCCGAAGCGTGGAGTTCCAGTGTTTAAGTTGGATGAACGTGTGTCGGCGTTTCGTTCCAAACTCGTTTGGTGTAACTGAGTTAGCTATTAGTTTTGCTGTCTGCACGCAGCCGACTGACAGACCGATAATTCAATCTGAAAGAGAAAAAGAATAAACGAACGAAAGTAAGTAAGTGCTAAATAAAAACCTAATTAATAGACGTTGGTTTACTTTGTGTATTACTCTCTTAAAACCTTCTTACTCCAAACGTGAACTTACATTAGAGGTTGGTTTAAATGTGGAACCTATGTTTTAACATAGGGTTCATTACAGAGCACAAAATAACTATCGGTATAAATAGTCTAACAGAGCTTGGGGATTGCAACACGATTTCTCGCTTCCAACCAAGCTAATCTATCCATTAAAAAAATAAAATAAAGTAGAGTAGTATTTTATTTCTCAATAAAATCCGTAATTTGCAGTGAGACAACCCCAGACAATATAGCAAATACTTGTGTTGGGGTGCCTCGCTGTTAACCTAGTGCCAATATCAATATAGAAGCTTAAGTTCTTATTAGCTAAAGTGTATTTATGTACGTCTTAAGAATATAATAGAATAGTGGTTATTGCATAAGAATAATAAGAATAAGAATAAATTTATTTGCTGTGTAAAACTTAAAGACTAAATACATAAAACTTATAAAGAAATATTTGTCTGCGTAATAATATAATGCATTACAAGAAGCATGCACTGTGTACATTTTTGTAGGTGACAATACAACACATAAGTAGGTATCAACAGTAATACCCATTACGGGCATGCATTATTATTTTGTAAACAACATAGCATTTAGATATTTTGTACAAAAGTATTCATCCAAACTGTAAAAAACATGCAGCTAAGTTTTTAATGAGAATTTGAATTTTCTTAGACTAAGGTCTTTGATATTGGAAGGTTGGTGGTTAAATACTTTAAATAAAGACATACGAATACACTGATGTTCGTTGTTACTATCAGTACAAGTTGTTAACACAGACCAATGTCAGCAGTGTAGATCTCTAGCTATTTATATAAGTTACTGCATCTGTGACTGTCTCTGGTCGTTTATATACTGGCGTTTGGGTGTTTTGAGTGTGATGGTGATTGCTTCCTATCAGGTAATCCGCTTGCTCGTTTGCTGCCTCTTACAAATTTGTTAATTTAACAAGTAAGAGGCAGTTTCGCCTGTTCTTAAATAATGTTTGTCCGGCCTAAGAAAATGTCATATTCGTAATTTCCATACGTAACGTTTTGAAATACCATTCACTATCAATACGATGTTCCTATGAGCAGACAGAAATAGAAAGAGGTTACGTAACGTTAGATTTCCGTGCTCGTATGTCCTAACGAACAAGTGATGAACATGCTATAATTATGAGGCCGGCTTAACACCTGACGCCCTTCGTAGGCGGCAGGGACGGAGCTAGGGACTGGTCATGAAAATATTCTAAGTCTTAATAACAACACATATAAGATCTAAATCGGATAAGGGTCTATTCATTTTCAACACACCTCTCTGTTACGCGTTGTATATTTCTATAGTCCAAACAAACTTCACAGTTCACCAAATTTTTCAAACCAATAAGCTAATTTTCATGATAATAGTTAATAGAAACATTGAAAAAAACGTTTATTTAAGTACTGAAATTAAGCGATTTTAATAATACATAATGCAGTTCGATAAACGTTTGAGTCGAGAACGAAACTTTTGGGATTGAGTCCAGTGGTCTAAATACTAGACTACACCGGGGCGGTTGCAGACTTGAATTTTGAAACAAATTAAAATTTAAAAATAAGCGTTTTCTAATGCAAATACTTAATTCAAGATAACATTTTACTAGAAAAAAAACAACCAATCCCAGGAAACTCGAGAGGGAATGAAACCCACGACCCTTGGATTACCGGTCCGATGCTTTGACCGCTAAGCTACCGAGACCCTAGAAGACTCGTTAAATTTTACTAGTACTTTACTGCAAGCCAGCGGTATTGCGAGTTGCCCTCACATATACTTAATGTTATGTTAATAATTATATAAATAGTTATAAAAGTATCAATAGAATTAATTTATTTTCTGAGACCGTCTCTGTTTTACAGTATTACATAAGAGGTGTCGTCGCAGTGACGACGTGTATAAAAAAACTAGTAACATAGTGACTGCTCTCTAGTTAAATGTGTAGCATTCAGGGTAGGAACAAAAATACAAAGCTTTTATTGTTAAAACAGAAAAATAAATATTTTTCACATGCTAGGTAGACATGCATTGTTTTAGTGTTTTCGTTAGAAAGTGGTTGGTTACTGAGTTCGTGTGTATACAATTATTATAAAACACGCGTTAAAATTAACTGATATGTTATTTATTTTTTTGTTTAGAGTATTTAAGATCATTCGCATACTTACAATTTTATTCTCCTGATTTTTTAACCTATTTTATTTTTAACTAATTTATAATTACCATGATCATACAAGATGTTAAGAGTTTATTATAAAAGAATATAAGAGAAAATAAAACTAGTACCTATTTGAACTCTAGCGTGTGTCGCTTTGTGGTTGCTACGCCGTAGCCGTGTAGCACGTAGCTCGTAGCCCGTAGCATGCGGCGCACGTTCCGCTACGCTTAAAACTCATCCTTATGCGATTCGCTACAAATTCTGTTATTTATTTTGTTTCACTCACGCGTGTTGGGATTTAGAATCTCTTGTTAAGAGAAATTGTGTCTTAAAGTTATTGTATTAAAGACTGTCTCTTTTTTCATTCAGTTATGTATTCGTAGAAAAGGTTAATTAGACACATAAAGAGTGATTGGATATAACTAATTCAAATGAATACCCTTTCAAAAAAATGAAAGCTCAACCAAATTTTCGTGACTTAATGCAACTGTCATAATCTAGCAGCATAACCAGGTAAAAATAGTAATAAAAAATGCATTTTTTTCTCTAAATAAAAGATGAATCTTCTTCAAGGTAGGTACGTAACATTTTCTTTGAAACATCGTAAAAGAAAAGCTGCTAATATAGATAAACTTCTAATGAAAGGAGTTTGGAAGATTTTCAGCATCAAACTTATATGACTCTGTTATTTTGTTACAAAGGAGTTCAGTTCAATATCATTTAATTATTAAAAATATATGTTTTTGTAAACTTGGTGCGAAGTTAAGAACCATGTTTGCATCTGTTTTATTACATAAAAATTGTGTTTACTGAACACTAATGTGAAATAATTATTAACTGTTTGTGAACGTGCATTAGCGTTATATTTAAAAAAAAATCAGGCAAAGTTATTTTATATTCTTTTACAAAGTCCACAAAAGGTTACAAGAAAATCGAGTGGGAATGTTACTCAAACTAGGCTCTATTGGCTAGATGTCTTTGCTTTATCCCTAAAAAATATTGAAATAGTTTATTTTTAATTTATTAAACCTTGCGAACAAAACATTAAATAACAACCGCTGTCCAATGTTAAATTAACGATGTCATCTCAAGCTTAACCCTCGCGGACCGCCGCCATGTTTTTTTTAACACTTCATAATCCTTTGGCGACACATGTTATTAATTTTTGTTCGTCTGGAAACTTTATGTTTGGGAGAATCGTGTTTATTATTTAAAAGGACCTCCCACAACTAACTACAGACAGACTAGTTTTATTTATTCAACATTAAAGAGTTTTTACTAGATTTCTGTGTAACTTTGGGATTTCGCAATCGTTGTACAATGCTACTTCGACAAATATACCTAAGGTTGATATTGTCAAACTAGTGTAATGGTACCATTGATCGACAAGAACCAGTGTTCGACATTTCTGCCTTTAATCATTTAAAGGAGGAGTCTCTAATTGATTTTAGTATTTAGCAGCAATTAATACTTACCACCTGCTTCCTAGTTACTATCCCGTAAGTATATATTTTAATGAAAATCTATGTTAATTTTGCCGATGAAAATTGCGTCGAAAACTAGGCTCAAAGTGTTGAACATTGGCGCCTCTTCCCTTATTATAATGATTTATCGACAGATTGAATGAATATTGACAACCCTACCTGCTGCCGTGAACAATAGTATTAGTGGAACGTGGAAGAAATAAGGCACTTATTTTTGCGGTTTCTGCACACATAAAAGATCTCGATACAGTGAAGTTTGCGAACATCATTCATCCTTATGGTCACTGTTGTCAGTTGATTGATATAACTGCTATATTACGCAAACGTTGACCTAAAACGCGATGTGTGTGATGTTTATAAATACACAAGGCCTGCTCTGTATATGCCTTTATCAAAGACGTTACTGTAATTTTAGTTCCTTAAGTTGTAAATATTATAGGACCATACAATACAAGGTAAGTTCAACTTTGTACGTGTCGGTATGCAAATATATCCTTGCAACCGTCTAGCTGTTTATCCATTTACAAAAAACAAATTCTTTAGTGTCGATTTTACCTACATATTAAATAATGAATGAAAACTTCAATCCTCTCTTAGTACATGCCTGAAAATTCGGCATTCCTAAGTCTATTGCACTCCCTGACGCATGTTTCCACAACAAGCTTCCACGAAAGACAAACCCAATTGCCGGTAACGAATCAACTGCATTCCGATCGCAGTGCAAACTTACCGCAGCCAATTTCCAGCGGTGCCGCTCGCCGCCAAATCCAATAAGAAACGTCATAATCATATGATAGGTGCGGCGCAGTGCGCCCACCTGTCGTCGCGCGTGCGTCACGTGACGTCACGGGCCGAGCGCGCCCGACCGCCGCCGGAGACGCTCGAGCACGCGGCTCGCGGACCGCAGCGGATTGATCCGAAACTCCACGCGTTAATCAAATGAGACAATCTCCTATTGTCACTCAACTGCTCACCAAGACGCACATTCCAACCTAAAAACAAAAGAGACCAACATAAAACACCTTTGCCACATTTGTTTTGCATGAAGCGGTCTGCGTAGCGACAGGCGTTCTCGCAGCGTGTCTGTCTCCTTATCTAGTTCTTAATCCAAGATAAATATTACATCAATTGGGGGTGGAGAGGAGGTGGAGCACGCAGGCGCGGCGGGCGGCGGCCCAGTCCCGATCCGGCCGCGAAGCCCGACGCACGTCGCTCTCGCGGGCACCCGACCCGGCGGCGACTCGGCCTTCGACAACCCCCGTTACTAACAGTGAAATACCCCAACGCACCCCGAACGGCTCAACCTTCACCGAAAGAAGGGCTGACCAGGTGCCAGCCAGTTGCGTAAGTCGGCACCGACGAAAGCGAAAACGAACATCTCCTTTGACACGCAAGAAAAACAAACGTATTTTAAATATCGATCACACTGTGTTTATTATTGCCATGGTGTGCCGATGCGGCCGTGTGCACAGAAGCAAGTAGGTTTCGCATTAAAAGTGTTGCCGAATGGTAGAAACGTCCTCTTTAATGGGGTAATTCAGACCGCGCCCGCGGACTTTTAACCCTGTACTACGAAAGTGCCTGTTGACCTTAAAACTGCGCGAGCGAAGTTACAAAAGCGACACCCTGTTTACTTACGAAGCTGTTAATATAATATTTAATCTGGTACACGCCGGCACCGGTACGAAGACGTTGGGGCTCGTAGCATGCCTAACCCTAAAACCCGTCCTAAAACTGAAGTGCGTAATGCTCGCGTTAAATATTCACATGCGTCTGTTATTATCTACAACACGAACGTATAATTTGTGTAACAGTTCGGCAACATTACACCCTTAAGTTGTTATAGCTTCGTCTGTAATTTCTCAATTGCTTACACCGTCGGCTGTAGTTACAATAGCGCCGATTCAATGCCACTGAGCGTAACAAATTATCGTTACGAATGTTTCCATAATAAGTTTGAATGCTCTCATCGATTTCTCAAGAACGCCAATTCGTCCTCGGGCCACGTCGCGAACGGACCGTCTGACTACATTAGGAAATTATTTTAATTTGTGAAGTCCCAAAACCTTTTGCACTTCGCTTTCGTCTTAGCATATTTATATTCGGCACGGGGCGGCCCCTCAACTTTTTTTAATCGCCTCTAATGACTTCTTCCTTAATTAATGATGCTCGACATTTTAGGGACGAAAAATGTCCATGAATTTTCGTATTGGCTAGTAGTTGTGTTGGAAGGCCAACTTTTAACACAAAAAATAGCACAGTGACAAATTACCGTTCGTGAAAGGCTAGTATTGTGCTTTAATGGTTTTCATGGAACTTTGTTCAGTTGCATGGGTAGAATTGACCCCGTTCGTTAATTGAGTGTTAACATCAGTACCGAAGGTGAACACACCACATGTTGGACGACCTACTGCTGGTTGGCACATAGCGCTTCTCCACCTCCTGATAAGGGTCCGATAACCTATCCAAAGCTTGCTTTTATGCTATTTGTCGTCAGTGCTTCGGGAGGCATGTTAGTCCCGCAAGATGGTAGCCGTTAAAACCCACCAACTTTCATTGGACAACTTAATGGGTTATAGCAACTCGATGTGGTCTGTTTTTTTAAACATTTTATTCTGCAAACGAGCAGGCAGGCCGCCTAATGATGAGCGGTCTCCGTCGCCCATAGACATCAGCAATATCAGAGGTGTTGCTTTTGTTGCCGACCTGAGAAATACCTCTTTACCCCTTTTGAAAGAGTCCATGTCGTAGCTCAATAAGAAAACCTCGGATGGCAGCTCATTCCACAAATAAATGTATAAATGTATAAATGTATAAATGTTTCCCACACTCACACCAATTATCTAGCCCCAAGAAAAGCTTCCATAAGAAACTCGTTATATGGTTAACTAGACAACGGATAAACATACTTAATATAGTTAAATACATACTTATTATACATAAGAAACACCCAGACCCGAAACAATATAGAAAAACAGGTATTTCTAAATTGATTATTAATATTAATTATTATTAATTTATTATTATTTATTTTTTTCTAATTTTATTTAATGATGGTGCGTGGAATAAAACTCTTTTGTAAGCGAATTTTTCGAGAATTAGTGGCTCCTTAAATGGCTCTCTAGGTCTTGTGGGAGGTCTGAGCCCAATAGGAACACGTTTATAGTAGACTAGCTGACTCGGCGGACTTCTTACCACATTTATTTTTTACTAATATAACCTATGTTACTTAGCGCTAATGTAGCATTCTAATGGTGAAAGAATTTTTGAAATCGGTCCAGTAGTTTTTGAGTTTATTCGTTGCAAACATACAACAAAACTTTCCTTTTTATAATATTAGTATAGATACATAATACAATTTACAATAGCAATTACGTATTAGGAAGGTAGTACTTACGATGCCTTTGAAGAGGGATGGTGGAAAGCTGCTAGGGATCGAAAAAAGTGGAAGGGTGGGGCGATGATGAAATAGGCTAACTAAAAAATTGGTAATTACGAAAATGGTCCTTAATAGGCCGTTTCCAGTATTTGAAATTACAAAAATTGTTTCAAAACTGTTTCTGAACTTACAACAGTATGATTTGTATGTAAATAACGAATCGATCGCGACTTTCTTGTAAGTTTCGTGTCGCAATGTTGACTTGTAGGTAGGACGAGAATTGCTTCCTTGTAACGATAGGTCAGTAAACTTCAACGGCCTGCTATTAATAAAATGGCTTTTGATTATCGTTACGAGGTATTGGTAATAAATTATTATTAAGAATTGTCGAAGCTAATGTATAATTCTATCCAATGTTATTTATAGGAGTTATCGTTTTATGAAAGGGAGGGCGTTTTATAATAATGACGCTGTAAAAGGAAGGCAGAAAAGAAATGCCCTTGCTGTTTCTTACCGGTTCTTCTCAGTGCATGATCTACTTGTAAACTTACGACTTAAGATACAAATTTAGTTAGTAAACTTCAATTTCAATAAAAAGATAAGCATTATTTACAACATAACTTCGAAAACAAAAAAAAAAACACCAAAATAAATTATTTTCGCTTAAACTTCAGAAAACAATTTAAATGATTTATTTTTGTTGTATGTAATTTATTTGAAAAATAAAATACATAATATTTTGAAATTTAACAACTTTTACGGATCTACTCGCGTTTATTTTACACATTACTTTTTTATGTTTATTCTGAAGTCTCCCTGTGACCACGGGCCCTGCAAAGGGTTCGAAACGTCAGGATAAACATTAAAAAGAATGTGTAAAATAAACGTGAGAAGATCCGTAAAAGTTGTTTCATTTCAATGTGTAGCGTTCGCGTAAACTTTAGAAAACAATACATAATATTTACGTTATAGAATACTTAATTTTTTTCGTCGACGGCTTCGTCCTCTTGATATTCGATCTATCGTGAATTCCTGAAGGAGTGTCCCTCTTTCAGGAATTCACGATAGACCGAATAGAGGGACACGTTTTCCGGGAATATACTGTGTCCAGACACTCTTAGGTCCTCAGAACTATCTCAGTGCCAAAATCATATTGTTCCGTGGTTCCATTTGAGGTTAAGGAAGGTAAAAAAAATCAATACACAATTTCCTTAGTATTATAAAATATGTCTATTGTAATAGTATACGCCTTTTTTTGTCGTGAAGAGTTAGCAAATGTATCCGCTCTACTTGATGTTTCAGTAGTGGAGCCTCACGAGCCATCCTTCAAAACCTTGATTTAATTTGTCAAGCTAAAAGTACTTTTTTTAAATTTGTATTTGAAATGTACAATTTCAGGGCGCACGGCAAGATAATAATAATATAGTGATTTCGTCTTCAAACTACATATTAGTGTAAAGATATGTATTCGTTGTATTAACTAAATATCGTTATTCATATACCTACTTCAGTATTGAAGAGTCAACTGCATAATTCACAATGTTATGCCTTACTAGCTGACCCGGCGGACTTCGTAACGGCTTTTTTTAAAAATAATATAGCCTATGTTACTCAGCGCTAATGTAGCTTTCTAATGGTGAAAGAATTTTTGAATCGATCCAGTAGTTTTTGAGTTTACTCGTTGCAAACATACATACATACAAAAATCAAAGCTTTCCTCTTTATAATATTAGTATAGATAGATAATACAATTTACAAAAGCAATTACGTATTAGGAAGGTAGTACTTACGATGCCTTTGAATATTTAATATTAGTATATATACTTATACATTCATGCAATACAGTTGAACATTAAAGTGCCTGTTATAGATTCCATGTGAAAATTTGAAAAGCTCATTATAGCGCAATGATACCAAAAATAAATTATTATTTTGTTAATTTTTTACGGATACAACTCCTTTAGTTTTATAAAATAGATACTCAATACCCAATATTAAAAAAAATGTTACTCGTAGCATAGTCATTATTGTAAAACATATTAAATTACATTTTAAACAATGGTTTAAATTCCGTTTTAATATTGTCACACGGAAAATTTAAATCATAAAATAGCAAAGTACCTTCTCGATGCCTTGGACAGATTGCAGCGTCGCGCTGAACGCATTATCGGCAATGCAGAAGTTGCAAATACTCTTGAATCTCTCTCTCTCGCGTAGAGATGTTGCGAGTGCTCTGAAGAGCTCTTTGACCTCATCCAACCTTTTCCCTTCCTTCATATTCACACGTGCTGCATTTCGGAGCCGTCACCGCTTTACTGTCTCAAATATCCCATCGCGCTCAAAGGAAAATGGTGACTCGTTTCTTTGTCGCACCTCCAAAAAATGGAATAGCCTACAAGTACACGTTTTCTCTCCTTCCTATAATATGGGATCCTTCAAAAGAGGCGTGAAGAAACACCTTGTGGGCCGGCAGAGTGAGATTAACTGATGCTACGTTTGTTTTCACGCTGCACCAGTTATCTTCACGTCTGGACTCCATTTCTACTTAACATCAGGTGAGATGGAGTCATTTGCCGAGCTATCTATATAAAAAAAACAGTTTGGATTGACCAATATGGCCTTTTAGATCTGCTGTTATCATTCGGAACACTATGTTAATGTATTTAACGTAAACATAATACACATGCGGTAATTAATATACTAGTTGGTCCTTCAAACGAGGCGTGAAGAGGCACCTTGTGGGCCGGCGGGGTGAAGGTGTCTGATGCTGCGTGTTTTCACGCTGCACCAGTTGTCTTCGTGTCTGAACTCTATTTCCACTTAGCATCAGGTGGAGTGGAGCCATTTGCCGTGCTATCTATAAAAATATAAGTTAGAACAATAGATATTACTCGTATAAGAGATATAACTATTGCTTCTGATACTACTTCTGAACTGCGGTATTGTATCTAGTTATTATGAAGAAAATGTTCTATGCAGTCGTTTTTCTCAGCTAATTTGTGGTTCGTGCATTAACAATTTTCCAGCTTTTGTCAATTCTATTTGCAAGTCTCGTCAAATAAACATTGATTTTAAGCTGTTTGGTACCGAACAATATAATTGGTTAAGACGCAACATGTTGGTTTTGTTAAGTTGTAACTCCGGAGATTGGGTTTGAATCCCCTATCCTTATAAATATGCCCTTCGCATGTATGATTAAACTCTTAAATATATGACATAAATAGTCGCTTTTAACAATGTGTTTTTCAAAGTTCTATAGAATTCCACTTAGCAACTTCAAGTTGGTTTTTTGAACCATCTGTCAAAATTTGAAACATTTGTGTTTTAATGATATGGTCTTCGATCAATTAGGTACTTATATAGATGAGAAAAACAAATTAATAAATCCGAAACTATCAGTGTAATAGATAGAAAAAAGACCAAGAAATATTATAACTAGTTTATTTTAAAGTTGAGTAAAATCTCATTCTGCTTCTGCAACTGTAGAATCTTTTTACTGTGGTAACGTTGAATTTACAGAATGCATTCCAAACACGTAGTAGATTCTAGATTATAGATTATTTTCAAATGCTTAGAGTAATTAAAAAAAATTGTATGTAATACTTTCTTTTCGCACTCATTAATTCAAAATCTACAGTAAAATCGGGTAATTTAGTTTATGTTAGTTGTTTTTGTTAGTCAAAATTTTTTTTTTTTATTCAAATAAACTTAAGAAAAGTGCTTTTGAATCGTCCATATATTTTTTACCTACTACCCATTCAGAACGTCTAGTTTTTAACTGCGGAGAAGAATGGGTGCAAGAAACTCCACAGCTTTAATAAAAGTAACGATATTTACTATAAAAAAATATGTCGTTACCAAATCATACAATATTTAACTTAATATATTTACAATAAAAAAACTGTTGATTGAATAATATACAAACGTTTGATCTTTTCTATTTCTAAACCATTTATTTATATAACAGAACAGAAACCTTACATCGTGTCATAAGTCGCTGGCTCAGCCGGCTTGATGGGCATCGCGTTAAATAAACAAACGCCTCCACGCTAACTCTAGAACTAGATCGGATGCCACTGACAGTTAACTCTCTGTTTTGACAGCTGTCAGGTGTCATAATATGCGCGCGGTTGCGGAACGAGCTTTAGAAGGCTATCGCAGGCACTCTTATAACTACAGCTTTATGATCGCAGGCGCCGCGCTTGAACTGTCAAAGTGACAGTTTTGCAACATCGGTATCTACCTCACAATCTTACATTATTATCTTATTAACGACAAGTATTGTTTTGTAGTCAGTTAGTTTTCTAGTTAACGCGAACGCTACATATTTAAATGTTACATTTATAAGTATCTACTCTCATTTGTTTCACATATTATTTTCCCTTCGCGTTTCAAAATTTGCTAAGTCCAGTCCAGTCTAAATAAATATAAAAACGACCCAAAAAAAACTGATCTATAAATTTAATTAAAAAAAAAGAACTTTAACTTAGAGATTTTTTAGTTAGTCATTTCAAAATTAGTTTGTTACTTACTCTCGTCAACAATTTAAAACAGGTGCGTTCCGTTTCACACAAAATACGGTTTGAAACGTCAGAACTAAATAATATGTAGATTCCACGTAGATCCGTACAAACTGTTTGATTCCAATTATACAGACATTGTTTCCGATTACCATAACACAAGTGCTGCTGCTGTTTAGTAACTCAGGATTAGTACAATGTATGTGCGGTGGTCCATATATTATTGTAGTTAAGACGAGAATTAAGTTAGATAATATTTCCGTTTCTTTGGATCTATGGCTGGAATATATGCTAAACGTTTGAGTTTATAGCATGACGTAGTGGATTCATTTTAACCAGTGGGTCTTGTACAAACTTCTATTTAAGTAGGTACATATATAACATTATTGACACGTAACTAAACTTTAGAGTCGAGATAAAGTAAAAAAATAATTATGTGACGTCATTCTTTTATTTTCTTTATGAAACTCCTAGCTGTTGGGAGCCCGACCCACCGCGTCGCATCGCGTCGCCCGAATGCGCTTGTAGGTACTTCGTATTCGCTAAACGTTATTTTAGTTATTTATAAATGGGTCATAGCGTGATTATTTACATATAATTTTACGAAAATATTGTTGCGAACAAATTACAATTTGAAAAAAGACAAAGTGTTGAAAAAATTTCACAAGCAGAATTCGAACCCGCACCCCACGACATGCCGGGTCAGGTGCACTACCAGCTATGCTATCGTGGCGCAATCCAACTCGCCGAAATTAATCAGTACTGTATATCAGTATATCTACTTTTACTTTGTAAGCCAAAGGAGCCCTATTCAAAGGAGCCAAAGAGTTCGAATCCTGCTCGTGACATTTTTTCGACACTTTGTCTTTTTTCAAATCATAGCGTGATGTTAAATAGCCTTTAGCCTCCCACAAAAATGAGCTATCAAATGCAAATATATATTTTTTAATCCGACAGTTCTAGAGTTTTCAAACAAAAAGCAAACTCTTTCAGCTTTATTATATTATTATTAATATATACAGAAGAAAAGTATACGGTCCAGAAAGTAACGTCTCGATAGTTGGAAAAGCTGTCACCCGAATTGCGTAAAATCATGAGTTTATGTCCCACCTTTTTTTTTTTAAATTACGGGTAAGCACAATGCCTTGATCTCAGCTGATGTTAAGTGATGATAAGGGCATTTTGGTGGAAGCGCACTTCATCCGGGATCCTCAACTATTGAGGCACTGGCTATCTTATCTCTAGCTGCCGGAACACAACAATGCTACAAACATTGTTACTTAGTCCTAAAAAAGTTAGTAAACCTAGCCTTTCATGTTTTTGTTCAGTTTGGATATATCTTTGTCGTTGTGAATGCAAAATAACAAGCTAATAATGTCATTTTCTATCGCAGTCGACTACGTCTGTATACCGTTAAAATAATACTTTAAAATCAAGCGTAATATCAGAAATTTTTAGTCTGACTGATCTGAAGTTATGCCGTAGTGTACTTACTAAGGTGTAAGACTTGGGTGTTATACCTTGTACTTGTTCTTACTGTACATGTGAAATTGTCGAATGTGACAATGGAATGTAAAGTAACCCCCAGTTTATCACACTTAATAGTTAGTTTCCAATGAATCTTCTACCTAACATACATACTGCTAAAACGCCTCTCCCTGTTTCTTTATCATTCTGTTAATCAGCTTAACGGTGTTCAATGAGATTGCGTGGACACAAACTTGTGGGTTCTTGACGATTCCCCATATCCGATTTACCCTATATTTGTGGATACAATCTCTTTTGAAAGCATCTAATCGAAATGTTTACTATTAAAGTACTTAATTTAAGAAGTCATAGTTTTCAGTAGCGGTCATTTGAAGAAATCGAAAATTCCAGAAGTGGTAATTTCAACCAATAGTCAATTCAAAAGTATGTTTCTTTTGTGTTATTTTTTATTGTCGCTCTCAGTCACTGAAAAGATTTTTAAGTCTTAAGTATGAATGTTTGTTTATTGGTTCTTCAACGAAGTCGAACGGATATTTATATAATATTTACACAAGCACACACATTAGCACATGCGATCGTGAATTCGATAAAAGGGAGAATTCCTAATATTTATTTATTTAGGGAAGATTTACAATATCATAACTAAAGTTAGACTATAATACAATGACTAAAAGCCATTTACAAATCTTCAAGGTGTCAAAGCTGTTGAAGATAACTTATAGCCGTTTACAAGTTTTGATGTAGTACTAGATTCGGAATACGGTCAATACTGCACCAAGGCGACAGGCCATTAAAAATGCACTAGTAAACTAGTACAACGTTTACTAGTAAATCGTTTACTAACAAATCGTTTACAGTAGTTTGCCATTCATACGGCGGGCGTCATAATTACAGTTGCTTGACGAGAAGCCGATGTAAGGGATGCGTCACATCCGCTACAACACTAGTGATTGCCAAACTTGTGATCCCAGTCAGTAGCGGCACGTGAAGGGGATGTACACTGGTTCTTAGTGGATAGGCCCCTCCTCCTCGAATCCCTGTCGAGACCGGGTCAGGGCCCCCGCCCAAACTTGGAGCTGAAGGGACCTCACATAACCATCCGTGCCTCCCCGGGTGCGGTGGTACTCAGGCGACGAGACACACTGTTAAAAAAAATGTCTGCGGCACATTGTGCTAAATATAGAACTAAATATGGAACAGATTGGAATGAAACAATTCATTATATCCCGACTCTCGCCCACAGCCGACTATGTAGGACCGATAATCGGACCGATTTTTTCGCCGAGGTTTTAGTACCTACTGATTTTGTCACCGATTTTTTGTAAGATGTGTGCGTTGCAACATAGAATGTAATTTGTTTAAATTTCACCGACTAAAAAATCTGACTGTTCATACTGTTCCTGACAAATTAAATGTAAAATTACCGCGTATTCTTTTGTTGTCGACCTGTCTTTGTTTTCAAATTAACTTAACATTTCAAAATAATATTTAAAAATTATTTTGAAATGTTGTATAAGAGCCCATATTAAAAAAAAATCACGTTTGTTGTACGGGTGCCCCCTTAAATCTTATTTTATTCTGTTTTTTAGTATTTATTGTTATAGCGGCAACAGAAATACATCATCTGTGAAAATTTCAACTGTCTAACTATCACGGTTCATGAGATACAGCCTGGTAACAGACGGACAGACAGACAGACAGACAGACGGCGAAGTCTTGGTAATAGGGTCCCGTTTTACCTTTTGGGTACGGAACCCTGAAAAGTAAAAATAGACAAGACAAATAAGGTTGGTGTGTTGTAGGCCGCCAACAATTAGTGAGATTACCTTATTTATCTTCGTAATTCGCCAATTGTGGAGCCGCCCTTACGTGACACAGACTAATACGTTTAAATGCCATAAACTGGACTTACAAACACAGTCGTTAAGGTTTGATGCTTTCAATTAATAGTCATAGTCTGCGTCACTTCTCTTTATGGGGCCTTTATGACGAGACTTCTCGTTTTTATGGCAAATATGACGTAACCATTATATACTGTCACGAGCATTAACAAGTAAACAATGTAACTCTTATGACATTGGAATAAGAGTCAAAACTAGGCAAAAGTGTATACATGACGGTACTTAGTCGCCGAGTCGCCGTCGAAATTAGACCTTAATTCATAATAACACATAGTATACATAAATGTTTTCTTTCGTGACTCCTTTTCTATATAATATTTAGCTATATTAAATCTCATACTCCTCTGTAAGCGAAATATGCTTTAAAAAACGCTACATTCTCGTGTTAATACATAGAATATGACATTGAAGCAGTGCCTCTTGGTGACAAACAAGGAATGCAATTTTGCAACACAAATTCTCGTTATATTATTATTTTTGGAATTACTCAAAGGGCTGAGTAAGATTTTTATTCACCACTTAAACGAAAGTGATGGTGAAACGAAACGAATCACTTTAACGAAAACAAGATGATTGGCAATGTATGGAGTTAAGATGCGTTGCCTTATTGCATATATTGATATTCATCAAGCTCAACTTCATAATAATTCCGATTTAAAAAAATGCGTAAAATTTCATATAACCATAATATTGAGTCGTACGTCGTCGGTCGTTAGTTTAGACTATGGACAGCGCAAATCGATTTTAAAATATCCGAAATTTAGAGAATCGGTATTTTGAAAATAGTTACAGTAAACCCGAAAATATCTTCTTAAAAAATATCTTGATACGTTTATAATAGTTTGTCTAAAATAGTAATGAGTACATTTGTTTGTAGTGTTCGAGAAAGTAAAATAATGTTAATGGTAATTTAGTGATAGCGCAAGTCATTCTTATAATAAAAGAGGTTGCGAACGCAACAGCGACATTTTGAAACTCCTTTTTGAAACTCCTTTCCTTTTAAATACTATTTATCCCCTTCATACAGTACATTACCACAGATTCCAATACCCATCGGAAACTTTCCTAGCAACGTATTTCTAAGGTGAAGAAGCGTACAAACTTTTTGCTTGTGAGTGGTGCATACTTATTGTGTTGTTATTTTTATTATTGTAGCGCTTGCTCTGCATGTATACACACATATCGTGGCTTTTCTGACGAATAGGCATATCTCTCTCAAACTCTCTCTCTCTCTCTTTCTCTATCTCTCACTCTCTCTCTATCTCTTTCCTCAACTGTTATCCACCCATTGTTGATTAGATGAGGCGTTCCATGTAAGGCTTGAAGTGCAAGCGAGTGCGCGGAACGAGCGACAAAGAAGCACAATCGGCTGAGTAGAAATTTAGCCGTGCTGCTGTGCAAGCCCGTGTCCGGCATCGCCACCGCGGTACTTACCTCCAACACCCCCCGACACCCCCAACGCCTCCCGACACCACCAACTCCTCCCGCCTACCTGTTTGACGGGCTGCTGCTGCTGTGCAAGCTCGTGGCCGGCATCGCCACCGCGGTACGTACCCCCAACACCCCCCGACACCCTCAACACCTCCCGACACCCCCAACTCCTCCCGCCTACCTGTTCGACGGGCTGCTGCAGGCTGATGTGCAAGCCCGTGGCCGGCATCGCCACCGCGGTACGTACCCCCAACACCCCCCGACACCCCCAACACCTCCCGACACCCACAACTCCTCCCGCCTACCTGTTCGACGGGCTGCTGCAGGCTGCTGTGCAAGCCCGTGGCCGGCATCGCCCCGCGGTACGTACCCCCAACACCCCCCGACACCCCCAACACCTCCCGACACCTTCTTAAGACGTTGTCACGTTCAACTATCGTCAGTAAACCGACTTTACAGACAACCAATTTTTTCGTCTACTTAATACTTTCGTTGGCAGAACGATCAAATAAAGCTTTGTTTAAATAAAGTAGGTAAATATTTCTATGATCTTTAAGGTCTTTCTGATGTGAAATACATAATTACTATAATTTTATTAACGCAGTTACGCCAACATTATCGATTACGTCCCATCGACAGAAAAGCGACGATATGAAGCCACTCATTAATAGCCGTAATTGCATTTTACCGACCTTAAAGGAATTAATTTACCTACCCATACAAATTAAATAAGACTATGTAGTAACGAAAATCTAGTACCTAGATACAAGAATTAATGTAGGTACCTACGGAAAGTAAATAAGACTATGTTGAAGATATTTAATATAGCGTCGATACATCACTGCTCTGGTTTTATTGACAGCTCGCATCTGTCATTCTCTCACACTAGCGTCCATGTATCGTCCACTCTACTACAAATATCAATTCTTTTTATTTATATATTGTTTTCTAAAGTTTACGCGAACACTACACATTGAAATTAAACAACTTTTACGCATCTTTACGCATCTTTTACGCACTTTTACGCATGACGTTTCGAACCCTTTGCAGGGTCCGTGGTCACAGGGAGACTGAGGTGTTGGTCGTCTCATAATTAGTTAGTAGCTTGTATACCCTCATTTAAATTTAATCAGGTGCGTTCCGTTTTACGCAGAAATAGCTCACAGTATTTTTTGGTCTGGCAGTATGGTGGTAGATTCCAACCATCTTCTCTATTGAAATTAGGATGTTTTTTAATTTCAATAGCCTTGCGTATCATTTTAGGGATGAATCATTGTTCTCTAGCGAGTATTTGTGGTTTATCAAATCTGATGTAATGGTTTGGCCCTTCTAGGGCATGTTGGCATACTGCAGACTTTCGCGCCTATGCTTGACGTCGGCTATAATAATATGTTCTTTAACGTGGGTTCCTACACTTCTCTTTGTTTGCCCTATGTAAGAGAGTCCACAGTCGCAGTCTAATTTGTACACGCCTGCATCTTGAAGGGGTATGTTGCAAATTGGTTGATCTTCTTCGGCAGCTTGAAGTAATTGTTGATTGAAGCTCGCTTTAAGATATGTCCAATCTTGTCAGTGACACCTTTCATATATGGAAGTATGGCAGGTTGGCACTCGCTGTAGTTGGTTTATTGCGGTTTCTGTGTCGAAGCCGTGGTACTTTCAGTTTATTATCCTGTAGTACGCGCTTGACATGCTGAAGCTCAGCAGCCAGGTGTTGGGTGTCACAGATGCCGCGTGCTCTCTGAAACTAAGATTTCCCTACAGTAGCCAACTCTCTAGGATGATGGTGAGAATCACCATTGAGGCACCTATCTGTATTACTTTGGGTTACTTTTGGGTTACTTTAAGATACACAGTGTGGCTCAAACTATGGTCCGGATTGCGCCGCGATCAGATGCCGCGTGCTCTCTGAAACAAAGATTTCCCTACAGTAGCCAACTATGCAACGTATGCCTAAGGCATAAAGTTTAAAGTCTATTGAGGAAATTAGACAGTTTGCGGTAGGTTTATGTGCTAACGTGGCACAGACAATGGGCCAGCACATAATGACGTTAATTGTAAAGAAAATGTGAAATATGCTCGCGACACTTGGCGCGGCCGCTTCGTTTCTCATGCCACCGTTTGATATTGTATTGTTGTGCTCCATTTTGTGAAATATCGAAATTTCTAAAGAAAACTACCGGAAAAATAAAGAAAGAAGGCTTTCATTTGTTATTTTGTGGTATTTCTTGATACAAGCGATTTTCTATACAATCTTCTTAGTTCATGTGTTCATACCAATAAGCCAATTTTAATAAAAGACTCTATGTTCAAAGTAAATATAGGGTGCCTAGTGTGAGTTATGTTTACCATCCGTATTCATTCGATTACGTTTACGAAACCTGACCAGTTGTGCCTTTTGTACAAGACACAGGTACGGTCTTGCGTGGAGTATTGCTCGCACATCTGGGACGGTTCCGCAAAGTACCTTCTCGATGCTTTGGACAGATTGCAGCGTCGCGCTGTACGCATTATCGGCAACGCAGACGTCACAAATACTCTTGAAACTCTGCAATCGCGAAGAGATATTGCGTCACTCAGCGTGTTTTACCGCTTATACCATGGCGAGTGCTCTGAAGAACTCTTTGACCTCATCCCACCTTCTCCCTTCTTCCATAGGAGTACACGTGCTGCTCTCCGGAGTCACCGCTTCACTGTCTCTAATATTCCATCGCGCACTAAGAAATTTGGTGACTCGTTTTTTTGTCGCACCTCCAAAACATGGAATAGTTTGCCAGCACACGTTTTCCCTCCTTCCTATGAAATGGGGTCCTTCAAACGAGGCGTGAAGAGGCACCTTGTGGGCCGGCAAAGTGAGGATAACTGACGCTGCGCTGTTCTCACGCTGCACCAGTTATCGTCGCATCTGGATTCCATATTTACTTAACATCAGGTGAATTGGAGTCATTTGCCGTGCTACGTATAAAAAAAAAAAAAGAAAGAAAACGCAAATTAGTATGGCATTGAAGCAGCCTCCTCGGCAGACGAGAAGAGTTATCATTTTGCCATACAAATAGTCGTTTTCGTTAACGTGATCGAATGGCGAATTAAACTCACACTTGACACCCTGAGATCGAAATAGTCTGTCTATTGCTGAATTGTTAGTCCACTAAGGACAGTATTGAATTGCATAAATTGACAAATGTAAAAAAAACGAGGAGCTCGATGGCGCAGTGGTTAACGCGCCCGGTCTGCGAGTGCTGAGGTTAAGCTACTTTCACAGAGGCCGGTCATCGAATGAATGAACAAAAATTTATTATCTCGAGCTCCTCCGTGCTTCGGAAGGCACGTAAAGCCGTTGGTCCCGGCTGCATTAGCAGTCGTTAACAACTACCAATCGGCACTGGGCCCGCGTGGTGGTTCATGGCTCGTTCTCCCTATCCATCCATAGGGAAGGCTCGTGCCCCAGCAGTGGGGACATAAAACGAGCTGATGATGATGATAATGATGAAAAAAAAACTAACAACTAACTAACAATACGCTAACAATTACCTAACAAAGTACTTTGGGATGTGTACAGGGTATGGAGCACTCTAATGTAATCAATATCTTCTTATTTTGTGGTATGGAGAAGCAAGCATTTTCAGAAATTATGGTAATCAAAAAATCTCAGCTAGTTTTAAATATAACCTTTTAGCTATTCTTCCATATATTCCACTATTTATATTTTTATGATTATTATTACTATAATTTAATATTACGTCCACAATTAGTCCGCAAGACATTAAACGGCTACCCTAATGTTTCGTTGAGTCGTAAATGGCATGAGATCAGATTTATAAAAGTGACTGGGCCTGCTCTTGATACGAGCCTACTCGTTGCTAATTAAATTGTAAATTGTCTTAAATAGGCCTCTCTGAAGTTAATGTTACTCGCTGGGAACTGACGTATGCTAATGTTGAAATTTTTTTTATACTACACAGAGAGAAAGCAGCTATTACTTTCCGATTTATTTTACAATTTCATTAAAAAAATATATTTGTAAGAAACTTGTATAATACCTATAACAACAAGTTTTATTTAATGAAAATGGTGTTATAAAACAATTTTGCATATTTATTTGAAATTTTAAAAATGACCTAATTAGTGGTTTTTAGAAATAAATTCGTCTTTATTTTTGTATTAGCATTTATCCTTTCGCTACTCTTTCGTTATTTGCCAGCATTCTTGGGGCCGTGACCATGAGCCCACAATTGGAGGATATCTTTTATTTATAGATATTAAAATTGAAATTTGTTATTTATTTTTATTTTCTTATAAATCAATGCGCTTTTTGATGCTAGAACAAAAAAGTGACAAAAAACTAGCAATACAACAATTCAACTACAAATACAACTATAATAGCATGTCTAGTATTATTAATTTGACAAGTTGTCATTTTTGAAAACAACACAGCATCAACGAAGCGTCGTCGCTTAAATACAACTATTCCAACTATCAATGTTCGCGCCAGGAATACCTATTTTGTCTATGGCCGACGCGACGGACACACAAAAGCACCATTTCATCCCACAGGACAATCGCCCCGGCACGGCATCAATAGGGGAATTATTTGCTCCATCGGAATTGATAAACAATTGTACATTTAGCGAGTAACTTTGAGCAAATACAGGAGCTCGATGGCGCAGTGGTTAACGCGCCCGGTCTGCGAGTGCTGAGGTTAAGCAACTTTCGCAAGGCCGGTCATCGGATGGGTGACCAAACATTTATCATCTCGAGCTCCTCCGTGCTTCGGTAGGCACGTAAAGCCGTTGGTCCCGGCTGCATTAGCAGTCGTTAACAACCACCAATTCGCACTGGGCCCGCGTGGTGGTTTATGGCCCGTTCTCCCTATCTATCCATAGGGAAGGCTCGTGCCCCAGCAGTGGGGACATAAAATGAGCTGATGATGATGACGTTTTCCATTACGCTTTTCTAAAACGTTCAGAATTATGTCTCAGTTGCACGATAACGATACACAGTCAAATAGGGTTTAACCGCCTCCGTGCTCCAGTTAAGACCACCGGTCTTCTCCAGAGGGATTCTATTCCCAGCGGTGGATAATTGTTAATGCACTCGGTTTGGTTGGTGGTAGGATTGATTCTATTCCCAGCGGTGGATAATTGTTAATGCACTCGGTTTGGTTGGTGGTAGGATTAGTTTGTCCGCCTGGCTAGCTACCATGAATATGTTGCCATAACATCATTGTGTCCATTGTTGTTCCGGACAATAGAGATAAGATAGCCAATGTCCCAGTAGTTGAGGACCCGGAAGGTGAAGTGTGCTTCCAGATTCGGCCTTATCATCACTTAGCATCAGCTGAGTAGGAGGCCAAGCATTGGAGCGCCATCTAGCGCCCGCACTCGTATTACAGAACAGTCGTACTGCGTGCAATCGCTACCGTTCCACTAAAGCTTGTTTAATTTTCCCAACTCCCTTAAAAAATTGGACTGTTCGTTCCCCCTCGCTCGTTATTTATGAAGCCCACGAGGAAAAGGCAGCGTTGTTATTATAATCTCAAGTGTTCGCGCATTAAGGTGATATACGACAATTATGGAGTATACCAGGCGAAACGAAAAAAGTCAGCAATTGAAAAGAATGAAGTACAATTTTCAAAAAAAAAAACAGAAGTGCTTTGTCCAACTATACATGATGTTTGGTAATTGGTGTATGTAAAGTCCCGAAACATAGCTATGCTACCAAGTAAAAAGGACACAGTGTTAATATACAAAATCGTACATAGATTTACTTATACGTATGTATATAAACTTAAATCTATTTTAACACCCCTTGGCATATTTTTAAATCTGTTTTTTAAGACCAAGAGCTTGACGACCAAGTACAATGTATCAGCTAGACTTAGGGTTGTCACGTTACGATTTTATTTTGCAACAAACATCTTCAATATCTCAACCATAACATAATTTTCAGGCATCCATAATTTTCCGGAGTTCTATTGACAGTACCCTATCTGTAATTTTCGGGATTTTCACACTCTGTATGTACGAGTATATGCTCTTGGGTTCGTTTCGTAGTTTCATTTCGTTTTGGCATGATGCATTGCTGAGGCTGTATATCACGCCAGGCCTGGGCAAATGTTTGTTTGATGAGCAGACATTTGTCTAGCTACCCTTCACTTTATTCTTACAGCACACATTATATTTAATGCACTGGTAACATGTTAGTAATATTCCTTTTTTCGAAGAGAACCCATTACGCGTAGCTGTGCGAGAAAGTTGATGCCCGCAGGTTATCTTGAAAGCACTCCGTCCACCTCTTTCAAAGAATAGTCGAGAAAGAGAAAGATCATTTCATATCATATCATTTCATTACAAAGACCACCCCCATGAATTCTGAATCACTACTTTTTGGAGTAGGTACAGATGTCTGTCGCCTCTGTTGCTACAATTGGTAGCCACTGCACTCAGTTATATTTTTTTGGAGGTAGAATATCGGCCAATAGCCTTCCCTTCTTTCCTTTCTGCGCCGGAGTAAGTCCGCGTTGGTTATCTTCGCTGATCCGCTGTCTCCTTTTACAATTCCGAGCAAGCTTGTATTGACGATTTTTTCTATTTACATCTTTATTAAGTATTTACTACAAATAACTTTTGCAATTTTGTGGGTCTCTTATCTGTTGTAACATAGGTAGATCTTATAGTTCTATGAAGTATTGAAGAAGTGGGTTCACGTTCGATAGACCGTTCCTTTTGGAGTGAAACTTTATGAATTGACAAGCTAATTAAAGAATTGGGTTCACGTCGTCGGTAGCTCTTTCTTTTTGGACTTGGGAGTGAACCACGATTTGTCGCCACATTATTAAAATGCAGTCGCAAATTCTGAAGCGCCGGCTACAACCATAGCATTTGTTTTTTTCGGCGTTCTTGTCAAGCTTGTGGTAGATAGAACCTTATAAACTATCACATAAGACCTAATTAATAATTCGTTTAAATCCGCCGGCAAGTCCCACCGGACAGAGCCATCAATCAGAGACTGGGCGTTGTTTATCGCTGTGTATCAGCGGCGTTTCCATCTCATTTAGCTGGTCCTAACCGGGGTTGATTCAAGCCGAATTAACGCTGCCACAGATTAGATGGTGGCAGAATGTCAATGGTCCACGTGATTACACTTTGCGCTTTTATTAGCTTCGTTTTAGGTTCTGGGAAGACTGACTGAGTCAATGTACCTTCTGTAAAAATCGTAGTACATTAGTATAATTACAGGCTAGTATTACTAGAAGACTGACTTCAGGCCATGTGGAAAGACTAAGATGAGTTTGTAGAAACTTTATAGGCCGGTGATTACTTGATTTCAAGCCCAGTTGGATCCTTCCAGTCTTAAGAAAAGATTTTTGAGTACTTTTTACAAACACTTTATAAAAAGTAGTATACGACTGATGTCAGTTGCCTTGCGAACTAAACCTTTAACGGGCAATGCAACTGTCATTTTTCATAGCTGTGGAAATATAGTTAGTTAGTGGCCTGACTTCAGAAAGCTTTAGGGGGGTGCAGCGCGGACGCAAAACTGCGAATTTCAAGTTTCTTTATGATAGCTCGCGACGGCGCGTGGCAGTGGTGTGACAACGGCGCACGACTACGAATACGCACGCACACTAATATCTGTACAGAGTAGGCTGGTGATTTAATTAGAGCAATGTTTACTTTCGTAAAATCAAAGGCGTTTGGGTAAAAAATAAGAAAAGTCTTAATATTTTCATATTCATGTTTTTTAATGGAAAAATAAGACAACAGTGACCTGCGGAATATCAATACAAACATTTTGATGTCGGATCATTATTTCATTTGGGCTATATTTACAAAGTTTCTGAAGAAATAAGTTTTTAGATATCATTATTTTACGTAATGTTTATGCAGTTTCTGGGTATTTGTTTTAAATTCCAAGACAACCATGACCTTGTGAAAGGATCAAGCTAACCTACACTAGTCCTTTTAATGTATAAGACCTATTCAGCGCCTAGCACTAGTGACTTAAAAACACGTAAATTTTCAAATTCCGCGCTGCACCCCCTTAATCAGTTTTGAATTGTTACCACATCTTGTTTAGATTGTTTAATTATGATTTGATTATCTTACGTACCTTCTGCACCCTCTGTATTTACCGTTAGCCTCGCACTTCCCATTGGCGCAATGAGATATGAACCGCAACTCAGTCGCCATGATGCAAACGGGTTAAATGCGTTCGTGCTCGCGGTCCGGAACGGCTCGGCGTAATTTTGGCGCGCTTTACCTCAATGCTTTTAGGCATTAGTTAGTTAGTCTAGTCTGTGGCTCGGTGTCGCCTTACAAGGAGCAGATTAGATTCATGTTTCACAAGTTAAACAAGAGGTTTCTAACTCTCTAATGTATAGTATATGAATAGTTATAAATATCAACTAGTTATTTAAGTAATTACCAAAATATTGGGCTCGATGCCAGTCTTTTTACAGTGGATCACAATTTTTGATTGTGTTCAAGTGGAAAAGCCTGAGCAATAAAAGCTGTAAAAAGTTCGTGAATAACTAAATTATCTTAAAGATAGTAATTACTAATTCTTAGAATCGGTAATAGGTAGATCATTGTTCGATCCTGATTTATCCTAAAACCGGTTTCTTTTGCGCTGGCATTGACTCTTATAATAACACTAGCTGACCCGCGGACTTTGTACCGCTTTGACAGTTTCCATGACAATAAAACAAACAAAACGTTGACAGTTTCCATGTCATCAAAATAAACAAATCATTCGTCCGCTTAAGAACACCCGTATCCCTTGATGGACCCATATAGCAGCGCCACATACCGGGTCCAATTGTAAATCTAAACCATTCTCAAATCCACTTGAACACACACATAAAATTTCATCGAAATCGGTCCAGCCGCTTAGAAGGAGTTCAATAACATACACACGCACAGAAGATTTATATATAGAAAGATAAATTAACTATTTATCAAAATGGCATCAAACCATAAACTTTTCATAGTAAAGCAACACAACATCGCCCGTACGTCGTAACAGAAATACACAGAGCAAAAAATAAACATGAAAGTCTCTTTAATCCAATTTAGTTTGAACGAGACGATGTACAGGTACCGACATACTGCATCAATGAAGCTGCAATGTCGACTGCTGCGGTTGGTAGAAAAAAAGTTTATTTAACCGAGTATACTTTTCCCAGTCTTATGATTGGCTGTTGGCTCAGGTCGTGGTCATCAATTAGGGTTTTTTTAAGATTACTGGCACATTTTTTCATAATACGACGCGTTCTTTTCTCTGTCTGCTGTCTAAGATCAAGTTTTAACCGCCTCTGTGGTCTACTGATTAAGACCACCGGTTTAGACACAGAGGTCCCGGGTTCGATTCCCAGCGGGGGCCATCTTTGTGTACTCGGTTTGGTTGGTGGTAGGTAGGGCTTGTTTGTCCGCCTGGCTAGCTACCACCCTCGTATCTAAATCATTGTTTGTAACATTGTTTTGTGTTCCGGAAGCTAGAGATAAGATAGCCAGTGCCTCAGTAGTTGAGGATTCCTGTGAAGTGCGCTTCCACCTTCTGCCTTATCTTCACTTACCAGTAAGGTATATAAAAAAAGTTTATTAGCCTTTATTTATATACTAGCTGACCCGGCGGACTTCGTACCGCATTTTTTTTAATATAGTCTATGTTACTTAGCGCTAATATAGCATTCGGTCCAGTAGTTTTTGACTTTATTCGTTGCAAATATACATACATACATACAACCATACATACATACATACATATATACATACATACATACATACATACATACATACATACATACATACATACATACATACATACATACATACATACATACATACATACATACATACATACATAAATACAAAAATACAAAGGTTTCCTCTTTATAATATTAGTATAGACAAAACTTAACGGGATTAACACAAATCTGCTTTTTCAGTGTCCGCGTCCGTTTGCGACAGTCTTCTTTCAGTCAGTCTTTTGCTAACTTTAAAATAGCACTTAGAAAATGGTTAAATGACAATACATTTTATAACATAAAGGAGTTTATAAATTATGGGAAATAACAGACTGGTTTTATTATTTACATGCATGGATTGAGATTATTTTTTGGTTTTTTTTTACGGTTTATTATTGATTTTTTCTTGTATTTCATTCTTTAACTTTGTTTTTTTCACATTACATTTTTTCTAATTTTATTGACTATGATTAGAATTTTATATTTAAATTATTTGAATGCTATTAAAAGTGGAACAAAATTTGTAAACCTCCGAAGGTGATTCGTTTCACACGGCTTAAGGAACCCTTATAGTTTCTCGCCGCCCCAAATAAAGCCCGATGAAGCTAAAAATGCCGTCTGAGGCAATCAGCAAACTCAAAAAAAAAACTACCACCACGTTTATTAATCAGCTTTTAGTGTTTATTAATTCGATTTCAGCTTAAATATAATATGCCGTATGCCTTAAATTTTGCCCTAACCATACTCTTAAGAGGTCTCATCTCGCCGCGATATGTTACTGTATATTTTAAAGCAACACCAAAGCTCGCGCGGAACAAACGTTTTTTAAACGTGCACTTTAACAGGTACAGCCATGTGCTTTGTTAGATCCTAAGGCTTGAAGAACCTTAAAAACGCGGTTACTCTGTAAAAGACGTAGTAAGCCTTTAAGTTTTCTTTTTAAACAAAAATAAAAAATACTAAAGTAGAATGAACAAAAAGTAACTATTTTTCCTCCGGATAGGAGTCGGTGTTGGAACGGCATCGGCACTGCGACATTTCCGCGTGATTCACCTCGCAGCCCGAAGCGGCGCCACAAACAATGACGACTGCAGAAGGTACGCTTCGTACAAATGCGCTTGTTCAAGCTCACATAGACAACCTCTCACGGACTATCGTGAGACAACCTGTCACGGAGAATCGCGCAACAGATACGCTCGGACTGGGTGCCTAGTGTGGGTGCCTAGTTGTTTACTATCCGTATTAATTCGATTACGATTACGAAAACGAAAATTAGTAGAGAAGAGAAGAGTTAAAATTTTGCCATGCAAATTCTCGTGTTCTTTAAGAGTGCGCCGACCAAAAAAAGTCAAAAATGCAGTCACGGTTAAGTTGATATAATAAAATATATTAATATAATGTATTAAATAAACAAAATATATATTTAGTATCAAAGGGAACATGTTTACAATTAGTCCGAACCTTAAATTCATAACACACTAAGTATAGTTTTTCTAAAATATCATTTAAAGTTGGACAAAAATCATGAAATCGAGTGGCGGCGTTTAGTTGATATCTTATAGTTTATCTAAATTATTGTACCTCTGATTTTGTCTAAACGATCACCAATGTCTAAACTACAAATCATCCGTCTTACATTTTCGATTTATCCAGCGGTTTTTTAAATTATTATTTTTCAAATTAACACGTTAAATTCCCCATACAAAATTAGTATGGCCTCGCGGCATCAAATAAATATGGACAAAGACATTTCAACTAAAACATATGACACTTGTCACTTACGGACGGCGCACCCTTAACGTGATCGAATGGCGAATGAAACTCGCACTTGGCACCCTGTTCCGAGATTCGTGTCCGTGAGAGGATCTATGTGTGAGTTGCTCGAGCGCGGTATAAGCCTACCTTCTGCAGTCTCCTTACTTGTGGCAGCGCGGTGCATCGCGGTCTAAAGCCAACGACGTCAAAGGAGATTAGTTTCGTTTTAGTCAGCCCGCGTGCAGGGTTGCCAACAGTCTTTAAAATAAAAACATTCAAACAAGGTACACAGTGCGTTCATATTTTTTCAGTTAGGAAACACGTGTTGTTACAGTTACAAAACTTTTTTGTCGCTCAAAAATTTGGTAACCCTAATACAATCAGCCGCTGTAGATAACGCGACCGTGTTAACTGTTCAGGACAGTTCGTTGTGTATGTTTTTTGTGAATTAGTGTTGTTGAAATAAAATAAAAATGGCGTGGGGTTACTGGTCCGCGTCCTCGGTATTGCCAGACCGCGGCCGGAGTCCCAGACGAGCGGGTACTTCGGCGGTACACGTGCACCCGAACCCGCCTACCGCAAGGGAAGTGATGGAGACACATGACGAGAGCATTATACATACAGCGTCGACATCACGCGATAGTAGGGAGCACTCCGCATCGCCACATTCATCGTCGAACGGCGGCCATTCGCACCACCACGAAGTGAGACACGCGGTGCCAGCGAGCGCCTTATTCGGAGAAAGCTACGGAGAGTTGTCAAGGAGGCCTTCTCTAGACTTGGGGTCTGTTCGGAGTGCGCTAGCGTCATGCTCAGGAGGGGGGACTTTAAGCGCTGGGTCGACGCTGACCCGGGGAGGAACGCTGGCTGATTACCTTCCGCCGACGCCTTGCCCCCACCACCACAGAGTCTACGTGGACCACCACAAGCACTACGAGCAGCCGATCCAGCCGGTGCACGTGGGGGTGCCTCACCACTCCCACTCCCACTCTCACGCTTCTAGCCGCCACCACACTGATGATGAGGACGACCTTGAACCAACTTACGCCACAGGTATGAATTTTTACACTTCTAGGGTCATACAAATATACAAAGAATAAGCTTCGAATATTTATTACGTGTTTTGTTAATACCAATAATATTTACTTGACAGAATCAAAACACGGAATAACTAATTGGAGCTTATTCTTGTAGGGCACTATAACTTTCTTCCACTGTTATCAAGGGAATTTAAACGTAACTTTACAAAAATATTAGTAAAGGTTATAAAATGTTCAAATAATTTTTAATGCAAATTTTGTTGCGAACAAATTACAAATTTGAACCTGCACCCTTCTGACATCATCATCAGGTGCTCTTCCAATTGAGCTATCGTGGTTCTAACCAGCCCGCCGAAATTATTCAACACTTTTTACTTTGAAAGCCAAAGGCAAAGGAAATTTTTTCAACATTTGTGTTTTTGTAATTAGTAAAAGGTGTTATAACTAGCAACATCGATTTAAGAGTGTCGCAGCTTCAGCCTAAGTTGCATTCCCTATTCTTTTTATACACGTTTTGCCTTAATCTCGTCTGATTAATTTGCAACCCGAACCAGAAGCTACCAGCCCCTACCTACAATCAACACCAAAAGTCCACTGTGCTACAAAGATATCATAGGCTTACCTTTTTTTATTTACCCGTCGTTTCGACTGAGATGCACCGGCCGTGGTCACGGGCTGACTACAACGGATGCAACTCGGTCGTAATGTCGGCTTATGATACCTCTCTTCGTAGTCGAGCTCTCTTGGCAGAGTGGTCGTGGTTATGAGTGAGTCCTGGTGAATGACGGCTCTTACAATGCGCCACCTATAGAACCTATTTAGTTTTCTTTGATTAGGTATGACTTAGCTACAAAGTTTTCCAATTTGCTAAGCTAACGGGTAGCGAGGTTACGATAAAACACCCGAATCAGTTTGTGAAAACACTTTTTTGACGTTAATATTATCAAAATGGATTCGTGTTTTGTTTTGCAGTAATAAATTGGGAAGTTTAACTTTATGTTATACAGTTTTCAGCGTATAAGTTATAACGGTTGGGGTTATTAAACAAATTGCTTTGCTGATTAACAATAACCATTAAGCCGTAGACGCCTCAATATCTCAAAATGGCGAAGTTATAATTCCGCGATCTCCCAGTTATACAGGGTGGTTTATCTGTCAGAAAGTTGCTCATTAATTCGCTACTCCCGAGTATTGTATTACATTAATTAGAAAACTTGGCCGGTACAGTCGGCTAATGTATTTGTAGGTGCCGTGGCCTAGTTTCTGTGTTCGTCGCGACTTTTACATTATGCCTTTTGTGGGTGCCTGTGATGTAGTCGATGCTGAAAGGCGTTTGTATTTTCGGATGTGATTTCTTTCTATTGTCGCAATCGAGGCTAGATTGTTGCTTGAGTGTGCTTATTTACTTATTAACTGTGATTTTTGAATTGTCCAATTTTTTTGATAAGCTGAAGCTTTTTTAGCGAACGAAAGCACACCGTAAGCTAATTTATCTATCTATAAGATCATTATGCTACATATTATGGTTTTAGTGTTAATTAAAGAAATTCGGTAGTCCGGTGACTTGCGCTGTATGTTTACGATTTTAAATCTTAAGCTTTTTTTCTATTTCTGGTTTCCAGGATGGGTAGAAACATTTAAATATCCCAGGCTCTTCCGTGCTATGTAAAACTTTACAAAATATTGTTCTCATTAAGTGAAACATAGGGTTATAACAACGGTGATCTCACGACGATAATCAGTCCCAACGGCTTAAAGTACCATCAAAAACTCGGATGAGCTTGAAACATTTTAACACGGAAACCCATCCGATGACCTGCCATTCCGAAAGTTGCTTTACATTCACGATAGCATTATATATAGACGGGCTAGCCGCTACCCAATCCAGTTCCTCACTTAACTTAATAAAACACAAAACACGTAAATAATTTCCAAGAGCGGGGCGGGGCGCCAGCAAACTCGGCCATTTTATTACACTAATGTATTTGAAAGCTTGCCCCAGTTTGCACATAACCGCGCGCGTTAGTGCCAAATGTACTGTGTTTCATAGTTCCATGTTTTAAATCGACTTGACTCGGTCAACCCGAGCCAAGGTCCTAGCCTTTAGAGACGCCCTCGCCTCGGCACAAAATAAGGAAACCTCAGAAGGTAATTATTTACATATAATTTTACGCAAATATTGTTACGAACAAATTACAATTTGAAAAAAGAAAAAATGTTGAAAAATTTCCAGGAGCGGGATTCGAATCGAACCCGCACCCCATGACATGCCGGGTCAGGTCACTGCCAACTATGCTATCGTGGCTCAATCCAACTCGCCGAAATTAATCAACACTGTCTATTTTTACTTTATAAGCCAAAGGAGCCCTATTCAATGTCGACAACTACGTCATCAACATCCGATCTTAATATTTTTTCAGTTAAGAATTAGACAAGCTATATTTATGATTATTTACATATAATTTTACGCAAATATTGTTGCGCACAAATTACAATTTGAAAAAAGACAAAACGTTGAAAAAATTTCACGAGCGGGATTCGAACTCGCACCCCAACATTTTGTCTTTTTTTCTCAGAAAGTAAGCTTGATACAAATCGCGCTCAAGCAATGCACACATAGGACCATCTCAGAGAAGTCCAAGCGCCCCGCCCGATCTTCTAAATGTCACTCCACAATTACACATATCCAGCAGTGGACGTGTATAGGCTGACGAGAATGATTTACAGAATCCACTAAACATGCACACTAGTTAGGCCCAAGAACGTACTCGAAGAACAAGGGTACAACGAGCCGGTTGCCGTCTGTACCAGGTACAGACATGTACCTGGGCGCTTCTCCCCACCCCCACGACCTGGTCAACCCGAGCCGAGGTCCGAGCCTTTAGAGGCGCCCTTGGGTTGTTCCGCTCCTCAATCCAATCCGACCCCCTAGGAAAATGTAGTAGGGCACAGGTCACGACTCACGCTCTAGTGCGTGATGCCGTTTCCTCTAGAAAACCTTTGACGGTGCTTCGTTTCACACGGCTTGAAGAACCCCTTAAGTTTCTCGCCGCCCCCAAAAAAGGTCGGTAAAGCTGAAAATGCAGTGACAATCAGCAAACTCTCTCAAAAAAAAAAGTCCAAGCTCAAATGTTGCGGGATTTCCTTTTCGTGAGAGGTTGTTTATGTGTGCGTTGCTCAACGCGTTTGTGTGAAGCTTACTTTCTGCAGTCTCCTTGTTTGGTGCCCTCGGGTTGTTCCGCTCTCGATTACGAACCGACTGCCTCTAAAAATCTGGTAGGGGAGGAGACACGCTTGCGTGATGCCTTAATTCCCCTTACCGCCCGTGGAGATTGTTAGGGGAAATCTTTGTTCAGCAGTAGACGTCTTTTGGCTGAGATGATGATGATGATGTTTTTGTTTTGTTTATATAATTTTTTACGCAAATTTTGATGCGAAACAAATTACAAAGACGCAAATGTTGAAAAATTTTTCCACGAGCAGGATTTGAACCTGCACCCTTCTGACATACCGGGTCAAGTGCTCTCCCAATTGAGCTATTGCGGCTCTAACCAGACCGCCGCAATTATTATTTTTTTACTTTGAAAGCCAAAGGCGCCCATTCAATGTCGACTACTACCGTTGTTCAAATCCTGCTCGTAGAAATTTTTTCAACTTTTGTGTTTTTGTAATGATGATGATGATTATTATTATTAAGAGATGTTCTTTTATTAAAAACTGTAATATTGCATTAGAACGCAACAAAGTATTGAATATTTTATAAGTAAACATTCGAAAAGAAACATCTGTCTGTTCAACATTGCCGTTACAACCTCTCACCTTCATCACCAGCTCATGTTTATGACCTCACTAAAGGGGCATGAGCCTTCTTTATAAATGGATTTGTCCCAGGCCTGGCACGTGAACCACTGCGCAACCGAGACTCTTAATAAAGCTTAAAACATCACCTTGATGGATGGCGGTCTACTACTGTGCGTTTTTCACGAAACTTCTTGCCTCGAACTATTGTGTTGTGGAACCAGCTCTCGACGGCGGTATTTCCGGACCGTTACGACCTCGGAATCTTCAAGAAACGAGCCTATTCCTTCCTTAAAGGCCGGCAGCGCGTCTGCGATTCCTCTGGTTTTGCGGGTGTCCATGGGCGGCGGTGATTACTTTCCATCAGGTGACCCGCCTGCTCGTTTGCCTCTTTCTTTTATAAGAAAAAAAAAAGAATGAATGCCATAAAAAATGTGCACCGCCCGCCATCTGCATAGTGCAGATATGAGCAAGCCAAAATGAACGAATGAATGAGTGGGGAGCGCTTACAGCGAATGTAATTATGCGTCCCATTCACCCTGCGAATGTAACTGACGACCTGGCGACCTAAATACGGCCCGTTCGTTTCAGTCATTCGGTACGAATGGATTTTGTTATATTTAAAAGAAACTCTTTGTGAGTTTGTGAGGAATTTGTTTTTTTTTCGCTTTTTTTAATAAGGTACGTAAGATTAAATGCCGTTTATAAATAAATTTCACAGCGTTTTTTTAAGGAACTGTTTACAATAGCTAATCTAGACATTACTTTTTAAGTAAGCCATGCCTTTATTAAGCAGTATTGTTTTGTTATAAAAGTTTAATACTATAAAAATTTAAAAGTCCTTATTGTTAATATGCTCGAATAGTGTGTGAAATTTATTGGAAGTGTTAGATGTGTGTATGGTGGTGAATGGCCCGAAAAAACATTTTAAATTTTTCAAAAAATATGTAAAACGCAGTGTGGGCAAGCCTCCAACAAAGTGGACCGAAGACAGACGGTCTTGTAAAAAGTCCCGGGAAGCCTCTGGATGCGAGCAGCACAAAACCGGTCGCTGTGAAGATCCTTGAGGGAGGCCTTTGTCCAGCAGCGAACGTCTTTAGGCTGAGATAATGATGATCATGTGGTTAATCTAAAAACTTAAGAACCTGACTTATGTGTTTGAACCAATCCTACCGTTTGTAATTTGAAAACCACGCATCAGGCCACAGGGTTCAAAAACCATTATCTTACTATATACTATAGAGGTACGTATATACTTGATCTCAATTATCATATCTTGTTAGCTGTAGTCAGAAGTGCCAGCCTTTCATAGCATAACGTGTTCCCTCAGTGACATTGACATGGGTCTCTGAATGAGGATCGAGTTCAGCCAATGTAGGAAGGGTAGTAGGGTAGGGCACATAACTACTCACACACGACTTCTTGGCCCAGTCATATAAGTAGTCCATGACATGTATTGTTTTCTTAAGTTTACGCGAATACGACACTTTTAAACAAAACAACTTTTAAGCGCGTTAATTTACACATTGATTTTATTTTACTCTATCCTGACATTTCGAACTTTTTGCAGGATCCCTGGTCACAGGGAAGGCGTTGGTCGTCTCGTATAAATAATTTATAAGTTGCATACCATCATTTCATGCTGTGCGTTGACGCTTGTTTTACTCATGCTTACAACGTTGCTACGCCTGATTTCTTCATCATCATCAGCTTTTCGTGCCTTCCGAAGCACGGAGGAGCTCGAGATGATTCACCTTTGGCCACTCATCCGATGACCGGCCATTGCTTAACTTCAGCACTCGCAGACCGGGCGCGTTAACCACTGCGCCATGGAGCTTCTCCTCCTGATTTCTTACTTATAGATAAAAAAAATCTAAATTCTTTTTTGTATTCTTAATGATAAGAAATTGGTTTACATACTGCGATCTCTTTTGTCAACTTTTTTTTAAACCTGTTATAAATGAGTCCCCTCTTAACTCACTTCACTCATTTATGACATTAAGAATTTTCCTTTATTCTTTACCCTTCCAACCAGACTACGGCAATGCAGGAGACTGCATTTCCAAAACGACCCATTCAACTCACCAAAACAGTTATGTGTGCCTAAAGGAAATTAATAATAAAGTTTCAGAAATTAAATATCGCGTCTGAGCACGTTGCTTTCCATAAAACTAGTTAAAACAGGCTATAGCGTGCCTCGCCCATATCCCGTGTTTATGCGTTGAATTATAATTAACATAAACATTTATCGCACTTTGTAACGCACCCTGTACATGCATTATAGGGTTGTACGTTCGTAACTGTCCGTTTGGGATCTTAGGGGTGCTGCTCGCAAATTTAAAGTAGGTTTTTGTTTTGTTAACGAATATTGTTTTAGTAAAAAAAATTGAAAAACACGAACGAGCCTTACAGTAGTCGCATGTGATGTGTAACTTTTGACATCTCACCTTTTGAAATCAATATTACAATAGAAAATATAATATAGAATTAACAATTACGTATATTTTTTTACAAATCATAAAGAGAATACAGTAAATACTCATTAGAAGACATTTGACATATCAAAATAATGACACAATATGTCACTTAAAATAATAATGTGTTGTTTTTATTATCGATTTTAAATGCGCGATTCCGACTTCGTATATTTTTTTTCAAATCATAAAGAGAATGCAGTAAATACTCATTAGAAGACATGTCACACTGACACACCTATCTGCCGCGCAATTTATTTATGAGTAAAGAACATGTAAACAGTTTCGAGAAAATAGATCGTAATATCAGCACCTTCAATATCATAATCACAAACACAGTAAGTTGTACGTAATGCGTTCATAAATTATGCGGCAGCATCACACTGTTACGATCACATTTCTACGAAATCACTCCCACAAATATGACTACCTTCAACGGACATTGGGCTTAAAGTGTCGATCACTGGTGACTTTACGGATCACACTGTTACGTACTTCCGTCCCTTTTCTACGAAATCACTCCCACAAATTGTATATCCAGGTTGACTTTTTTATCACCGTCCAAACCTACTGAGATGACTCCTGTGATACTAACGAACAACTCTTACTATTGGACTAACTCCCTAACTCGAAAATAAAATTCAGCTGTTCCATACAAAACATCAATATTCATTCGACCAAAATGTATGGAACAGCTGAATTTTATCGGTATAACGGTCAACCGGTATAGAAGGCGAGTGGAAAGATGTTACACATCAAAAACTTATTAAAAAAGATTGTTTGTTTTATGATATTTATACTGAACATTTTTCAAATCAAAAGTATTTTTAGTTGTTTTTCTCGGTATTATTTTTTTATACAATTAATAATATTATTATTTTATCTATCTCTTATTTACTTTACAATTACAAACAATAAAATGAAATTGAGAAAATTCCAGTTCAAAAAATTATTACAGAAAAGCTGGTAATAATGAAAAACGGGACGAGTATTTCCCAGTATTTCCTCATCTTTCACAGAACTTCATCTGCAAACAAAAACCGACCTTAAAGTTAGCTGTCAAAATTTTAATTTGCTTGTTATCAACAAGCGATTTCCCCAGTCAATCGTAAATCTTGCCGTCTTGTTGATAGAGTGCATTTTGCTTTCACTTTGTTGTTGTCAATCGATTGGCAGGAAATATCAGTCTGTGAGAGATACAGAGAATATTGGGACGGAACTTTTGGCGGGAACCGTGGCGTCCGATTGCATTTTTGGTGATTTCCGTTAATTCAGTGCTGTCCATAGAAAGCTACGAACTCTGAAAGAGTTTATAGAACGATAAAAAAGGTTGATACTTTTAAAATAAAAATGGAGAAATGTAACATAAATCACACCTTTTTATTAATGCTAAGTTAAAAAAAAACAATAAAAATAAATATTTACTGAACTTATTTAAAACGATTAAACACACTCGTTGAATTTATTCAACATTTTGTTTTTTTTTTCAAATTGTAATTTGTTCGCAACAAAAATATATAACCATAATTATTTCTTATAGGTTTGTTTCAAATGAATCTAGAATATTAAATACATATAACCTAAATCGGAATGGTTAAAGAAGGTGTTTAATTCTTGTTTATTGAGAAACATTATTACACATAAATTAGACATATTTTTTATACTTTTAATATATAGCCGATAGAGCTTTATCCTACCTACTATATGCATTTTTTTTCATAAACATTTAAATTATGTTTTTATCTTTCCTTCAGTGGCTTATGCATATACTGAGCATGCTCATTTATGGAATCTAAGACAAATAACCTGCTTAAGAAGAATATTACCCCCATCCCGCGTGAAGGGGGCGTATAATCAGAGCCTTAAGTATTCAGAGTGTGTCGTTCGTCCGTCCTTGAGTGGCAGCCTCGCATCAAACTTGCATGAAGGTAGTATGTATCGGGTTTGGTTACTTTGCTTAAGAAAATTTAAACACTCGGTTTTAGCGTCACTGGTATGAATGAAAATGTTTAACATGAGATTTACTATCGGTAAGGACCTATATGTGGTTTTTATGTATTCTAATTTGTAAACCTTGATTATCCTAAGATAATAAAAAAAACGTACTTAATTTATGACGATTCGAAAGTAAAAATGTTTACGCTGCACAATATACTTAATACATGTAACCACGCAAGTGGACGAGTGGCAAAGCACTGTTTAGACAAAAAAAGTATCAAAAACTTTATGCTGACTATTTGAGTTTTGGTGTTCTGAATCGAAAAATAAAAAAGAAAGATCAATTGTCTATGGAAACCTGTGCTTGCTTTAGAGTGGCTTGCCCAACTTGTGGTTAACCCTAATTACAGGTTGCAAAACATAATGCAATTTCACTTCTGATTTAACCAAATGAAGGCCACAAATTGGGCACGTCACGTAGGGGTTATTTATTTTTTCGCACATCCCTCATTATACGCGTTGTCAGCCAACTGTATCATGTTTTACGGACAGAATGACAAACAGCGGGAGCTTGTTACAAATTTGCGGTTAGCTCCTCATGTTTCTCACGTCCGTACTAATGAGTGACCAGGCAACACACGTTGAGTGAATGCACACGCTTAGGTGGAGGTAGGAGGTACTTTTTAGCCTTTATTACTTTCAAATTCTAGCTAAAAGACATGTTACTATGTTTAAAAACTTTAAGCTGGAAAACGTTTGTACCGAAAAAATACCAAATATGAGATAGGACAGTTAGATGTCCGAGCGACGATATGACTTGTTTTTCCATTCTTCTTGATCAGCCGTCATCCTAATATTTACTCCTTTCTTTACCATGTCATGTTTCAAACAGTTTTTCATATCTTTGGTCTTACTTTTCCCTACATAGATGTTTTTTTTAAACTAGGTTAAATGCTTTGCGCATATACCGGGGCTTGGCGTGACCCCGGGCTGTGTGAGACTCTTCTCCTCTTCTCTCGTCCAGCAGCCTAAAAGCTCGACGAGGGGAGGGGAGGTATACCTACTAAAACCCTAGTACCATCCCTTATCTGCCACGGAGATGGCTCGGGATCACAAATGGCAAGCGCCGCGTTTCCCCCGCATAGACTGCAATTTTTTGCTTATAATCTTTCTCATCGCAGTCTGATCATCTCTGCTAATTACATTAATTATAATACCACTAATTCTATTCAAAATTTAAAAGTGAAAAATATACGTGCCCGTCTGACAGGTTAAGTCGGGAGATTTGTGCGTAGGATTTATGGTATTTTGTGTTGAAATTAATCTATGATTTAATGAAAGAATATTTGTCTTTTGGGTTTTAAATACAAAAGTAAATAAAAACAAGTTAGTTAGTTCATACATTTACAGAAAAAAAGTAACCGTATTGAAATACATAACAGTACACATGTGTTAAATAGGTCTTAAATCACCATTTTATTCATCACTAACATTTTACTCGCGATTTCGTCCGCGTGGATTTGAGAGTTAAAAGTTTTTTTATTAAATTAAAATATAGCTTATGTTACCCGCAAGAAATTTTGCATTCTATCAATAAAATAGTTTTTGGAATTGAACCAGTAGTTCCAGAGATTAGACCCGACAAACAAACAAACAAACTAACAAACGTTACCTCTTTATTAATAGTAAAATATAGATTATTATAGCGAGCTCTGGTATTTTGTCCTAAGGCAAACATTTATTAAATACGCAATCAACCCATAAATAAGGAAATAAATTGTAATTTTTAATAAGACATTAAATGCGTCTCAATTTTGCAAAAATAAATTGGTACCTAATAAGCAACTAAACAAACTGAAACTAGTAAAACTCCGTACATGCAAATAAAATGCTGAAATAGAATTTCAAACAAGTAAGTTGTTTCATATAACTTATTATTTTGTATAATTAAAAAAAAACAAATTGTCGCTTAGTCTCAACACAATCAAAGCGTTCAAAGGAACCAATTAAAAAACTTCTCTCAGACATTAATCTCCTTCAAGCCTGATAATGAATAACCCTATTTCTCGTACCCCAAAAATCAATCTAGAAATGTCTCGAGATTCCGGGGCTCGTCGCGCGCCCGAGCTCCTTGCCCCCGCAATTTTTCACAATTAACGGATTATAATTGTAGGGGTGGCCACGTTCAGGGTTTACGAGTCAATCTCGACGGCACGTGGTCGGAATCCGGCAGCGGAGTTGGATTAAGTAGGCACGTTATACAATCTGGATGAACTTTGAAAGAAGTCACCTGAATAGAACCAGTTATCTCTATTAGTTTTACCACCCTCTTGTGCTTTTCTGCCAGTCCTGGATTCATGGGTTGGCAGTTTGAGAGGTATGACTGTTTAAGTCAGTTAGTAGTCTGGATAGCTAGAATGCTCTGGCGCTTTTCTGCCGTCAAGCAACAGAGTCCTAGATTTTTGTGTTCTCATTTTAAAGGTGTGCTTGCTTGTTGAGTTAGATAAATCTTAAACATCCTAAAGTCCTGAATTCCACGAGAATTTAAGGACCCGTTCTTCTCTTCTGGGTCTTTTACCTTATACCCAAAGACTACATGCACATTGCACACTAGTATGGGATCATCTCACCATACTCGTTGCCGAAGAGTACGAAGATCGTGTTCAAATGCATATTTTACCGATTTCACCATGTGCGTGGGCGCTTTTCTCCTCCCCCAAACTGAGACGAGCTTCTAGCCTTTAGGAACTTCCCTAGGGTTTTACGCTTGGAGAAACGGGGACACGCTTGCGTCATACAAACCCCTAGGAAACCTCAGGGGATTATTCGGTCGTAACCGCTTGAGGGACTATAAATTCTCGCCGCATATACTCTCAATTTAGCTGTAAAGGTCATCAAACCAGTTGCAGATATAATATATGGCGCTCGAGTATAAGTCAGGATCTGCTTGTTACAGCACGTACATATTCTGTCATCCTATTGAGATAGTGCTATTCGAGTATGTCCTTAGCCATTCGCTCCGTCCGCTTAGGAAGGCACAAATCACTATTCATCAGAGCAACTAGCATATCCCAATTACAAGATAACAACACGAGCTTAAGGGCTCACTCGGGGTTTATCAGCCATCTAATTGGTCCGCGCCGGGACGCAAACCCGATTTGGCACAGATCGCGATTAGGGCAAGATCGCATCCCTGACCCCTGCGTCATATCCGTCTATGGTTTATAACGAGTTACTAGGCTAGACACAGATTAGCTGTGGCCCAAGTTGAACGCTTAAGCGGTGTACGAAATGAGCTTCCTTATGTAGCTTCGACGATTTTTTAAAATTCATCATCATCACTATCTACTAAAAAGGAATACGTGTGCTGGGAGAGCATCCCATTTTTGTCAATTCACCCAGAGGTGTAGCAATGTTCAACGAGAATGTCTTGTTTTTTTATTGCTTACGGGTAAGCACTTGGCCTTCACCTTACCTGATGTTAAGCGATAATGAAGCCGAAGGTGGAAGCGCACTTCACCCGGAATCCTCAACTCGTCAGGTACTGGCTATCTTATCTTTAGCTGCCGGAACACAACAATGCTATTAACACTGATTTTATGACGACATATTTAGACGGTGGTAGTTAGCCAGGCGGACTTTAAAAAAGCCCTAACATCAATCACAAACATGTACCCCCTGATGGAAATCGAGACCTCTGGGTCTGAGACCAACCCACTCAACACTACTTTAAAGTTTATACTGACACCCCCTACCAACCATTAGGTCACAAAGTAGGTGTCAGACATCCTTGTGCAAGCACAAGGGACCATCTACGTCAGGTCATAACGCCAGATCAGGACGCACCGAGGCGCATTCTTCATCCGGTACTTTTAAGACTAGTGTCTCAAGCTAGTCGCCCCGTGGACACGTATAGTCCACTACCTATTATCCAGATAGGTTACCGGAGCTGTAAGCTCGCTCACTTCTCGTTGCACTAGAGCACAACTCGCAGATTCCACTGCTTGGGTCGTCAACTCTAAGTTGACTACCAATTATCCTCTTTGGTGGCGGAGTTGTAAGCCCACTCACTTCTCAGTACCCATCCAGGCACCTTGCCGATTTCAACATCCTACGCGGTTGGCTCAACCGGAGGTATTGCATCTAGCGGGCACCTCTACTAGTTATCCAGACTAGTGCCGGAGATGTTGGAGCTCTGCTCAGTGAAAACCACCGAGCATGACAACCAACTATGGGCAACTCACGTGCCCCGCAAGTCCTTTCGCCTCGGGCCCCTCGAGACCACTACTTGGACCCGCTCGCTGTGCACGAAATGGAAGCCTGGCCACATCAACCAGGCAGACGAACATTCCCACTTCTACAGCTAACCACGCGCCACCACGAGTCCAACCCATGTCCGGAACCTGTCGGAGACGCCCGCGAAGGCATAACCGACAGGGGGCTTAGGATCCGGAACTCCCGTGGTACCCTTGAAAAGACAGCCGGACCCGTAGTTCCAGCTGCCATACCCTACCTATCAGGGTCAGTAGATAGGGTCTGAGACCAGTAATAATAGCCAAGTAGACCAAGAAAGCAGTTAAATGTCTTGTGCCTTGGACCACACAACCCCGTTTACATATTACGGGCGTAACCCCTGCCTAATAGCCGAATAATTTGTTGTGCCTGGCTGCTGCGAGTGGGCCTTGCAAGCCTCGTATTGTTCAAGTAAGCCGGCCTTAATAGTCAGATCTAATCTTAGACATGTCCAGGATAATTTGATGGCTTGTACGAAGGTTATTCATGATATAGGTTATGTTACAATGTCATGGTAGACAAATCAGCCTGAAATAGTGTAGGGGATGACCTTTATTTATGGGATCATATCACTAAGACACGCTCGTGATATTTTACTTTGTTTTTCTCGAGGTATTTTCCACAAATTATATAAAAGGTCACTTACATCACAGTATACAGGATGTCCCTAGACTCTGGATAAATATTAACACTACACATTCATTAGGATATTTTTGACTAAGAAGTATTATAACAATCGGTCTAGTATTTGGCGAAATATCAATGTTTTTCAAATAATCACTTCGGTGCAGCCTGTAAATGTTATTTCCGATGCGCGTAGGAGCTCGAGGGATTGTAATTGGGTCACCCATCTGATACCCCACCATTACAAAAGCTGCTTAACATTCAAATTTCCTACCCTTACGTGCAAACCGCTGGGCAATCGAGCTCTTCCCCATCAGAATATACCCTCACTTCTCATCTTGTAATAGCATCTGTGTATATACCAACATGACGTGTATGTTATACGTATATTGTGAATATGGGGGATTTGGCCCAGATTTTGATGTTTTCCGTCACGGCCCGCAAAAAGTCCCGGCACGATCCTTATTCCTGTGACGTCACGCGGCATGACGTGTACAAATCACTCTGCAGGGAAAAATGTTACGCAAGTAACGCATATTAAACAGGTTCCCCCGTTTTTAGGGTTACCTTGAACGGAAGTTCTAATGAAAGTATTTAGATATGTATGTGCTAAGGTTTTTTTTAATACAAATATTAATATTAAGTAATCTTAATAGACAACATTTTTTTTTTAGCTTGAATTCGTTTTTCCTTTTGTTTATTCAGGATAACAACAGATTTAATACTAAATGCTTTACAAATATGTCTTAATAATAACAAAAAATGTCTCTTTAATGTTAACAAGTAGAAAGTTATTAAGCTCGATTGTCATCATATATACGAAAAGAAAAAAAAAACATGTAAAAATACTTGAACACAAGTCTGTATGGGCCAGGTAGGCTACTCTTGACGCAAACTCAATCTCAATACAATTCCAACGCGATTAATATGTATCGATATTGGGGTAAGTTTCGCAATTTCGGAACGCCCCATTTCGATAATAATTTGTTCACTCAATTTCCACGCAATTTAATTGCAATGTAGCGCTATTATCGCTTTTAATAGTGCCATTTGAATTTTTTAGATTTGGGATTGGAATTGTATTGAGATTGAGTTTGCGTCAAGAGTAGCCTACCAGATCCCGTTGCCTGCCCGACCATCAATTAGTCATTATTCCGAGATCAATCTAGCTTTAGTTATTATTCTAAAGATCAATCAATCAGAAGGAAATCCAAAAAAACTTTGACGAATAACGACGAGTGATAACGACCTATGCCCTTTTTTAGTCTCTTACTAAATCATCGGAATCATACTAAATTAGTTGTAGTCAGTACCAGCTTTACCGTAACATCACAAAATCATATTGGACACAATATTTTGAGCCCTCACTTCCAAACTATTGACTACTCCACAGAAATAGCGCATTGTCAACAGTTTCCGCGTCGGCCGGGACTTCGGAGAGGTTTGGATATGCAAAGTGAGGTGCCCTCGATAGAGCGTCCTTAGCGACCAATAACGTTGGTATTCAGAAATTCTTTTGCACCTGAGGAAAAATATTAGCCAAATCGAGAGTTCGTACTTCATATTTTTACACGCATTAGCGGTTAGCGCTTTGAATAGATAAATAGTTTTGAATTATATTGCTATAGAATTTTTTTTTTAAACTAAAAAAAAATACGGTTACACTTAACGTTGAAATGAAACACTAGTACGGATATAACTTTTTAAACTATCATGGTCACTTACATTAGAATAAATATTATTAAAATTTTTCTTCCTAAAGTTTTATTCACACAATTTGTAGTACTACAGGCGATGTTCATAACACTAATGTTTCCGAAAATTGTAATTGATAATATCACTAATGTAAATGTATTTAAACTCCTACTGTTGTTTTTCATAACGCTTTAATCCCTAAACATAATTTCCATTGTAAAGTGATGTACATATTAATGTGAGAAACGCCCTAAAGTCGCTTCTGGCGTTGTGTTTATGTCAACCTAACCCGCTCGTCGCTTCGCTCCTCGCTAACCTAAGCGAATTTATTTTAAAGTCGCTTCAAATAAAAGAGATATGACTTTGAATAACAGTGTAACGTTAGTGACGGTAGTTGTTAACATTGAATGGTCGCCTTTGGCTTTCAAAGTAAAAAGTGTTGAATAATTTCGGCGGGCTGGTTAGAACCACGATAGCTCAATTGGAGGAGCACCTGACCCGGTATGTCAGAAGGGTGCAGGTTCAAATCCTGTTCGTGGAATTTTTTTTCAACATTGTGTTTTTGTAACAGTGTAACGGTTATGTTGAGAAAATATAGGAAAACAAATAATAGTTTAATAGATGTTTATTGCTACTGACATTATGAAGTTGAATGATTCGGAATTATGAACATTAGAAACAGAGTAGTTAGAAATTGTGATTGTTAGGATGAAAAATGTTAGGAAGAACATTTTCGGAGTTCCAATTATCGGAGTTGAAGGTGAACTTTGGCGCACTCTAGATTTTATACTGACTCGACCTCGATGGCCGAGTGCAAAGCGCTCGGCCCGATACCGGAATATCCCGGGTTTAATTCCCAGGTCAGGCAAAGTGTGTTTCGGATTTACCAGCATTTGGCAAGCGTAGTAATTAAGCCATTACCCATTAATTGTAGTGATGACTTGATTTCAATGATGGAGGCTTTTGCCCAGCAGTGGGACAGTTATAGGCTATACATTTACTTTACTTTATACTGACAATAGTTTTATAATATTTGCATTTATAGTGCTATATTTTTGTCAATGCCCATAAAAAGCTATACCATGTGGGACTCATTCACATGCTGTAAATCATCATCTGCTGGACTTACCGCCTTTGCTATATAACAATAGCATCCGCTCGTTTTATTTTTTCAACACCTTCTGAACACATAATAATTTCATCAATAAACTACAAATCATTAGATTGCCATTTCAGACCCGTCTCCTTGATTGTGCATTGTAAGTTGTAACTGATGCGAGCAATGACGTCATAAGACTGAACAATGGCAACACCTGACTTGACGTGTTCACGTGCGCATATTAATGTCGGTTGGAACTAAGATGTTATGATAGCATATGCTTGCATGAGCGATGCTGAAAATGTTACATCATTGTTAAAGAGTAAACGTAGACTCTTCGTGTGTTATTCACGGGATCTTGCACGAAAAACTAGATGTGAGACGTGATTTAGGGTTATTTTGCATCTTCCTTTTTTTTTTGCACACTTTTTATCAGATATATTAGCGACCTGTCTCGGCTTCGCACGGGTGCAATGTAGATACTAAGGTAAGGCAGTGTTAGAAGTTTTAAAATTTCTTGGATATTCAGTACTATACACGAAGACTTTTTTATCGGTGATAGGACCTACTGATTGCGACTAAACTATGGCCATTGCAATAATAATGTAGTTACATGTTTTCTTTTTACAAATTAATTTTTGTATTTTTAATTAGCTAACCAAAATTAATTAGAATGTATGGTCTTCCTACATTTTTATGAATTGAACATTAAAGTGAAATTTTGTGTTCCGTTAGAAAACTGTCGTAACCATATTTCTCATAATAAATCGTTCCATTTTCAAAAAAAGTAAATTGCGTCATTTGTTTAACATAACTGAGAATGGATGGGTTGCTTGTTAAATGCCTTCTCTACGCTGATGATCAAGTCATACTTGCGTCGTCGGCCGACGAGTTGCAGGAAATGGTAACATTAATGAATGCGTCGTTAGAAGCGAGAGGTATGAAAGTGAACGTAAGTAAGACAAAAACCATGGTTTTTGAAAGAGAGGAGGATATGACAGAATGTGATGTTTTAATTGGAGGTGGAAAAGTAGAACAAGTGAAAGAATTTGTGTATCTGGGGACTAGGTTCACGAGGGATGGAAGGCATGAGGGTGATATTGATAGAAGAGTGAATGCAGGGAATATGGTGAATGGAGCGCTGCATGCCTTTATGAACAGTCAGAAAGTGTCAGAGAAGGCGCGACTGGCTGTTCATGCGGGGGTGTTGGTGCCGACGCTTATGTACGGAAGTGAGAGTTAGGTATGACAAAAGAAGGATGAAAGTAGGATAAATGCAGTGGAAATGAGAGCATTGCGAAGTATGGCAGGAGTGACATTGAGTGATAGAATGAGGAATAGCAAAATTAGAGAGCGTTGTGGTGTGAAAGAGGATGTTGTCACTAAAATTGAGATGGGAATGCTAAGATGGTTTGGGCATATGGAAAGGATGGATGAAAGGCGATTAACGAAACAAATTTACAAGGCGAGGGTGGATGGAGCTGTTGGAAAGGGTAGGCCTAGACGGACGTACTTAGGACAAGTCCAAGACGTACTAAGAAAAGGTCAGGTCAGGAGTACCCATAACCGACGAGCATGTATGAAAGGAGTAATGAGAGTGGAGGAGGCGCAAGAGGTGTGTCAGGACCGTAGCAAGTGAAAGGATGTGGTCTCTGCCTACCCCGTTGGGAAAAAGGCGTGATGGTATGTATGTATGTATGTATGTATGTTTAACAAAAATAAATGACTATCGACACCATACTTATTTCTCCCTTATGATATTCGAGTCACAGTTGAACAACGCCGCACATTTATGAAACGATTATGGCGACTACAAACATAGTTAGTAAATACAGTTAAAAAAGAAACCTTTGGATGAAAGTAGTTATACATTAATATTATACAAAACATAGAAGAAAATAAAACAAAACTGCATATAGATCGCTTCACTTTCCCGCCAAGTCAGAACCATCATACCTAGAAAAAAAGTAAATTGCGTCATCTGTTTACCATAAATAAATGTCTACCGACACCATAATTCTCCGCCCCTAAAGAGGTTAGATAGCCTCAATTTATTCGAGTAACAGTTGAACAACGCTGGTCATTTACGAAACAGCAATGGCGGCTACAAATTAAATATTAGCCGGCGGGAGATGTGGCGAATACATAAATCCGACGGCGCTGCATCCGAGCCTTCAATATTTAAGAAGGACGGCATAATCGGGGCCCGAACTCTAAAAGGATTTGAGAAAAATGTGTTTTGCGAATACTTAATGGAGAATGGATGGTGAAGTCAATTTGAGGTTTGATTTCCGAATGTCAATCGAGAGGGAAGATCGTTTGGATCATGGAGTTTGCATTAACTTTTATTCTCGATTTTCGACGTCGCTAAATTATCTGGTACTGGCCATTGTTTCGGTTGGTTTTTGTTTTACGATAATGACGTCGTCGGACTACATTACTTCAAGACTTCGAATCTTTTTTTATAGTATTTAAGAAAAGCTTCATGGTGTAATGGCTTGTGCGCTAGGAGAGGTTGAAATTGAAATACTTACCTCGAGATCCTCCCTGCTTCGGAAGGCATGTGAAGCTGTTTGTTTCGGTAGTCGTCATAAGAGGACTGTCGCTTACACCCACCAGCATTAGGCTATAATGGTGGATTATGGTCTGCCCATGTGCTGTTGTTCATGTAGGAAGGTCTGTGCCCAGTAGTGGAACATTTATAGTCTTAATATCGCGGGCTATGTGCATTGCGGTTAGCGAGTGGTGGCTGGCGGCGACTGCCGGTCTCAGACCAAATAAAAAGTTAAGGCAGAACTCTGCGAACAGCGAAGTGAGGCCGGGTCAAACTACGCCTTGCCGTGTACATACACAATTACACGCACACACGTACAACGAAACTACGCCTTAATATGTCAGTGTAGGTCCGCGGCTCGTGGGAGCAAAATTTATCTGTGAAAATGCCGAATTGTGATGTGAAAGGGTGTAAGAATCAATCTTCAAAAGATAAAAAGCGGGATGGAATCATATTTCACACGTAAGTAATTTGGAAACCAATATTTTTCAATAAAATTTAGACGTTATTGCTTGAAACACAAGTGTTGCTATTATGAAGTGTTTTTGTTTACCCTATTATTGGGTACTGTGACGTCTGTGACACGCAACGTAACGTTACTTGTTTCTTGTAATGCTTATCAGTAAATTTTTACCGACTTTAAAAAACGAGGAGGTAGGTACTCAATTCGACTGTATTTTTTAATGTTTATGAATACGCGATGCGATATCTTCGCTGTTGTTGAACTGATTAAGTATGTTTTTTTTTCGTTAAATAAAGCCGGCGGCAACGCGTCTGCGATTCCTCTGGGTTTGCGGGTGTCCATGGGCGGCGGTGATTACTCTCCATCAGGTGACCCGCCTGCTCGTTTGCCTCCTTCTTTTATAAAATAAATAAATTAATAAATAAATAAATAATTATCTTAAGGGTGGGTCTCATCCCTTAATTATGTTATCAAAATTGGTTCGGTATAATAGCAAATTGAAAAAATGGACCTGACATGAAGTCAAAGATGCAAAGCGATTAAAAAGTAAAAGGCAAGCATACAAGAAATTAATTAAACATAAAGGTTTCTAATTAAATAATTTGAATAAATAATGACAAGTTTTATTCTTGAAACACTTTTTCCATTTCTTTTCTCCTACCGCCATCACTTTTTACCAACTTTACTTTTACCGTTTTGTTATTTTTGTACTTTGGGGTAAATGAATTATCATGGCAACACCCGTTTAAACACACACATTTAAAAAACCGGTCTCACTTTGCTGTTCGCAGAGTTCCGTCTTAACTTTTTACGAGGGGAGGTCAATAAGTTCGCGGAATGGAGGGGTTGGTGGGGATAAATTTACTCGTCCAGGTAGGCACCAGTTAAGCACCTCATTAAGAGTATATATACCAAGTTTGAACCTAATCGGGTCATTAACTTTTGAGTTATCGACCTGCAAACAACTAAATCAGGAAGAAGTCAGCCGGTATGGAGAAAATTGAACACCGTGCCGTTATTAAGTTCCTTACCAAGCAAGGAAAATCCGCTCAGACGATTTTTCAAGAGCTGTTAGCGGTTTACGCCGACTCTGCCCCTGGTAAAACCATGGTTTACAAGTGGCATGGTCTTTTCAAACAAGGAAGGGAGTCCATTGAAGACGACCCCCGCTCCGGACGGCCAATTGAGGCCACCACACCGGGAATCGTCGAAAAAGTAGAAAAACTAATATTGGAAGATGCCCGACTGAAGAAGAAGCAACTTGCAGCAATGGTTGGAGTATCCGAATCAAGTATTTTAAATATCCTACATCATCATCTTGGGATGACTAAAGTCAGTGCAAGATGGGTTCCGAGAATGCTCACGCCACTTCAAAAACGCGAGCGTGTCGAGTGCTCTCACCAGTTTCTGGAGCTCTGTGGAGAGAGAAAGGAAGAAGTTATGGCCCGGATTGTTACTGGAGATGAAACCTGGGTTCACCACTATGAACCTGAGTCGAAGCAAGAGTCGATGCAGTGGCATAAAAAAGGCACACCTCCTCCAAAGAAGTTCAAAGTGTCACAATCGGCCGGAAAGATCATGGCGACTATCTTTTGGGATACAGAAGGTATTTTACTGATCGATTATAAAGAACGTGGTGCGACTATAACGGGACAGTACTACGCTTCTTTACTGGAAAGATTGAAAGAAGCCATTAAGGAAAAAAGAAGAGGAAAACTGTCAAAAGGTGTGCTCCTTTTGCACGACAATGCACCCGTCCACACGTGCCATGTTGCGACGGCTGCTATTCACCGATGCGGCTTTGAACAATTAAACCACCCACCATACAGTCCAGACTTGGCCCCCAGTGACTATTATTTATTTCCAAAAATGAAGAAAGAGCTGCGTGGAAAGAAATTTGACGACGATGAAGAAGTCAAGTCGGCAATTTCGGCCTATTTGGACACCAAAGACAAATCATTTTTTTTCGATGGTATAAACAAGCTATTTGAGAGATCCGAAAAATGTATTAGGGTTAAAGGAGAATATATTGAAAAGGAAAAATAATTTGGTGTTTAATTTCAACCTCCTTCTCTCTCATTCCGCGAACTTATTGACCTCCCCTCGTATTTGGTCTGAGCCGCCGGTATATTGTCTAATACTATTTGATGCTGGTATTATGCAAGCCACTATTGTGGATTGCGTTAAAAATGATGTTCTCTTCAAGCAATTAGACCATGTTGGAATAAGAGGAAATGTTCTAAGATTAATTGAATCATATATGCAAAGAAGACAACAATCCGTGAGTATCGATGCTTAGAACAAGGAATCTAAGACTATTAAACAGGTTAATTCTAGATATGAGACCGTGTTGGCGAGAGTGCCCCAGGGAAGTATTCTTGGACCTTTATTTTTTCTCATTTATGTTAATGAACTTACTTTAATTGTCGATCACTTGTGCATACTCTCTGCTAACGATTCCTCAATTTTTGTATCTACTGGAAATTTAAACCACTCTGAGTATGAAATCGAAGTCGGTAATGGATTGAACAAAGTAAAAGATTGGTAAGCTTCTATTAACTTACAGATAAATATAAATAAAACAAAAATATTAACAATTAAAAATGAGAAATAATAAATTGATCCACAAAAAAAATAGTAGGCTAGCACCTAAAATGCTAAGTTAACATCTAAATAGTAGTTTAGGTGTTAACTTTGTATTTTTAAGTGCTAACTTAGTATTTTTGTGGGTTAGGTTAGTTTAGTTTGGTGATCGATTAAATACAACCCATTAAAAATTACAATAACAATGCAAAAAGTTTAAATATTGTAAATAATGGACAAACGATCGAAGAAGTGTCTGATACAATATTTTTAGGCTTAACCATTGTACACATAAGTAAACTTAATAAACGATTATTCAGTTGTTGTTATGCTTTATCGATTTTAGCAAACGTAGCATCGGTTGAGATTTCTAAGAGTGTTTATTATGGTAGTGTATTCCCATTATTAACGTACGGTGTAATTTTTTTGGGCAACTCTGTGAATGTCCACTCCATATTTATGCAGAAAAAATGTGTATATTTTTAAATTTTACAAAAGGGAATCTTTGCGAAATGTTTTCCAAAGGAATGGTTTACTCACTTTGACTTGTATTTATATTTTGGAAACCTGTGTATTTTTGAAAACCAATAATGAGCATTTTATCAAGAAATCATACCAATATTATAAAGCTGACGAGTTTGTTTGTTTGTTTGGTCGAACGCGCTCATCTCAGGACCTACTCGTACTGGTTCGAATAGAATTTTTTTTTGTGTTGATTACACCATTTATTGAGGAAGGCTATATGCTATATTAAAAAAATAAAATTAAAATAATAGTACACACGTGCGAAGCCGGGGCGGGCCGCTAGTCAAATTTTTTTATCTAAAATAACGTATTTTTATAAAATAAAGGTATTTAAAAACTTTTACACACGCATATATATATTATGTTAATCAGTTAGTCTAGCTTTCAATTTTAAATGTACAGGGAAGCGGTTCACATTCAGATAATTTTAAGGGAGAAAGAGGCAGTGTTGTAAAATTTAAAAATTATATTTAACAGTAAGACGCAGCATAATAATATGCAATAGATCTTATTCAGGCACATAAATTATATCGTATAGTATAATCAACTAATTGAATAGACGTACAATTACGTACGAAGTGCTTAATCAAATTAAAGACAATTAGGATGATATAGTGACTCCGTTGAACCCCAAAATAAGGTGACTGCAGAAGATAAGCTTCACACAAACGCGCTTGAGCAACGCACATATAGACAACCTCACACGGACACAAAATCTCGCAGCAGCCGCGCTCGGACTGTTCCGAGTTGTTCCGTATTCATACCACAAGAACTCATCCCACGAAAAAAATTCCTTACTCATCTCATTTCTGTTCCTTACTCAACCATAGCAATATTTTCATTTTTCATACCTTATTCATCCCATAATTGTTCCTCACTTAACCCACTTCGAAATTATAAAGGAAAATTCTCTACTTTCGACGGTCTGACCAAAAAGCTGACGTGGGTTTAACAAGGAATACTTATGGGATGAATAAGGAATGAAAAATAAACATATTGCTGCGGGTTGAGTAAGGAATAGAAATGGGATGAGTGAGGAAAAAGTAAATTGTGGGATGAGTTCTCGTGGGATGAATACGAAAGAACCCGTTCCGAAATCCGTGTCCGTGCCAGGGGCCCATCTCTCACCCCTCCCCCCTCCCAATTCCTACTTCCTCCTCAAGATCCAACTCCTTCCTCCAGGCCGGTAACGCAGCTGCGATTACTTTGGTTTTGCCATCACTTTCCATCAGGTGACCCGCCTGCTCATTTGCCTACTTTTAATATAAAAAAGAGGTCCATGTGTGAGTTGCTCGGGCGCAGTATACGAGCCCAGTATGTATTAAGCTCATCTTCTGGGTCTTCTTATTTTGTTGTTGAACAGTGATCACTACTCGAACCAGGCCAGTTGTATATAACATACACATATATATGCTATAGGTATGTCTGTTGACCATTGTCAGGGGTATTGTCAGGACATTCCGGGTATATTAGAGATGCCTGGCGGTGCGCCAACCGGATTAGGGGCGATAAGTTTTTGTACGGAAATTTATGAAGATTAGTGGACGAATATTTTGGTACTATTCAAATGTATCTTGCACTTAAACTAAGACTTATTTGAAAAAATATGTTATGAGACAAGTTTATTGTGTAATTTATTTTTAAGTACGATGTGTAAGGATTTTTATTTAATGCCCCTGCTTGTCAGACTGATGATAAAGAGCACTCACAAGCATATTATACGCACATCCATGCACCCTCATGCACCACATTTAATGTCCATTTACACTACACACACACACACACACACACACACAAACACACACATACCACATACTCACACAGTCACACGCTCAACTCGCACTCGCACTCGCACTGTTCGGTGCGTACCTACCTACCACTGATTTACTTTAACTTATTTGTTTTTTAAATTGTTTTTGCCGTTTCTAAATTATTGTGTTGTCTATCTGTTTTGTTTTCTAATTTGCTTAAGCGACTTAAATTAAATATATAGTTTTACAAAGTAGGGATCTGTAATTGGCAGTAGGTTAAGTATACAATGTAATAACTTAGTTTATAAAGTGCTGTAGATTCCATGTTCATAAAAAAAAAATGCATTTGTGTTGTGATTGGTGTAATTTTTAAATTCGATATAAAATATATATAAGTATTATATTTAAATTAAATCAATTTGCTCTGGTTAAAAAAACTTTACACAGGGCCAGACAACTAGTTAAGCAGTTAAAAAAAAGATATATATAGTATATTATGTTAGTTTATCTATGGAAAGAAGTTTTTTTTCACACGTCCATTAAATACGTTTCTAAGCTACTGATGGAATATTATGATAAATTGCCACTGGCAATACTTGCACAATTACATACGAGTAATTGGAAGCCATCGAACTAGTTAGTTTTCAAAGTGTTCATTGTAAATGCTTATTCTTCCACAACATATTTATCTATTGGTTATTTCGGATCGCTCAAGTTGCGTTCCTACTCGTATTTAAAAATTGGAGCTTCACCGCTCCGCTCCCTCGAACGGAAACGAATACTTACCTTTTTTTATTTTATTAGATTCGGTTGGTAGATTCAGTTGTTTAGTTAAGATAAATTTTCTTCTGAGAGCAAGAAGAGCTCTGGTTCCATATTACCATCCATCTCAGACAAAAGACATCCACTGCTGGACAAAGGCCTCCCCCACGGATCTCCATGAGGGGTATTTGCCGTAATCGCCACGCTTGGCAGGCGGGTTGGCGATCGCAGTTGGTTAGGAGTAACCTCAGAGACTTTCCATATTACTTGGCGTAAAATGTCCGTTTCTTTCTCGTACATTTTTGCTATGGATTTGGCAAAGTATTTACGAACGGTCGCCTGCCTGACACCAACCCTCGTTGGGAATCCTAGTGGTGGTTTAATCCAAGGTGCTATTCGATATGCACGGGGTCTTAAACTCCCTTAATCGCCTTTTACGAAACCCCCGGGAAGAGATGGGTTGGTGCTATTCATTGCGTCCGACATCACACAGACTAGTTAAACTAAATTTTATTTTATTATTATTTGAATTTTATACTCAGTTTTTTGACGTCAATAAGTGCTTGCAAAAATGAATCTGCATAGCCATCGGTTGCAATAACCTTTGGATAGATGGCACTGTGCCGCAATAAGCACTCAAAAAATTAAAAAAGCAGTGACAAAATTCAGCGCTTACGTCACCCTTCCCGGTAGCATAGCGGTCAGTGCAGTCGCCCTGATTGCGGAAGACCCAGGTTCGATTCCTGGCTGGGTCGGGTGGGCTTTTAGTTTTTTTTTCACTGTTTTTTGTATATAAATATTTTATAAATATTTAATTCAACTTCAGTGCACCAATTAGCACTTAAAATAAAAAGTAGAATTTGCCTGTAAGTGCTTATATTGAATAAACGAATTGAGTGTTCAAATAATTTTTAACGCAAATTTTGTTGCGAACAAATTACATTTTTTTTTTATAAGCGATTTGACTTTATTGACTTTTTGACTTTTTTTTTTTGGAACGCCTCAGAGACTATATAGGTACACAAGTGGGTTTGGCCTGATATCCAGATGCCCTGAATTCTATTCCCAGGTTAGGCAGTGTTTTTTATATGAAGAATATCGGGAAACGCGCCAGCTATCTGCAGTATTCGTAGAGCTATACCTTTATACACTTCTTAATTCCCATAAAAATACGCTCAAGAAACATTAGAGGACCGCGGATGCGTACGAAATACTTATTTGTTTCTTGTTATAATTAAAACAGTTCCCTTCAGAAGGCGTTGAAAGTGTTTATCTTCAAGTGGGGTTGTACCACACCGTATAATGTTCTTGCTGATATTATATCGAGTCACATACAGGGACCCGAGAGAGACACGGAGCATGTCAATTGGCCCTATTGTCTATTCAACGAGACCTGGCTCGGCCATTTGTGACAAGACCCGTATATACAACAATTCTCTGTAGTATTCTTGCATTATTATTAGAAATGGAATACACTTTGGAAACATTATTTTGTAAAATAATATAAGTGATAATAAAGCCTAAAATGGTTTAACTTAATAAAGTGGAGAATGGCGTAATTAAAAAACCTATACTCAGCGGTTGATGAAAGCAGAAGTGGAAAAAGACATAACTAATAACTAATACATGCTTATACCGGTTGAATTTTTTATCACCGTCCAAACCGTCTGAGATGACTCCCGTGATACAAACGAACAACTCTTACTGTTGGTCCAACTGGAAAAAAAAATTCAGCTGTTCCATACATTTTGATCGAATGAATATTGATGTTTTGTATGGAACAGCTGAATTTTATTTTCGAGTTAGGGAGTTGGTCCAATAGTAAGAGTTGTTCGTTTGTATCACGGGAGTCATCTCAGAAGGTTTGGACAGTGATAAAAAAGTCAACCTGTACAAATAAATATAAATTTTAGACAACATCACATAAATTGTTCTGATCCCAAGATAAGTAGCTATAGCACACGTTTTATGGAAATCAGAAACCACGACAACAACGTCGCTTAAAGTCCGGCGTGCCAGCCACTGAGCTGCGGAATCGTCTAAGAATAAATAAATTCACATTGAACATAAGATAACGTGCGTAAATCACCGCAGGATACCGTGACTCCGGTAAATGAAAGGTCCAACCAAATAGCCGTGGCGCAAATCTTCCGGATGTCAAAAAGGTCGCCGCGCAACTCGTAACCGGAGTCCGGAACCGACCGGAACAAACTGTTCACGGAAAGAATGTCTGCGGAACCGGCGCGCCCGCAATATCAATTACTGATTCTTGGGTCGCATTTTGAATATCCCAATTAATAATGCATGATGTACCACCGTTTTTATTTTCCGATTAAGATGGGATTATGCTAAGCCTTGTTTTAGGTTTGGTTGAAGATTGGCTTGTTGTTTGAGACAAGGGTTTTAATTAGTTTTGGCTTAAGGATGACGGCTGGTTTGCATTGTGGAAGTAGATTTTTTATTATTAAAACTACGTGCATAACGATTTTTTTCTACTTCGTTATTTTTGTATGTCTATCTATACTAATATAAAGAGGAAACCTTTGTATTTTTGTATGTATGTATGTTTGCAACGAATAAACTCAAAAACTACTGGACCGATTTGAAAAATTCTTTCACCATTAGAATGCTACATTAGCGCTGAGTAACATAGGCTATATTAAAAAATATTAAATAACATACTCAAAACGACAATTTAATTTTCCAATACAAAATTATTTGTTTGTTTTGTTGTCATGGAAACCATTGATATATATTCAATATATTATATTCGATATATTCGATATAACTCAATGATGGAAACTTTCAAAGCAGTACGAAGTCCGCGCCGGGTCAGTTAGTAATTAATATAACATATTTACAGACACACCTTTTCCTATTCGCCATTGTGGTGTGTTGTGGGTCTGATCTCCCTATGTGATAATGTTCATGTGGGAAGATCTAAGTTCAGGCTATCTAGAAGAGACCTCTTTTGCCTACTTTTGTATTGAATTTTTTTTTTTTTCTAATTGTGTGAGCACTAAAATGTGTTATTTATCTCTATCCAGCTGTAGAACGATTATAAGTTGATTATGACGATTTTATTATACGTTTCACAATTTTTATTTTTTAATTCAAAAAAATACATGAAAAAAATTAGAATTTATCACATAGCACTCTCACGAAATTTCATAATAATAACATAATACATAATTTATAACGTGCATAAGCAAATTGAGTTAGTACCATTAACAGAGGTCCCCAAACTAGGCAGTGCCTGGGGATCTTGGGAAACCAATCTATTGTTTACTGGACCTTGCGACCCCAACTCCCAATACCTGCTGAAAGAAACAGCACAGGAAAAATTAAATCGGACAGCCAAGCATTTTCCGCTATTATTAAAGACATTTAAGCCTAGCGAAAGGCGAAAATCAAATATTGATTAACTCAAGGCGTGCAGAAGCAACTTTTTTTTAAATTATTTTACAGGTAAGCACTGTGCCTTGTTCGCACCTGATGTTAAGTGATGATAAGGCTAGTGAGGCACTAGTTATCTTATCTCTAGCTGCCGGAACACAACAATGCTACAAATATTGATGTCATAGCGACATATTTAGATAACACGGTTGTAGCTAGCCAGGCGGACAAACAAGCCCTACCACCAATCGAACCGAGTACACAAACATGTACCCCCCGCTGGGAACCTGGGACGTTTGGGTCTAAACCGGTGGTCTTAACCACTAGACCACAAAGGCGGTTAACTTGTTGGCAAGGTGAGGACAGCTAGTGCGACACCATACAGTTACACTGTCTTCGCATGGACACCATGTACCATCAGGTAAATCGGAGTCATATGCCATACTCTTTAATATAAAAGAACCACCATTTTGGAAACCACTATAAAAATGTCTGCCGCCCAATATCCGCTAATAAAGTTATGTGGCCGAAGTGCCACGGAAAGTGGGCCAGAAATGGCCGTTGTAAATATACAAATTAGACGGGAGTGGGCCGGCCCAGTTGTAAATATCAATTGGTGTGGCGCCGCTCCTTTATGCATCTAAGTATGCTTAAAGGGTAAATATTTTATACACAGATAAATAGTCCTTAGCGTCTGGCAGTAATAAATAAATGTTCTGTGGATGTACGATGGAACGTTGACATGAAGTTACGGACGACTTCTTGGCGGGAAAGTGAAGTGTCATGTCTGCGGTTTTGTTTTATTTTCTAAAAAATTGTGCTATATCGAATATTAATGTGAAATAATGGCGGATTATTAACCGTTAAGTGTTCGTGAGTGTGCATGAGTGTCGGCAAATGAAACAAAACAGTGCAACGTCACTTTTCAGATTCTGTCAAGAAGTCCGCCCGAGGACTTAGAAAGCCCCACACTTTACTGAGATACTCGAAGGGTTGGGGGGGTATGTCATTTCTCACTTCTCATTTATATGATCATTCATTATCATGATACAGGAAAGAAATATTGTATATTTATGTATTACTAAGAAAATTTACACTTTTTCATTGGCTAAATGCTTGTGCAAAGCCATAAAAAAAAGTTACGGACTTTGACTTTTTGTTTGACGGCAAGTGTAACCGCCTCTGTGATCTAGTAGTTAGGCCAAGTCTTTCGATATTTGCTTTGGTGACTGCTTGGACTTATTTTAAGCCTATCATCTCACCTGAAGATAAGTGACAAGGCCAAGTCTTTCGATAGTCGCTTTGGTGACTGCTAGGACTTATTTTAGGCCTATCATCTCACCTGAAGATAAGTGACAAGGCCAAGTCTTTCGATAGTCGCTTTGGTGCCTGCTAAGACTTATTTTAAGCATATCATCTCACGTGAAGATCTACCCATCAACTAGTAAGAAACTTGTTATCTTATCTACAATATGTAAAAATAAACCTCAACGTCACACAAACGTCATTTTGAGTTTGAGAAAAAGAGACAAAACAATGATTAACTAAATAATGTTTAAATAGTTTTTATGAATAAGAGGGTTAGTGTTTACCCGTAAGAAATATTTTTAAAAAATCGAGCACAATTTTGAAATAAAAAACAAACCAAAAAAAGTTAAAAGAAAAAAACTAAATAATATACTAAATAAATAATAGTAGTTTTAGTTTATATTTTTTTGTAAGTTTAATTTAAAGTAGTTTAATTATTATCTTGTTTTGTCTTTGTTTGTAAATAAATATATTTTGTAAACCTTGTTTAAATTTAACACCTTACACTTATTTGTAATGTGAAACACGATAAACATTTTTTTTTAAATTTGGAATCGAAACTTCTGGGTCTGAGCACAGCGGTTTAACCAGTAAACCACAGACGCGGTTAAAAATGGCCACAGCAACATGTCAACAAAGCATTGCATACATTTATTTCATTGTGTCTCTAGCCCCATACATTACGAAATATGCTTTGGCGAATACCTCCGCGTTTAGGTACCGCAGCATAAAATTCGAATCGCTCAGCTAAAGTATCTGCGACGTTAAAAATGTGTACAAAACAAATTCAGGAAATTTAATTTAAAAATGTTTGTACGGCAACATATTGTACGGTTTGAGTATAAGCTTGTATCCCTTTCAGACCGAGATTGCGACGTCCCTCGGACGGAATCTCGACTTAAAATCACCGGGCTATAGTTTATAACGAGTCGTCGACTAATATTATGATATTAAATAAAATAAAAAATAAAATTAAAATATATTTCTTCGGAACGCCGCCGGCTTACACCTTTTTTTTAAATTAAAAAAAATCCAGTCTAACACAGTCAAGCGCTACAATTGGCGTTAAGGGTCAAATTTGATCGTGGTCGAAGCGCACGACCGTATCAGCTCGGTCTGAAAGGGGTTTTCCTTTCCTATGGATGGATAGGGAGAACGAGCCATAAACCACCACGCAGGCCCAGTGCGGATTGGTGGTTATTAAAGACTGCTAATGCAGCCGGGACCAACGGCTTTACGTGCCTTCCGAAGCACGGAAGATTAAATATATTTATATACCTTCTAATAAATAAATGATACAACTTCCTATTATTAGCTTAAGAGCTTTACGTCATAAATAACTTTCGGTCATCGATAGCTGTCATCAACAGGAATACGCGCATATATCACTAAAATGTAATGGCGGCTATAGACATCTATCTGTGTCTATGGTCACAGCGCGCTCAGGGAGTCGATTTTTAAATGTTTTATCTGTGGTTAGCAGCACTACTAGTATAGTAAGAACATTAGCTCTAGTTGTTATTCTGAAATTATTAATTATTAACCTATCTAGATCGATTTATCGCCCCCGAAACCCCCTGCATGCTAAATTTCATGAAAATCGTTGGAGCCGTTTCCGAGATTCAGATTATATATATACATATATACAAGAGTTCTTCGTTTACACATCAATTTGTGTACTAACATAGCTTAAAAGATTATTGTTACTAACACTATATGGACCCTGTCCGAAATAAATTATTTTTATTTTTATTTATTTATTTAAAGGTATCAGATTTAACACGTTTTATGTTACAGAAATTCATGCTTTGGTCAAATAAAAAATAGTTTTATGTTTTTGAGAACTGTTACGCGATTTCATATGTACGTGTAGGTACGTTTAATGTTCTGAAATTAATTATTGTTATTGTAAACTACCCTTGTAATATAAGTATTGTGAATGCAAAAACACAATTTGTTATAAAACAAACCAGCCACACATTACCCCTAAAATATTCGACATTAAAAACGTTTTTAATAGAAAACATTAAAATGATATCTGTCCAATGGGAGGACCGTCCCCGTTTTTACCTTTTTTTAATTCCGCTTATCGGCAAAGGTAATGCCGCCGCAGCCGCATCATTACCGCCCACTTACATTTCATACCTCTGCTTTGTTACGAATTTTTACTTGAAAGAGGAGTAATGAGTTCTTTTTTACGACTACCTGACTATGGAAAAGGTTGCCGGTCGCGAAACGGACACCTGTCCGAATCACAGGTAAGGTGCTTACTATAAACTTGTTTTTGCCTTTATAAATGAAATGAAATGAAAACACACTTTATTGTACACCATACAAAAAGACATAAAAAGGCCTTGTCGCTAAAAAGCAATTTCTTCCAGCCAACATTGTGTTGAACTGGACAAAAATAAGCAAAAATGGGCGGTTAATGGTGTTTTCAGTTTATATGATAACTTATGTGGTAAGTGTCGATAAGAAAGTAGCGCGTTTCACTCGTTCACTACTGATTTACTGACTGTCGAAACAGAAAATGTGATAAACACGTTGTAACAGTCGACACTAAAACAACCACTTTTCAGTTTGTTTTCAAGTTTTAAAACATCACCCTGACTTTTAAAACTAGCCATTTATGTACAAATACCTATAGGACGATAGTATACGAGTGATAACACTAAAGATGTTTTAATTTACGTGCTTTTTTAAGTTTCGTTGTTTGATTCAGTCACTGATAAAACAGTTTTTAATAAAAACAAATCGACACTAATCACAATAATCTTTTGGTCGCTGTTAAAGTACTTTTAATACGTCTTTACACACACTACCACATTTTTTGTAAATGAAATGCATAACGAATTTTGATGAAACTATGTTATGACTATTCTAATCTGATATAACTTTTTTCTGTGCAACCGGTCGCCATGTTACGTAGTCGCAAACGGTTTCGCCATAAGTGAGGCTCGCCTTCCATTATCCCTATCTGTGCCGGTATTACCTCCCTAAATATTACACCGTTTTTTAAGGGAGATAATCTATGGACGGGCTGAGTGGATCGCGGTCGGATTTCGGTAAGCTTTTAGTGCTTCGATTGAAACGACTTCGGTACCGCGCCGTGCGAAGTTGTCAACAACAATATTGGATACTTTTGCTGCGCTGGGAAAGGAAATGTCTGTACGCCCAGGTACGGAAAGTGTACAGTTAGGCCCTCTCGCTCACTGCAACTTTTTGTACTTAGTGATGTAGTAGCGATGCTGTCGCGGGTTCGCATCGATACAGTCGCGATGCGGTCGCTAGCTTTTTGCCCTCGCCCACATTACCACGATTCAGTCGCGATGCAAACGCGATTCAGAGGGCCTACCACGAACCACGTTCGGCGTGTTGCCTCTCTGTCGCACTTGTAAATTCGTGCATAAGTGTGACAGGGAGGCAACACGTCGAACGTGGTTCGTGGTAGGCCCTCAGTAACAAAGATGCCTGCGATCGCTACAGTTGCAAGATGGACTCCGTTGAGGCAACATTAGTCACGTTGTCTTTGGTGCTGCTTTTACGTAAGCAGCCGAAGCGTGGACAGCCGAAACGTGGGCAAAAACGCGATTCTGTGTAGCGCGTTGGCATCGCTTCTGTAGCGCGTTGCAAATGCGACTAACGCGCGTTTATTTATTTATTTATTTATTTATTTAAGGACAACCAACAAAACAAACACCATGTACATTTTTAAAACAACAGATATTGAGTTACATTCTAAGGCGCTGTCTTAATTAGAGGTTGCCACGACATGCATAAACTAAAATAGAGTTATGAGGAAGCGAACTATGCACACACTTATATAATCACACAAACAAACTACTTAAGAACGTTAGTAGCGATGCTGTCGCGCGTTTACGAAACGCACGACAGCATCGCCACAAGAAGTCGCCGTGGGCGAGGGCTCTTAGGCAGTCAACATACTGCCCGCACCACGCAGCGTAGCGCGTGAATGCGTGTTCTAACGTTGCTTGTAAGTATCTCCGTCTATATAGAAAACACGCACAGTCCAACAACAGAAAATGCATCCACGCGCGTTCACCGTAGTACGGCGACACGCAACATGCAGCGTGGTGCGTGGCAGTGAGTGAATCGCCTAATGCTTACCTTCTGGGTCCACCATATTTGTGACCGGAGCGAATGCAACAAATCCGGCACAGCAGCGCACATCTATTGCCGGTTGCAATTACGCCCGGTTTATCCGACCGATTAAATCCCGTATCCGATATTGACGACTGATCTTGGCTCGCGTATGGAATGTTAATCAATCTAATCGGTCGTTGGTGCTCGAGTGCATTCCCGTTGTGATTGTATGGATAGGTGTGACGTGGTGTTACTCGTAGCTAACGATTGTTTGATTTGCGAGCGATGTTGATTCCTGGGTGCCAAGTGCCAGTTTCATTCTCCATTCGATCACGTTAACGTAAACGAGAGTTTGTATGGCAAAGTGTTAACTCTTCTCTTATGTCGCCAGGAGGCGCTGCTTCAATGCCATACTAATATTGGTTTTATTTTTTTCTTTTTTTGGCTGTCTCCGTGCTTCGAAAGGCACGTAAATCCGTTGGTCCCGGCGGCATTAGCAGTCGTTAACAACCACCAATCCGCACCGGGCCTGCGTGGTGGTTTATGGCTAATTCTCCCTATCCATCCATAGGAAAGGTTCGTGCCCCAGCAGTGGGGACAAAAAATGAGCTGATGATGATTTAACACAGTGATGCTATACGAAACAAAGGCTACGTCCCATTTGGTAAACTTCCCATTTCGTAAACCTCAAACTATATTGACCAAACGCAACTTTTTAGTAGGTAAAGTCTGAGGTTTACGAAATGGAAAGTTTACCAAATGGGATGAAGCCAAAACAAATGAACAAAGTCAATTAATTATGTTAATTATTATTGTCAAATGAAATTATAAGTATAAGTTATTCGTTATAAGTGCACTAAGTTTATTTCAACGCACCACTAATATTAATAAAGAATAAACCAGTAACTTTTACGTTTCGCTAATATACTTTTTACATTTGACGTCGTAAATGAAAATCCTTTTTTGCAAACGAAAGAAAATAAAGTTATAACGGTGGTGTAAGCATAACTAATGGCTCAAAGTCATGCATTTATATATTTATATTCGACCTTATTACGTTTATTGATGAATGCATTTTCTTTGTTACAGGTAAGCCTTCGTGGTTTCATGCTAGAGAAAGTGCTGCATATGAGGTATTGTAGTCGCTGTTGAATACTGGCAACACCAGTTTATGTCACCAAAAAAAATATAATTACGTTATGATTCTTCTGAATGACACGAAGAAAGTAGGTGGTTAATTGTTACTAAAGTAAACTAAACTGCCGCTGAATAAAATAAATAATAAAAACGTAAAATAAATAATAAAATTCTTTAAATAAATAATAAATTATATTGAATGGTTAAAGGAACAAAACAGAAACGCGAATAGAAAAATGGATCAAATACTTTAGTAGGCTTAACCTGTCATCTACCGTGAATACAGACACAATAGAATTTTATTTGTTTATGGCACTGATCAGTGTTCGCGGCAGATGTCAGGTTAATAGCATGGTGATATGACACACATAGAAGCAGTCTTTAACAACCATCAATTCGCACGAAGCCCGAGTGGTGGTTTATTCAATTCAATTCAATTCAATTTATTTACTCAGATATCAGAGATCCAATTTTGGTTAGTGACAATGTGCACTTAATAACTGTGTTAGTACATTTTAATTCAAAAGTTTATGACCCTTTCTTCCTGTGTTTCTTCCATGTATAGGCAAAGCTCGTGCCCCAGCAGTGAGGACTAAAATGAACTAGTGATGATGAAATGATAACACATTTTACTTAAAGTGTAGTAGTACCTATAGGTGTTCAAGTGAAAACGGGTCACCGACGACCATTTCAGATGAAGGTTTCATCCATCATTTCACTTTCATCATAAATATCGCATACCTTTTTAAGTACTAAAGAAGGGTTTGTACGTAGTAGACAGTTAGTTTTGTGTAGTTAACAGATTTAAATTTTTTTTAACCATTTATTATGCTGACTCACATCGATATAAACGCAATATATTTTCTTGCATTTATAATACTCTTTTGCATACGCTGCTAGAGGGCCGGTATCAGACTGGCGATATGCCAAATATATCTGACTCCATATTCGAATGACAAATGAGACCATTGATACTATGGAATATAATAATTTTGAGTTAATTATTTCGTAAATTATTTATAATTTTATTATTTCTTAATTTTTTACTAAAACTGTATCTCACGTGGTTTTTGTCGCTTTTTATTATTTTAATTGGTTGTCAGAATTAACTAAGTAAACACCTATAAGTATGTTAAATTATTATTTAAGATTCCGTGTGTATAAACTTTGTTAAATCAAATAAAGAAAATGAATATGACAAAATCATGGACAAAGTCTAATGCATCCTACGTTGCCGCCGCAATAAATAGGTACAGAAAGGTGACTCCAGCCGATAGTGATTAATTAACCTACGCTCAATCGTAGCGCTAATTTATCCTTAGAGTCGATTAAATACGAGGAAGTTTTTATTTCAACGTTATCGACTCATTGTAACAAAGTGCGCGTGCCACCCCGGCTAACTCCGCATGACTGGCATTTTCCTTGTCATAGCTTGGTTTGCGTGCGTGTTATTTTTCTTGTTATTCCTTATGGGTAAGCATTTGCTCTTCATCACCTGATGTTAAGTCATAATAAGGATGAAGATTTAAGCGCACTTTACCCGGATCACTGGATATGGTTTGTAGCATTGTTGTGTTCCGGTGTTCCGGCAGCTAGAGATAAGATAGACAGTGCCTCACTAGTTGAGGATCCCGGGTGAAGTGCGCTTCCACCAATTGTCCTTATCATCACTTAACATCAGGTGAGATCAAGGCACTGTGCTTACCCGAAAATATTTAATATATATATGTATATATATATATGTTATCTCTAGCTGCCGGAACACAACAATACTACAATCATTGGTAGCTAGCTAGTTGCCAGGCGGACTCTACCACCAACCATACCGAGTATACAAACAGGTTATCTCCGCTAGGAATCAAACCTCGGACCTCTGGGTTTAATACCAGTGGTCTTATACAAGTAGACCACAAAGTTGGTTAAAATGTATCTATAGTTATATACAGTAGGTTAAAATGTGTAGTTGTATGGAGCGGACCTCCTGTGCCTATTTATTCTGTGGTTGCCGTATTATTTCCCCATGCAAGAGGCGGTGGCGCTGGCGCCGCGCCAGCCAGAGATATCTGATTACATTTCAAGAGAGGAAGATACCATCTTCGCAGCGGTTGTGCTGTTCGCTTTGTGGTGGCGTGTTATTGAGCTGATATTACTTTATGGTAAATTATAGGGGAATCCGGCTGAGATCTGTAAACCAAAGGCGTTGTTATGAAAATATATTTATTTTTTTATCACGAAGAGGAATGTCTTGCATTTCATCTCACCTGTAGTGATGATAAGGACGAATGTAGAAGCGTTGATGAAAAAGCATTGGCTATTTTATCTGTTATGTAACTGTTGGAATACTACAATGCGATAATCATTGTTTTTGAAGCGCCATACTTTATAACATGGTGGTAGCTAACCAAGAAAACTAGGCCATACCAGTGGCCAAGCTGATTACAATAACAGATATCCTTTACTGGAAATTGAACCCAAGACCTCTGAGGCTGAGACCGTCAGTCAACCCACTAGACCAGCTATAGAGGCGGCTAAAATATATAAATGGAATGTGTTGCAAAGTAATCCAGATCGTGTTCCGGCTCTCAACTAAAATAGTGAAACAAATAGAGAGCCTGCGAGCGATGCCAAAAACCGAGTGCACATGTAACCGGCGAGGGGTAGGGGGTGACCACATACTAATTTTCCCGATTTGATCCGAATCTCTTTAGGGAACGGGGATACGCACTAATGCGTGATGCCATTCCCTCTAGAAAACCTCTGACGGTGTTTCTTCACACGGCTTGAGGAACCCTTTCAGTTTCTCCCAAAAAAGTTCGGTGACGCTGAAAATGCCGCCATAAATAAAGAGCAAACTTTCACCAAAAAAAACATATTAGGAAAAATTCAGGAATTGTATGCAAAGGAAATAAAAAAATATTGAAAACGCGTTCAAATATCAAATCTTTCGGGTTCTCAATAAGCAATTTCATTCACTTTTCTTTTTGAAACGTTCATTTATGTAAGATGAGGTCGATGTCGGTCAGGTTGCGTTGCGATCGTGCAATGCTGATGATAATAGATAAATACAAGTTGAACTGCATCTTGCATCAGATTAAAAATAATATGTTACAATAATAGGTTAAAGTATGTAAATTGATAGTGTTAACTTTTGAACAAATACAATAAATAAAAACTATCCAACCGTGTGACAAAGACTATTCTAGAAACCTAGTGTTAATTTTTTTACCAATGCTAAAAGAGTTATTGGCATATAATTTCTCGTTAGTTGTTGGCACTGGTGGTCAAGAAGTAACCGCTTTAAAGCGATAAGACCGCTAAATCAAAACTTTACTTATAATTATTTTATTTTATGTTCAATGCAAGTCAAATGTTCGTTTTTATGGTTTTGCATTAAAAGTATTATCTATCTATCTATCTATCACTCTCGTTTATAATGGAGAACAGAACTCGCATTCAGCAGCGTGGTCACCCCAGTGTATGCACTTGAACAATACTGGAAGGCTTCTTGCCAAATTACACAACGCGGCTCGCAGCTAAATGCTGTTGTTTTCTCTAATTAAATTACTTACTTATCCGACTTCTCACTAGGCGTGCCTGCTTTGTAACTGACGCGTTGACGTAGCGTTGTTATGTGTGAGATTCTGTTTTTGTAAAGAAAACTGTGGAAACAGTACATACATTATACATTTTAAGAATAAAAATAAGAAACTTTTATTGACCTGCACAACACAACAGTAACACATACAAAAAAGGATTTATGGACGAAAACATTAACAGCTAAAGACAACAACTGGTACATAGAAATACGAACATTATTTATTATTATTATCTCCTTTATTTATTTTCTTTCTTAAAACTAGATTTTTACAATATTTTAATATAAAAACAATAAAACATTATAAAAACCTAATCCTAGAGTACCACCAGCAGCGGGGCAGGGCCCAAGCTACCGGTGGTCAGGGCTGCAGAGTGAGGAACCTTCTGACAATACGTGCCGTGTCTAGGAGTACTACCTTTTGCATCTGACCCTTAACCCAACCTTTCAGCGAGAGCCTCTCTAGGTGTTGATCGAGGCTCTTCGCTATCAGACCGTTTGCCGAAACGACTATCGGTACAATAATGGTTGAATCCACATCCCACATGGCGGTAACCTCGTGAGCCAAGTCAAGGTACTTACTGAGCTTGTCCTTCTCGGCTTTCACATGGTTCTCATCGTGAGGTATGGTGATATCTACCAGTATTGCCCGGCGCTGGGATCGGTCGACCACCACGATATCAGGCTTATTGGCGACAATAGTCCTGTCCGTAATGATAGATTACAAATATTATATAATAATATAATAAATATTATATATTATTATTATTATTATTATTACCTGGGTGTTGAACTAGGGAACTCTGGGAACTCCGGTTATCGGGCCGATCGCTTTGCCACTCCGCCAACGAACTAAAACATATTTTCCTTTAAAAATATTGTTGACGATTATCTATACTATTAATGAAGAGGTAAAGTATGTGACTTTGTTTGTTTGTTTGTTTGTTTGTTTGTGGAGGGTAATCTCTGGAACTACTGGTTCAATTCCAAAAATTTTTTCACTGACAGAATGCTCTACTCTTTGCGGGTAACATAGACATATATTTTTTAAATGAGTTTCTTTTTAAAATCTCAAAACAATGCGGATGAAGTCGCGAGTAAAGTGCTAGTTTACATATAATTTTACGCAAATTTTGTTGCGAACAAATTATAAATTGAAAAAAAAAGACAAAGTGATGAAAAATTCCACGAGCGGGCTTTAAACCCACACCCCATGACATGCCGGGTCAGGTGTACTACCAACTATGCTATCGTGGCTCAATCCAACTCGCCGAAGTTAATCAACACTATTTACTCTTACTCCGTAAGCCAAAGGATTCCTATTTAATGTCGACAACTATATACGTCATCAACATCCGATCTAAATATTTTCTTACAAATATTGAAAGATCAGTTAAGAAGTCTTTTTTCAATAATGTTGACACCAGCATATATTTTTCGTATGCTCGCTTCTTGTAGCCCACATTGCAGAATTCCAAATTAATTAAATCCACATTAAGCTTAAATGCTGGGGCGGTGTGGTTTTGCGGCCTTTTAAGGTTGAATTTATCCGGGAAATTGAATGGCGAAGGAAACCTAATCTTGTTTATATTTATACCCGATGTGGGTTTTCTATTTCGTACTATCTATGTTTACTTTGGTGGAAGTAATTGATTTACAACTACCGTCGGCCCGGGGTCCCTGGTCGGCCGGGCTTTTTTTAAGCCTATATCAAGCGAATTGTTTTTTATTTCTTGACAAAAGCTTAGAACTTGGCTACATCCTTAGTTTAAGCTCCCACATACTATATGTTGGAGGAGCACGATGGCGCAGTGGTTAACGCGCCCGGTCTGCGAGTGCTGAGGTTAAGCAACTTTCGCAAAGGCCGGTCATCGGATGGGCGACCAAAAATTTATTATCTCGAGCTCTTCCGTGCTTCGGAAGGCACGTAAAGCCGTTGGTCCCGGCTGCATTAGCAGTTGTTAACAACCACCAATCCGCACTGGGCCTGCGTGGTGGTTTATGGCCCGTTCTCCCTATCCATCCATAGGGAAGGCTCGTGGCCCAGCATTGGTGACATAAATGAGCTGATGATGATACTATTTGTTGTATGTGATTTTATTATTTTGCATGTTCGTACCACGATATGAACGGCCTAATGTCCATTTATATTAGGCCCTTCATACCATGGTACGAAAAGTTCGTGGTACGAACGGCCTAACGACCCGTTATATTTAAGTTACTTATGAATTGGATGAGAGTAGCCGTGGAGTGTGCTCGGTGGCGTGCACTTGGAGAGGCATATTTCCAGCAGTGGACTAGTATAGGCAGTGCGATGATAAAGTTACTTATAAGTAGGCAAGATTCAAATTCAAAATCATTTTATTCAGTTTAGGCTACTTGTGAATGTCACTATGCCATCGGTTCGTAAGTCTACTCTGGGCGGGAGATCTTGCACTGAGAAGAACCGGCAAGAAACTCAGCAAGTGTCCAGGCTCTTTTCTCCCTTACAGCGTCAAAATATTGGAAAATGCCCGATCATAGCAGGTCACTTTTCATTACAAATAAACACAGAACATACTTTTTACTTATATAAGACGACCACAACATGTAAAAAAAATAATAAACAAAAAACATCTAGTTTAACAAATTTACATCAGGTAAAAGTTTCAATTTCCACAATGTCATACAGTACCACTACAGTACTCAGGTGAAAGTCAAAAATTGTTACAGAAAAACAGAGTCAAACTATAGTGAATAATACTAAAAATAAGATAAGTATGCAAGAGCAGAGATAAGATAAGATTATCTGTTTCGAAGTGTAGGCAAACGACTTAATTCCACCTAATCTTAAGGGGGTGCAGCGCGGAATTTGAAAATTTACGTGTTTTTAAGTCACTGGTGCTAGGCGCTGAATAGGTCTTATACATTAAAAGGACTAGTATAGGTTAGCTTGACACTCACAAGGTTAGCTCACAAGGTCATGGTTGTCTTGGAATTTGAAACAAATACCCAGAAACTGCATAAACAATACGTAAAAGTAATGATATCTAAAAACTTATTTCTTCAGAAACTTTGTAAATATAGCACAAATGAAACAATGATCTGACATCAAAATGTTTGTATTGATATTCCGCAGGTCACTGTTGTCTTATTTTTCAATAAAAAAACATGAATATGAAAATATTAAGACTTTTCTTATTTTTTACCCAAACGCCTATGATTTTACAAAAGTAAACATTGCTCTAATTAAATCACCAGCCTACTCTGTACAGATATTAGTGTGCGTGCGTATTCGTAGTCGAGCGCCGTTGTCACACCACTGCCACGCGCCGCTCGGTCGCTATCATAAAGAAACTTGAAACTCGCAGTTTTGCGTCCGCGCTGCACCCCCTTAAGAGGGGGTATAAAGGTAAATCACCAATCGTAGATTTGATTTTAACACTAGAAGATAAACCACGATTTACCCGAAAAAAATATCATAGATACTACAGCATACTTGAAAGGGACTGGTTTAAGCGAAAACATAATATATTAAAATTTTATCGATAAAATAAAATCACAAACTTACGCCTACTTTTCAACTAGAATCAATTTATTTTCAATTTGACGCATATTACTGAGCCAATATTTTAACACATAATATCAAATTATATTACCGAGCGACTGTATTAGCGATTTCAAAAAAAATGTATATTTTACGAGTAAATAAACTAAAACTAATTCGGCGCTTACGACATTCCTATTCCGCGCAGAACGCTCCAGTCTGTCGCACCTGACCCGAGGTAACAGGCATGTTTTGTTTCATCGATTAGTCGCGATCACTCTGTTGAGACGAGAGGACTGTGTTTCTGTGCTCAGGGCGCCGAGAAAATATTTCGTTAAAATAAGATAATATTATCATAATATTGTTATTATTTCTTTTCATTGGTGATGAGTAGTCTCACCTTGAAATATCGACCCTTACGCATTAACTTTAGAGCTCACTATACAATGTATTACAAGCGCTGAAGCAATGACGGCGACGCGGGTACCGGGTATAGTATATGCAAAACAGAACGATGCTTTTGACCACTCGTATTGGTGGCAGTATGTATAGTAATTTTTTTTCACAGTACATACATAATTAAGTTGAATTAGCTATTCTGGAAGTATTGTATCATACTTCGTATATTAATTACCGTACAAACTTGTGATTTACAATTATTTTGTATTTCAGAACTGCTGCAGCTCGTAAATGTCGTAATATCTCACAAGCCGATGAATGCTATCCGGTCAAACTTGTACGCAAAAATCTCTCATCAACTCTGTTAGTTCGTTACAGTTGTTTAATTTAAAGCTATTCGTATATTTATTTTTATAAAAACCATAGAATGTAAACATAATATTGATTTTTTTATATGTTAACACATGAAAAGTCTGTCGTTGCTGACTGTACAATCCAGCTCTAAGATCTCGTAGATCTCGAAGAGCTCGCAGATGAAATGCCTCGCGATACCTGAAAAATGAATGTAAAAGCTTACATATTTCTATAAAAATGAACTTGAATTTGGTCCAGAATTATCTTTTCAAATATTTTACTAAATGTGGGTAGCACAGAAATTGTTCTAAAGTTAGTGGGGTCAGATGTGCTACCTGATTTGTATAATGGAATTACTTTACTGTGCTTCATTAGGTCAGGAAAAACTCCACAGTCAATACATTCGTTAAATATGCAAGCTACAACTGGAGCTATTGTCTCAATAACGGATTTAGTGACGTCAACGGAATTACCCCACAAATCAGCAGTCTTTTTTTTATTAAGAATGTTAAAAGTTTTAATTATAACTCTAAAATCAATTTTTTGAAAACTAAAATGGTTTTCACTAGGTTTGACATTTTCCTTTAGAACCGCTTCAGCTACAGTGGGGGACGAGTCCAAAGTCTTTGTAGCTGAAACTGGAATATCAGTAAAAAACTTCTCAAATGCCGCAGCAAAATCAGCATCAGAAGTTAAGATTTGATTTTCGAAGCTCAATTTGTACTCATTGTTACGACTTTTGACATTTCCAGTTTCACTATTTATACTATTCCATGTCATTTTTATTTTGTTATCACTTGGCTTAATCTTTGAACTCAGGAATTTTGCCTTTGCTAATCGACATACTGTTTTAAATAACTTAGAATATTTTTTGACATACAATTTGAAATCTTCACTGGTGTTATAGTTGCGTTCATCATATAGCTCAGAAAGTCGCTTTCTACTTTTGTGGATACCAATTGTAGCCCATTCACTAAAAGTAACAGTACCGCTAACCGAGATCATCTTTGGAATAAAAGTTTTATTAAATTCTAAACAATATTTATGAAAGAAATCATTATAAAATTCATTTGGGTTATCATTATATTCTACATAACTTATATTATCATAGAGATTGTTTTGAAGCGTTCCAGACGACCTGCAGTTTTTGGTACAACAGTGATAATCTGTTTCTTCACTTGCTGACACTGATGTGGAAGGCTGACCATTTGGTCACAATGATCAGAGTCTAGTTTATTAATAATGAGTTTAGACAGAGGTACTAGATCAGTGTATATATTATCGATACAAGTGGCCGAAGTGGCAGTTATTCTAGTCGGCTCCAAAAATAAATTATTCAAATTATATGATTGAAATAAATTTTTAATTTTGATAGAACCTGTAGACTTTTCTAACAAATTAATATTAAAATCACCGCAAACAACTATCTTTTTACCTACATTGCGGATTTTATATAATGCTTCATCCATTACTTTTTCAAAATAATCATACAATGCTGACGGAAGCCTGTATACACTTAATACAACAAGTCGCTCCAGCTCCACACAAGCTATTTCTATTGTTTGCTCAACCGAGAGGCTCATTATGTCTTTTCTTTCCTTTAATTTTAACTTCTTATCAACTATAATTAAGGAGCCACCATGAATTGAATTTACTCGACTGAACGAACTACCTACCAAATGATTATTAAAATTGAACATGAACTGATGATCTTTAAGCCAGTGTTCAGTAATACATAGAATATCAACTTTATTATCGTTCATGAACAATGCAATCTCTGGATCTTTGCCCATCATTCCTTGAATGTTCTGGTGAACCATACTGATTGACTGAACATTTTTAATAATTGTAGGTTGAGACGGGCTTTTCTTAGAATTAATTACACATTTATTTAAAATATTACCAAACATTTTGCAAGAGAATTCCTCTTTTGTCTTATGATTTAATTTAAAATCGTCATTAAAGAAAAGCTTTGTAAAAAAGCTTATTATAAAGTGTCTGATTACATTCAAGACAAAACAGCATGGGTTAAAAATGCTTCAATCACCCCAACAGGTATTTCTAATTTAAAATATTGTTAAGTAATTTTAAACTTGTATAACTTGATAACGGCATATTATTTTGTAAATGTCGTTACTTATAATAAAACTGTAGAGTTTCTTGCGCCCATTCTTCTCCACAACTAAAAAATAGACGTCCTGAATGGGTAGTAGGTAAAAAAAATGTTTGGACGATTCAAAAGCACTTTTCTAAAGTTTATTTGAATAAAAAATATTTGACACTTTGACTTTGACTTTGATTACAGAAAGTCTGTTTATCTTAAGTGTAAACAATATTTTAGTTTTTTTTACCATTAAAAAAACAATAAAATTTTTGATTAAATTTCAATAGTAAGTCCTATAAAGATTGTTACATTTTAAGACAAGTTAGAATGAACAGACCTTAAATACATACTTTAATGCAAAAATGTTTTTAACTTACCTTCTTTCTGTCTGTTCTTTGCAGTACAGGTACAAGCCAGGGAACGAATTCTGAAAAAAAAAATGTAAACCAATGAATCTATGTCAATAAAGCGATATTTTTGTAATAAAATTAGACTTCTTTTTTTTACATTGTCGACACTCTTTGAAGAAGAGATATAACAGTAAGAGCACTTACACACGAGCAGCACTTTGGTGTCAATAGAGGTAACTGTAGCGTCGGATGGTAGGCCTATGACCTTTAACGTGTCGACAGCAACCGCTGACTGTTGCAGTTACTTCTGTCGATAGCAAAGTGCGACTGAAAGGGATAATATAATCTACATGATACAAAATATAATCTACATAATACAAAAATGCTTAAAGATTTCATGGCACCTACGCCTTTATAAAATAAAACAATATTAAATATTTAAAGTAGCAATATATAATAAAAATATATGATATCATTACTTACCTTTGCGTATTATTTACCACCAGCAAAGAGTATTTTAGTGTTTCGAAGTACAGCTAGGTGATCCGACTCGCACTTAGCCGGTTTTTATCTGATTATTTTAGGTATACTGTGCGCGATCGCACTAAACACGAGTACACACGAGGGAGCGACCTGCCGTTCTGTTACGTTGGCCGCCACGCCGTACGCACGGACGAAAGCGGGGCGTGAAAGGGGCGCGGGTGAAATCTGTTTTTTTTCTAGGTTTATACGCCCTCTTAAGCAGAAGCGGATTTCAGATGCGTAGACAGACAGTGGCCTTGCCGACCTGCAAGTTGTTGCCGTAACATCAATGTTTGTAGCATTGTAGTGTTCCGGCAGCTAGAGATAAAATGGCCAGTGCCTGAGTAGTTGAGGATTCTGGGTGAAGTGCACTTCCACCATTGGCCTCTTATCATCACTTAGCATCAGGTGAGATGTAGGCACTGTGCTTCCGTAAGGTATAAGAAGAAAAATTGTTGCTTCTTAATAATTCGTTTATAAGACCCCATGTTGTTTGCAACAGGTTATGTTAGTATTGTATGTTAGTGTTGTATGTTAGATAGCGGAGCGAGTGGACATATTATCATGTTCTCTGGTGAGTTCACAAGGACGGCATTGTATACAATAAGTTATAATAAGTAAGTAGGTTATATAATTGGTTGTTATATGTATATAGTAGTTACATTATCGTGTTAGGTTAAGTTTTGCCTGTAAAAATAGTGTAAGTTTTTTCATAAATAAATAAATGTTAAAGGATTATTTATAATATTGTAAAATCCATGTACTGACCGAGCAATACAAATATATGACTATAGTGGCCACGATAAATTAGTGACACTGAAGAATAGCACGCGTTAATCTTGAAGGGATAAAGTACACTATTTTTATTTTTACCCTATTTCTACACTAGCCGTGGCCCAGTGGATTTTCCAAAAAAATTTTTTTTATTAAATACATAATATGTGATTAGTACACAAATAATAATTAATAATGTATTACATAACAATAGTTTTGTAATTTCGTAACAAACATAACACTTATTTGAAAAATATTTTCGTTTCCATGAATAAACGAACACCAACTTGTACATCATAATATTTAATCATTGTCATAAATATCGACATTTAACATAAGACCCAACTCGTAAAGCTTTTACGGCTAAACCACTCTTTATCTGTGAGAGGATGATAAGTATTAGAAGACCGCCATTTGAACATTAAAGTCGCTCTTGGGAGATGAACGCTGATTCCGTTGTTATAAAGCTTCGTATAGTGTCAAATTTATGTTATAATATGTTATGTTTTGTTTTATAAAAAACATTTGTAAATTATTTAGGGGGTGCAGCGCGGACGCAAAACTGCGAGTTTCAAGTTTCTTTATGATAGCTCGCGACGGCGCGCGGCAGTGGTGTGACAACGGCGCACGACTACGAATACGCACGCACATTAATATCTGTACAGAGTAGGCTGGTGATTTAATTAGAGCAATGTTTCATCATCATCATCATCAGCCTATACTAGTCCACTGCTAGACATAGGCCTCTCCAAGTGCACGCCACCAAGCACGATCCGCGGCTACTCTCATCCAGCTATGTTTACTTTCGTAAAATCATAGGCGTTTGGGTAAAAAATAATAAAAGTCTTAATATTTTCATATTCATATTTTTTAATTGAAAAATAAGACAACAGTGGCCTGCGGAATATCAATACAAACATTTTGATGTTGGATCATTGTTTCATTTGTGCTATATTTACAAAGTTTCTGAAGAAATAAGTTTTTAGATATCATTACTTTTACGTATTGTTTATACAGTTTCCGGGTATTTGTTTCAAATTCCAAGACAACCATGGCCTTTTGAAAGGATCAAGCTAACCTACACTAGTCCTTTTAATGTATATGACCTATTCAGCGCCTAGCACCATTGACTTAAAAACACGTAAATTTTCGAAATTCCGCGCGGCACTCCTTAAATAGAATACAATTACGTCTGTGTCGTAAAGTTGTCCGAAACCTCGGTGGTCAAGTGTTACAACGCTGTGTCCGATATATTGTTTTCCAAGTCGGGCAAAGTGTGTTTAGGAGATATCACTTTTCGCAATATAGGCAATCTTTTTTTTTTTAAATGAATTCGTTTTAAGATTAAAACATTAACAAATTAAAAAAGAAAAATCGTTTTCAGAATTGACAACGGGGTACCTAGTAACATACAATGCACAGGCACATTAGCACTTAAATTAATCTTATTTACTTAACCAAAGAGCAAGTACGCTTGTCCACGTCACCTTGGCCCCACAGAACCATCCGCTTCGCCCCAGACGCGGAGGTACACAACAAAGAGGTTTCCATAGAAAAAAAAAACAAAAGTTGACGTCAGCAGGCAGTCTACGCAGCTGCATGGATCGGCTACTGACGTTTTTAAAATTTCTGCTATTAATTTTATAACTACTCTCAACATATGTTTAACATACAAATCTGTCATTCAAATTTCAGTATTTACCTAATAGAGACCTGCGAATATTAAATGCGTCACACAATTACCGTTTTGTGGACATGATGTCGTGCTGCCACCAGCGGCGTTGCCCATTACCTTGAGGACTATAAACAAGGGTTGTTTGGAAAGCCATTTGCTGATAGAATCTATTACTGAAACTTTACTGAAAGTAACGGCCTGCGCCGCAGCAACGGACGGACGCCACACAGTTGCGATTATCATAGAATGCCAGTCTAATGTTAATTTATGTTCCATACAAAACATCAATATTCATTAGACCAAAATGTATGGAACAGCTGAATTTTATTTTCGAGTTAGGGAGTTGGTCCAATAGTAAGAGTTGTTCGTTTGTATCATGGGAGTCATCCTAGAAGGTTTTGGACGGTGATAAAAAAGTCAACCGGTATAACATAACATAGCAAATTTCTTGCCAAAACGCCTTACTACCAACCAAATCGCATACATTACATGTACTCTTTGTTGAGAATTGTTGAAGACCGGACCTCTGAGTGTGAGACCGGTGATTTAACCACTACACCACGCAGCGGTTTGTCGGTGGTAATTTTTATTATACAATAATGTTGTCGCATCTCTGTGGCGATCCGTCAGTGCACACTTTATTTCAATTCAGCTGACCTTTTATGACGATTACTCTGAATTTCAGTATTGCAGCAACAACGTTGTTCGTTTAGAGTAGTTTGTTTCAATTACTTAGTATAATACACACTGCTGTATAATACAGTGGACAGTATTTTGTTATACAAAATGTATCGGATAAAATTGATAATTGATAGACGTTGAAATCATTATTGATCTATATAGTTGTTCCACTTCTTTTGATAACTAATACTACGTAATGACAGTTGTCGGTATTTGATGGGAGTTTGAAAACGAATTAAAACAAATTAGTACTTGTAAAAAAATGCATAAAACAGTGCAACGGCACTTTTCTAATTCTCTCAAGAAGTCCGCGTGAGGACTTAGTAAAGCCCCACATCTTTACTGAGATACTCGAGGTGTTGGGGGTATATCATTTCTCACTTCCATACAGAAAGAAAATATTGTTTGTTTATGTATAACTTGTAAGAAAAAATTACTTTGACACTGGCTAAATGTGCTAATCGCACGAAGCCATCAACTAAAGGAAAAAAAAGAAGGCATGTACACACGCCTGCACAACAACCTACCACAAACTCAAAATTCCTCAATAGACTTTGAGCTTTATGCCTTAAGAATAAGGTTGAAAATGTATTGAAGAAATTTGACAGTTTTGGATAGGTCTGTACCTTATCACCAACTTTACGCATAACTCAACCTGTTTTATTCACTGGAAATTACGCTGATCCACAAGAAACACCAGAAAAAATATTGACACATGTATGTTTTTTTAAAATTTTGATTTACAATTTGAGATACAACAACCGTATTTATCTCTACGAAGTTTATAAAGTGACGCATTGCTATGGCGTTTCAGTTTTGAACATGTTTCATTTTCTTTGTTTTTTTTTTATTATTATTTAATTTTCTTTATATTTTATAAGGTCCTCTCCTCCTGTTGATAAGCTGTAACGGAGTTTAGTTTAGTGGAGTATATTTGCACTATCCATTACTTTGCTGGCAAGTTGCTTCTTCACAACTCGTTAAAAACCCCATGTTATAGACGGAAGGAAAAGTTATACAAAAATGAAACATTATAATAATATAACTAACTGAGAACAACTTCGGTTAAGTAATTGTAAAATACTCATGTTTACTTTGCTTCAAACCTTCGTGACATGTAATTAAAATATAAAACAGAAATAAAAAACAAAAACAATTAAATTATATCAAATTGTAAGGATTAGAAAAACAATTTATAATATTACCTGACCCGTTTTCTGCCTTTCATCCGTTGTCGCATCTCTGTGGTATGCCACGAAGCAACGTTCAACAATTCATAGCGTAGAGCGCCAATTACGCTGCAAGACATCTGTCTCATGAGATATTCAGCGCCGCCCGGCGGAATGTAAGCGAAACTCGCGTTCGGCCTTATTCACCTTTTATTATTTCTACAGGTATGCTTTTAAACAGTTTACGTGATGATGTAACCCGTGAAGCTGAGCGTAGTGTATGAAAAATATCGTTAAAGTGAATAAACAAAAGACTGAGCTGGGCTATTCTACACAAAACATGAAAAATTTGTTTGAAAACTAAACTACAGAATGATTCTAGAATTCTTTTAAAAGTAGAAACACTAAAGTAATATAGGATTTTTGCTTGGGTTACGGGATACTGGCTGTGTACTGAGAGAAGGCGAGTATTAAAACTTCTGAGTAGCTCAAGGTTCGAGTAATCACCTTTTTTATACGACTACAATACTAACTAGGCGAGAGAGAGGCGCAACCAATTAATCGGAATTTACTTGGGGTCAGGGACTTTCATGACAGGGGATTCTATCTTCGGCCTTATTATTACTTACCACGAGAGACTTAAATCTGTGCTTAAAAGATATAACTGCAGTGTCTGGCGCTACGAACCTTGTATCACTAAAGAGATGCGTAGCTAGCCGCTACGGGTTACAAAATCGTAGCCGTAGTGGAACGTAGCTCCAGACTAAATATAATGGATCTGTCTTCAGCTGTATTATTATTTACCATCAAGAGCAGTAAAAATCAAGAACAAAATTAAAACAAAAGCAACTCCTTATTTATTTAAATGAACTATAAAATATATTAGGCAACTCGTCGAATTATTACAGTGATAAATTGCCTAAGTATTAAGTGTAGAACTGTTAACATAACACAGGTTTTACCCAGTGATTATAATAAATTATTCTATACAGAACTAATGATGTAGCATTCTCATAGAATTCAAGTAACCACCTAATATAAATATACACCTTGTGAGCCGGCAGAGTGAGGGTAACTGATGCTGCGTTGTTTTCACGCTGCGCCAGTTGTCGTCGCATCTGGATTTCATATTCACTTAACATCAGGTGAAATGGAGTCATTTGCCGTGCTAAGTATTTTTTTTAAAAATATATATTTACGTTTCCGAAATTTATATTGTATCTTCCGTGAAAACAACTCAAGCAGTCATTGTTAACCTAATAAAATATGTAAAACAATCATACGTAGACTAGGGCATAATAATTTCAATTTCTTTTTCACTGTCTGACCTTTCCGTGTTGCCAGTAACACGTTATTGGCGGAATTGTGTTTGGCATTCAACACAAAACATTTCATAAGTAAAGGAAAAGAAGGACTTTGCCTTGGTATTACGTGATGTATTTTTTATTAGTAACACAACGAGGAATTGCTTGACTTCTATCTCACCTGCTTTTAAGTAACGATAATGCCGAATGTGGAAGCGCAAAATTTGGTCTTGTATGAATTTTTAATTACTCTGATTTTGTAAAAGAAAGGGAGAAAAGAAGCTTCCTTGCTGAGTTTAGAAATAGAAATAGAAAATCTTTATTTGGTACAATCACATAAACAAATTCAAAACACAGGCACTTCACTTTTGCATATATCAAATTGGTTCCCGCTCAGCATATGTCCTAGCATATGTCCAACCACGACGCTGGTCTTCCGCGGATGCCATATTTTAGTTACTAGCCGTCTTTTCTTAGTACTACATCTCCTGCCGTATACTTACAAACTTATGAACTTTTCACTTTCGTAAAAGCTCAAATTAAGGCTACATAAACAAAGGAACAAAGAATTGAGAAAATACTGGATTTAAAGAAATAGTACACTAAGCGAAATTACATATGTTTGCAGAGCTAATGGGGCTATTCTATTTCACCATATCGCTTTAATAGAGTTATCGCATGCCATTGATAAGGCTTGTTTGACAACAGGTGCCGCTGATGCTTTGAATGGTGTCCGTTGTCGAGATATCTCGCAAACAGCCCTTAGAAACCTCCCCTTAATATTTCGCAAGCGCCCTTTGTGCCTGAGTATAATGACATCACTCTAAATACTTAAGCACCTATTGTGAAAGGTCAGAGAGCGTTTTTTCTCGGTACGTTTAAAGCACTCCTAAACAGATATTGAGGTGTCAAAGAAAGAATTTTGGTTCCACCTAAAAATGGTTGTGGCGTATATTTGAGTTAATTTTATAATGACGCTAAAAGCGGTGCTTCGTATAAATATAAATAGGTTTTTAATGGCCATATTATTTGAGGAAAACGTTTGATCTTGACGTAACTGCCTAAGCAATCTCTGGCGCTACAAAACACGTATCGCTACAGAGATGCGTATAGACAGCGCAGCCGCTGTCGACTACAAAGTTGTAGCCCTAGAAAACGTAACTCCAGTCCAAATATAGTTTATCTGTATTTGTAGCACTTATTATGTTCCTAAAGGCGACTAATATATGTATTTAAAAAATATAACTGCATTAGCTGTCTGGCGCTACGAAACACGTATCGCTACAGAGATGCGTAGCGTCTGCTAGGGATTCAAAATCGTAGGCGTAGGAGAACGTAGTCAGACCAAATAGGTAGTGTTATCTGTGTCCGTAGCATCTATTGTGCTTTTCGAGGCAGCTTATATCAAAATATAACTGCCTAAGCTATATCTGGCGCTACGAAACATATCGCTACAGAAATGCGTAGCTCGCTGCTACTGATTACAAAATCGTAGCCGTAGTAGAACGTAGCCAGACCAAACAAGCAGTGTAATCTGTGTTCATAGCGCTTATTGTGTTTCTCAAGGGGCTGTTAATATTTGCGTATGTGTAATATGGCTAACCAGAAAACCACAGACACGGTAAAATTTAATTATTTGATTAGTTAGATATGATCACACAGGTATGATCCGTCGTCGATGATGTGATTAGTAAAACACGCAGCCGCGCGTTGTGAAGACGCTCCAGGGATAAGATAATGCGATAGTTATTTAACTCTAACCTGACTAACCTGACATCGTGTTTTCGTCATCCCGTACATAATTATAATCGGCTGCTCCAGCGTAATGATGTCCGGGGCCCGCGACCGATTAGCCGTAATTAGCCGGTCCGTCCCGCGCCATCAAACACGAGGGACCCCCATTATTCCCCAAGTTCCTCCGATTCCCGATAACACTTTACGAGCCCCCCCCCCACGCCTGTCCCTTTCCGAACCTCAAACGTTTTATAATTTTGCGCCAAATTTTATTTCGTTTTAATTGTTTTGCGCCGCGCCGGAGTTTTTTATGGGCGGTAAAGAAACCTTTCTAATGGCTTTGTGATTGATACTGGCTGATGTCGAAGATACAGAGCGGATGGATGGAAGATTTATTTTTATTGGTTAAAAAATTATTTGAATTTTCCCCTGAGACAGGTTGACCGTTGGTGCTCATTTCAGCTAAGGCGCTGACAACCATGTAACAGTTCTCTGTTGATCTGCATACAACCGAAAGGGATGCAAACAGTGCGCGATCTTCTGGATTCAAGTCTAAAGACTGAAAAAGGCTATTTATTTAAAGTTTACATATATTATTTGATATTTTATTTAAAAATGAAACAATAGTTTTTTTAATAAGTATTATGTATAAATATACTTAAATTCAAAAAAAGATAATCATGTCAACAGATACTGTTTAGAGGTGACTTTGGATTTTTTTCTATCGAAGAAATGTCGATACTGCATTTTGGAAAGAATAACATTGTTGCTAATATAGTTTTTTATAACATATATTTTTCTTGGCGTTGTATGTTATATATTTTTTATAGAAAACATGCATAAAGCAAAGCATATCAGAATGATCAGCGCCTTAAGCGGAATGGCCAATGTGACTTTTTTACACTTTCACTGAGCTCTGGCTGTCTGAAAGCCGCGATCTTTACGTGGACGTTAAAATAGAGCGGCAACTTATATTACTTTCTGCTCCGGTAATTTTCGGCTAAAATGAGACAGATAATAAATATGAAAGCGTAGTGGCGTAGCGACTTTGCGAGCAAGTTTCGCGGCGTTTCGCTGGAATTTAAAAAAAAGATTTTGTGTTTTATTTTCTTTCATATTACTTGTAACTTTTAACTTTGTAGAGCTCTTTGCTGGGTAATTGTGAACACATTCTTTTTTAGTTGTGCATCGAAACGTTTTAGGTACTTTATTTTGGAAAGAAACTTAAAAACTGTTCTATAATTATTTATCTTTCTCATTTCAAATTCAGTTTTATCACTGTCGTTGTAATCTTGAAATGAACGATGACATATAATAAAATAATCATATTTTTTAATAATTAATATTTTTTTATTGATGTATTAGCAAATGATTCCGCTCTACAAGATGTTGAAGCAGAGTCCAGATGCGAAGACCGCTATTGAAACAGGATTGTGCCTCAATAGCCGTCCTAAATTTGCCGACGCAATGTTTGCTTACGTATTTTGTCAAACACCACCGAATTTGATTAAGATTCCTTCCACACTTTAGTCGGTGGTTGCACCGTGGTGCGAATCGTTGAAGTACGAAAAAGACATTCGCCGATTCATACCATGGTCTGAAACAGCCAATCAAAAAACGTCCTGCTATTCACACCGTAGTGCGAACCAGTCGTGGTGTGAATCGATGAAGTACCCTTCTTTTTCCTGCGCTGCTCCCATGTTACTTGGGGTCGGTGCAAAATGTCCGTATTTACTCTTCACTCTTTGATTTTCGATATGCCCGGGACCCGCCTTATACGACACCCGCGGGAAGAGATGGTAATCATTGCGTCTCACACCACAAGGAACCTCCCACTATGATGTTATTAATAACTTAGAGTGAAAGAATCAAAAAATCATTTCAACGCGTTACACACATAAGGGTCTTACAAATAAACATAGAATTTTCGAATACTTATTCAATGTTTTGTCCCTTTTACTCTAATTTGAAATGACGTTTACATGACAGGAACAAAAAGCGGAGTAACTATTTGAAGCTTATTCTTTGTTTATTTGCGAGGCTCTTACTGTACAAACAAAACTACATTTCCAAACGGGCCGCACACAGTACGTCCGTTTCTCTAATTGCCGATCGTCTCCGCAACGCTTACCGTATTTATTATACTTTATCGCTCATAATAGAGCTATAAATCGCGCCGCTCGCTGTACTCTCTATTATTAATTTCAGCGTCGACCGCCGCTGAATTTATACTCTTTCGCGGAATAATGAAGCGGGCACCGCAAAAAACCTCGAGCAAGCCAAAGAGCAGACAATTAGGGGCTGGTTCACACCAAAGTGACGGAGAAACCAACAAATCAACCTGGATTATGGTTACAATTGATCTGGAGTATTTTTCCTACAGTTGGTATTCATCTCACCTGTCGTTATGTGATGATAAGGCTGATAGTGGATGCGCACTTTACCAGAAATCCTCAACCCTTGAGGCACTGGCTATGCACAAAAACAATGCACTAACATTGATGTTGTGGCGACATATTTAGTTAAAAAAATAAAATTAACAATTTAATGTAGGTAAGTACTAACTGTCCAGTAGTTAGCAGATGTATCCCAATACGATACAATAGAAAGGCGATTCTCAATCCCAATTGGGAATCGTCTTTCAAGTAGATTCGAGCCAAACTGTGTACTTACAAGGGTAGGTTAACACGTTAACACAGTTTCACACGAAAACACTCATACATTAAGTAATCTGTAAAGGCGGCGAGAAACTTTAAGGGTTCCTCAAGCCGTGTAAAACGAAGCACCGTGCTTGTCCCCGTTCCCTACTAGAATCTCCGAGGGGTTCGTACCGGATCGGATCGGAGTGCCATGGCGCTCTCAATAGTACCTACAATTTTATATAATATGCCAAAAACAATCACCTAATACGTGAGCAATATTGAAATCCTAATGAATTTACTGTTATCATTGTGCCGCCTCAATGAATATGAGGATTCAAACTTTGGACGGGGGCTTCTGAGTTTTGACCCAAATACCGTGTGTGCCGCGGGATAAGCTCATCCCGGATTAGACGAATCCCCAATAATGGCCGCAAATGACAGCGATGAGCAAATATCTTTGCACACTTCACTTGGGCAATAAAACTAGGACACACTTTGTCAAATTATTAAAATAGCTTTTATCAATTGTCTTACAGAGTTACTTATTTATTTGCCACACAACACAGAGACAGCAGAAAAAGATAATGCTAACAAGAATACGGAAACAAAAACATTGTGCTTCGTATTCTTGTTTCATACACGAAACCAAATGTTTGCGCAACACAAAAATAAAGGTTTTAAACTAACGTAACGTAACGTAACGTTCTAAACTTCTAAGCGAATAAATAATTATATACAAATATAATTTAATATTTTGGATGCTTTTATTAAGGATACAAGTTTTGTGTTTTATATTGACAACAACCTTATAGAATCTTTTACGTTACCTAAGATTTAAATATAACAACTATTGTATTTTGTACAGCCTTAGAATATATTAATCTAAGATGATGATGAAGTAAAAATAATTTCAGTTTGACTTATGTTTGCATCGCAAAAGATCTAATTTATCATATAGCAAATCCAAAGACAATTCCCGAATGGATTCCAGAAACAATAATAAGATTACGGACCACAGATGGCGCTGGCAGTGTGTGGAACTTCACAAACTTGTCTAATATGACTTCTTGGCCTGTACGAGCCAAGTTGGAGATGATATATGACTCCATACGTTCTCTAAGCTATAGACTTAACGTTTTCACCAATAAAGTCGAGATTAGAGTGCAATAAATACTTTTTAACTTCTTATGATTTGTGATCCTTACTTATGTGTTTGTTTAAATTTTTCGTCACATCATCGTCGTCTTTTAACCACGACCACGTTCTGTCTGTCCATGTCTCGGCTCCGTTTACTATGACAGGTAGAAAGCACTGTTCTTATTCACACAACTGCAATAATACTGCTTTAAGCTTGTGGTAAGGCCCCTGGTTACTTACAGCCGAAATTAATAACCTATCTCTGGTAAGAGATAGGCCTATCTTACTTTAGTTACCAAGCAACCGCTGTTATTTTCCGATAAATAACAGAAATAACTAAGCAACAAATCTCTAGTAAGCCTATCTCTTGCTGAGGATAGGTTATTAATTTCGGCAGTTAGTCTTTGACTAAAGTATATAATCAGGTATAGACTACGACTTTGTGACAGAAAGAATCGACGCGAGGTTATGAAATGCTGCCCAGCTCAGCCGAATTCTTCAATTGGTCTCTTTCTCGAAGTTGTTTGTTCCTAGTTGGAGCGTTTACACTGGGTAAACATATACGGAAGCAACTTAGTGTGCTACACCGTCCGGGGAAAACTGGACCGAAAGCCATGTAAAATAGTTTTATAGACATTTGGCTTTTTTATGTATACTCGTGGTCGCATAGTAGTCGAATTTCGAGTGAAGTACACAAAACATACAACACATACATCGTAAATTAATACATATTATACATATAAGATACAATTTTATTAGAAAAAATCTACCAGCCTCAGGAAGCTTAAGTGAAGCAAACTACTAGAAAAATTCAATTGGAAATAAATTTTCGTTTCTTTTATGATATAAGTAAAAACTTTTTTTTGTAACTGATTTATTTTTTTAATACATAATTTAACCGTTAATACATGATTTTTGTATCATCGCTTTGACAACACGTAGTACCTAACTTACTAAATTAAAACAAAGCTTTTCTAAGAACGTGCATAAAATTATATGTAGTTGAACTTTCAAAATGGTCGATAATTTAACGCACACAAAGATTTTGCTATTGATATGAAATCTGACATTAATAGAATCTGGTATTTATAGAATTTGGCGTTTCTAAAATCTGTCATTTGAAGAATATGGCATTCATAGAATCGGGCGTTTTATACTCGTCTGACATTTATCGAATCCAATCTAACATCTTTCCTCCGTACGCTTAAAAAGGGGTACAAAGATTTTTCTTCACGTAATAATGATGGCTTATTTACTCGTGAACATTTTTATGTAATTTTTCTTAGCTTTTCAATCTTATTCCAAGCATGTAGAGTTCAATATTTGGTGGCAACATAGCTTCCTTCACTTTACAACGGGAACAAACAACACGGTTTGCCCAACCACATAGAACTATTACATACTAAAATCAAAAAGATATCTCGGTAAACAACTGTCTGAACAAATCGCAAACAGTTTTATTGAAACTCTTATCACGAAAGTTGAGCATTTACGGAGCCGCACTTGTGGGGGGAAATTAAAAAAGTTGGTGTTCTTACGAAAGAAGTTATACTTTATGATAAGGCTGTGAAGGTTGGTAGTTGAATGGATGTGTTGCGGCAGGCTTCTTAGTCAGCACGCTAAATATACGCCGTAGAGTAGAGTAACAGCTATCAATCTTCTTAATACGAAATCTACATAGTTTCCATTGCAAATGTACCAGTTTGTCTTACTTTCGCACTTAGACATTAATTAACGTTAATGATGACTTAGCTAGCAGCTATAATATTTTATAGAATAACGCCCGTTTTCTCTGGCCTTTTAGTATGATATTTAGTATGACCTTTTAGTAAGCAATGTTAGGTGACGGATACCGGTGTCAAATTGTTGATGCTGCGTGCATCGGGGTTGAGGTAGTGGTAAATAAAAGCAGCAGTTAGTAGCAATGCAGTGCTTGTTTAGTGTTGATAAACTAATAAACTGATAAATTACAAAATGTTGGTGATCGTGTTGTGTTTACATTGTAATAATTTTCAATAATATTTTACAAAAGCACGCGCGCTGGTTTCGATTGGAGAGCCTTGTAGTGCTAACCAGCTTCTCCTGATTGGTCGACCGCGCGACATTACGTGGCGCACAGCCAGTGGTAGCGAATGCAGCCAATTGTAGCGAACGCTGTGTTGCAGCGCCCGACATCACGATACAAGCAGCCAATGGCAGTGGACGCAGGTGATGCAGCGCCCGACATCATGAAATACGTGGCCAATGGCAGCGGACGTAGGTCGATGCCTCTACAATATTATTGTAACCTTAGTTGGTTTAGCGGTCACCTAAAACTGGAGTCACCCATTTATTTGGTTGTTTAGTGAAAATTGGTATTAAAAAATAAAGAACCATAGGTCAGCTAAGTGATTTTTCGGGGCTTAACCGAATAATGAAGGCAAAAGGATTTATTTTAACAACCAGTCTGCTTTTGATCAGAAATGGTTTCAAAATAATAATTATACAACTTTGCCTGATAACAAGTTTCTAGGATCAAAGTGGTGTATAGAATTGATGGCATCACCCAAGTGTAGGTACTTGATTGATTTGATTTGAATCTTGTGGTAAACAAACGGGGCGCAAGCAGAAGCGAGAAGCAATCACGAAATTGATTTAGAGAGCATGATTGATCGCCAGCGTAAGGCACTGTAGCCACGTACGGCGGGAGAGCGACGGGCGATGGACGATTTACTCGCGCGAGGGACAGCAAATGCCTTATGTCGTTGTGATAGAAAGAGATGCACATATATATACTCGTATATATATACAACGTGTAACAAAAAGGTATGGTAAAAATTAAAGAATCCAAAGTGTGTCTCATCTAGATCTTGTATGCAGAGTTACTAAGTTTTATTTATTTATTATATTTATTTATTATTAACTTTTATTTATTATGCAATTTTTAATAAAAAAAATTTATTGTGACGTCACATCAAAATAAACAAGTCGCAGCCCTAGTGATTTAATAACCTCTGTGTACTTACATTTATGATCACTGCTGCTTGCTTATGCGCGTCTGACGTGCATGCGTGAATTGAATGACGGATTTACAGTGACAAAACTTTGAATTGAATTATTTTCTAAAATATTTGTTAAGCTTATTTTTTAAGTAGTAGGTAGTAAAACACATGTAATTGTTTCTTACCTAGTTAGTATAATCGTGTACTCATTATTTGCAGCCAAAATTAATTTACAAAAACTGAACTATAAACTGTTCTATAAACAATCAACGGTAGATTGTTGAGATCGAATGTTGTAGGATCCACCCTTATACTCCGTTATTTTTTATCTACCAGAATGTATACACTATTTTAGTTAGTTTTTTTTCACCATTTTTTGTTATGGTAATCTCTGCCCATCACTTTGCAAAACTTTTACTACAGAACCAACTCTGAACCTTCACCAACATAATATTTAATTTACAGTTATTATAGCATGAAAAATTAAAGTTAATAATTATGTCTTAGTACCAACACATACAACATCTAGATGGGATACACTTTTGATCTTTACCTCACCTTTCTGTTACATGTTGTATCACTGCATAGTATAAAACAAAGTCGCTTCCCGCTGTCTATCTGTCCCTATGTATGTTTGCTTAGATGTTTACAACTACGCAACGGATTTTGATGCGGTTTTTTTTAATAGACAGAGTGATTCAAGAGGAAGGTTTATTTGTATAAATCAATGCATTTAGTATCAGCATTGCACCCGTGCGAAGCCGGGGCGGGTCGCTAGTATATATATTTATTATTCCACTGCGTGAACAGCTTGGATGCCGATCACGTTGTCGAAAGTGGAGGCGTACTTCGCCTGAGATTTTTAAACAGTAAGGAACTAACTAGCTTTCGTTTCTCTAATTGTCGGAACGCAACAATGCTTCTTGACATTGTTGTTTTGGTGACAGACTTAGGTAAAGATGGGGGGGGGTTACATATAAAAGCCGATATTAAAGCGAGCCTTTACTACCAGCCAAACCGAGTACAATGTATATAATAACTTACGGGAATTCAACACGGCACTTCTGGGTCTGAGATCGGTGGTGTTCGTTATCCTTTTTTACAAAAGCAGGATATAAAAATAATTGCACTACTGCAAATACTCTCTAGTGCTGGCTATATTACTCTTTTCTCGCTACTTGCTCATATCGCCCGTCGCGAGTCGCTGTATGTGGAGCCAGACCTTTATAAGTTGCAGATAAATTGTCTCTATGCCCCTTTGTGACGTCGAGAAACTGTAAATCAATAATCTTGTAATAACAACAAACACAAATATTGATGCATAACTCATAAAAGAGAAAAATGGTGGAATCCGCTGACTTAATGTAAGCAATAAATAAAGAAAGAAGGAATAACAGAAAGTCAAGATATGGAAGCAAGCGTTTATTATTTATTATAGTAGGTAAATACGTTAGGTGTCAGAACCTATATTAGTTTTATTGTTCCATTTATTAATTTCATCACGCAAACTTTAATGACGGTTACTTTTAAAGATTTATCCATTTAAAATAAAATAAAAGCAAGTAAAGAAAGAAGTGGAAGCATTTCGAGGAGACCCATGACTAAAGGCGGACTGAATGATGGCTGAGGATGATAAAAAGAAATTATAAAAAAGTATTTACTAAATCAATAACACACACTCGCTCTACTCTCAATAGCCCTTTATTAAAACACACACTAGCTTTACTCGTAATAGCCCTTTCTTGAAACACACACTCGCACTACTTGTAATAGCCCTTTCTTGAAACACACACTCGCACTACTCGTAATAGCCCTTTATTAAAACACACACTCTCACTACTCGTAATAGCCCTTTCTTGAAACACACACTCGCACTACTCGTAATAGCCCTTTCCTAAAACACACACTCTCACTACTCGTAATAGCCCTTTCTTAAAACACACACTCGCACTACTCTTATTAGCCCTTTCTTAAATGTCTTTCCTTAGTATCTTAAACTTGTGCAAAATTATGACATCATTTTGCATTTTATTATACACTAGTGGCCCGCTCGCGACTTCATCCGCTTGAGAATACCCGTATCCCTTCCGATCCGATACGAACCCCTCGGAGAATCTAGTAGAGAACGGGGACACGCACTAGTGCGTGATGTCATTCCCTCTAGAAAAGGGGTGAGGGTGATTTGTTTCACACGGCTTGAGGAACCCTTTAAGTTTCTCGCCGCCTTCAACAAAGTCCGAATACACTGAAAATGCTGCATGAGGTAACCAGCAAACTCAAAAAATACAAAAAAAAAACCGTATCCCCTAATGGACTCCCCTAGTGTGGCGCCACCTATCGGGTCCAATTGCGAATCGAAACCATCCAGAAACACACTCCAAACACACAAAAAAATCATCAAAATCGGTCCAGCTGTTTAGAACTGGCATACTCGCACACACGTATTGAAGAAATTTGTGACACCTTTTGGCCCATGAATGATCCAACTTTCCGGAGTCGCGATAACATCACTCTGTTCCGTATAATGTTTAAAGTTAATGCACCGAAAGTACATGCCTTCAGCAAATCGGTAAAGTTTAAACTACGGCTCGATTTATAATATTTCCTCCCAACATTATATCGTGAGCGATACTCTTAAGATAAGAGTGTTAGAGAGGTCTTACGGGGCGGAGAGCTCCTTAAATTAAGTTCGCGTTGTAAAGTCGCCTCCGTAAGCCTTATCGTGGTGTTTTTACTTCGCGTAATGCAAGTTCCGAGTTGATTTCCGCTTCGTAAGTTGCTATGAAGCTCGTGGCAGTGGCTTGAAGGATGATTGAAGTGTCAAGATTTTAAGGATTCGTAATTTCTTTGAAAAAAAAAAGTGACTTGTAGTAAAATCTTGGAGACTCTTGGAAAAGATTTATCTTTGTTTGTGTATAGCGTAGGTATACCTACTTCAAATCGTTTATATTTATTAATTTATTCAAGTATCAAAGACTCATAATGGTTAGCTACAATGGAACTTAAGAGCTATGTATGTTCTATATAATTTTCAATTTACATTACAATTTAAATTTAAATTTAAATTGATAAGATATTTAGAAGAAGTTTAAATTAGTTTAACACATCTTAAAACGGTTTATATTAAAGCAGTACAGTACAGTTTTGATATTAATTAGCCCACTTTTATCTTTCTTGTCCACCCAAAGGTTGTCTGGAAGAGATCACTCTTAGTGATAAGACCGCACTTTATACGCGTAGTTTTTATATCAAAATATCTTTTTGTGAACAATAAAGTTGATTATCTTATCTTATCTTATCTTACAATAATAATACTGAAGTGAAAAATGCTTGTCATGTAAAGCGTCATAATGTTGCGCCCCAATTGTCGCCTTGCGAATAGAGATAATCTTTTGGCTTTTAGAGTAAGAGTAGATAGTGTTGATTAATTTCGGCGAGTTGGATTGAGCCACAATAGCATAGTTGGTAGTGCACCTGACCCGGCATTTCATGGGGAGCGGGTTCGAATCCCGCTTGTGTAATTTTTTCAACACTTTGTCTTTTTTCAATTTGTAATTTGTTCGCAACAAAATTTGCGTAAAATTATATGTACCTAAATAATTGTGAATAGGGGATCATGTTGACAACGAAACATCCAATTTGTGCAACCGAAGGCAGTTAGTGGAGTAGGATTGTGCATCACTAGTCGCTACCCCTCTCACCTTTCCGTCCCGCAAGTTGCTTCTCCACACCTCGTCTATGGAGTTGTGGAGAGGCACCTTGTTGTAGGAGGGTTTACTTGTGCTAGGAGATCATTCCAGTAGTGAGACTAAGAAGTGATTCATCTATTAAAGAGGAAACCTTTGTATGTATGTTTGTATGTTTGCAACGAATAAGTAAACTCAAAAACTTATGGACCAATTTAAAAAAATTCTTTCACCATTAGAATGCTACATTAGCGCTGAGTAACATAGGCTATATAAAAAAATGAAATACTGTATGAAGTCCGCCGGGTCAGCTAGTTATTATATAGCTCATAATATATAGATAAGAGCATATCTCTTGTATTCTCTTGAAAGAATGTGATTTTAACTTAAGTTGCAACAAAAAAAACTAACTAACTAACTTTTGTGCATGTGTTAAGTGACCTATAAACGTTCATTCATTTATTCAATACATTATCACAGCTTCGTGATCACAGCGCCGTTGTATCCATAAGTTAAGCCACGAAAGAGTACGCACTACCAAAGAGACGTATTCCTATCATCACCAACTCATTTTGTGTCCCCACTGCTGGGGCACGGCATGAGCCTTACCTATGGATGGATAGGGAACCACCACGCGGTGTATGACCCGTCACCCAGCGCGGATTGGTGGTTGTTAACGAGTGCTAATGCAGCCGGGACCAACGACTTTACGTGCCTTTCGAAGCACGGAGGAGCTCGAGATGATACATTTTTGATGACCCGATGACCGGCCTTTGCCAAAGTTGCTAAACCTCAGCAATCGCAACCCGGGCGCGTTATCACTGCGCCATCGAGCTCCTCCTATAGGCAATTCTATTCCTAAATGTTCAAATATTTTTGAACGCAAATTTTGTTGCGAACAAATTACAAAAACATAAATGTTGAAAAAATTTTCATGAGCAGGATTTGAACCTGCACCCTTCTGACATTCCGGGTCAGGTGCTCTTCCAATTGAGCTATCGTGGATCTAACCAGCCCGCCGAAATGATTCAACACTTTTTACTTTGAAAGCCAAAGGCGGGCAATTCTATTTCTCATGGGATTCTATTAATCATGGGATCAATAAAAAACTACATACCATATTGACATGCACACGTTATGTTACTGGAAAGTAGTTGCTAATCAATTAGTAGCACTGTGGTAATGCGTGCTCTTCGGTGGCTTTAGCCTACTGTTGCTTGTGATAAAACGCCAATAAGCCAACACAAAAAACTGTCAAGAATCACCGTGGCCAATATTAATCGGGCGTTAGTGCGGCATCGGGGATAACGTTTTTATCCGGGCCGGCCGGGCCGAGCTCTCAGCGGCTGTCGGCTGTCAGTTTTTGCCGGTCGCCTGACAGCGAAGAGGCGTGGTAACTGTGTGGCCGGCTATGCGAGCCAGTGGCTAGACTAAGCTGATTATAGATAGGTTTAGATTGGTAAGTGATTGATTTCAGCTTTAGTTAGTAAGATTTTTTTGTTATTTGTAAGAAGTGGGATTTGAACTCGCTGGTAGAGCTGTGGAGTGGAAATGCGAGCTACACTAATTATAGGTGGGTATTTTATCATAGCTTTTCCCTTAACGGTTAGTCATCATCAGCAGCTCATTTGGTATCCCCACTGTTAGGGCACGAGCCTTCCCTGTGGATGGAGAGGGAGAACGGGCCTTAAACCACTACGCGAGCCCAGTGCGGATTGTGGGTTGTTAACGACTGCTTATGCATAATTGAATTTTTGAATTAAAATGTACTAACATAGTTATTAAGTGCATATTGTTATTAACCAAAATTGGATCTCTGAAATCTGAATAAATAAATTGAATTGAAAATTGAATGCAGCCGGGACCAACGGCTTTACGTGCCATTTGAAGCACGGATTAACTCGAGATGACAAATTTTTGATCTCATCCGATGACCGGCTTAATTTTAGCATACGCAGACTGGGCGTGTTAACCACTGCGCCATCGAGCCACTCTTCTTGGTTAGTGATTGATTTAAAATTAATTTAGTAACATGTTCATTTTAATTTCCACGCAAACCCGCACCGTTTGATTACCGTGTCAGCTACAATTATGCTATCGTGGCTCTGCCAGACCGGTGCACGAATCACAAGGCACAAACTTATCTTCGACTATTTCAAAACAAAATATTACTTATCATACTTTTTTCAAATGTGCCTATCGTCATTACTTTCAAATGTTGCAGATCCATAAATTGTATTGCGGTTATTCGCCAAAACAAAGAGCGCAATACGCCCAACGAATCGAAAGGTACACAAACTCGACTCCGTTGTGTGTTATGGCCCCATAAAGCGGAACCTCGCGGGTCGCGTCATGTCAGAAAATATATTTATATGCGACACACAAATATGACAGAAGTCACATTGAGGATGGGGCCGCGTGTTTGCGGGACGTATTACGTGCTGGAGTCACAAAAGAAGGAGACTGTAGAAAGAAAGCTTCACACACACGCGCTCGGGCAATGCATACATAGACAACCTTTCACGGACACAGAATCTCGCAACGGCTGCGCTCGGACTGTTCCAACCTGTTAGCTTAAACAAGAAAATTTAATATATATATATTTTTTAATTTTCTACTATGTGACGTGCGACTATGGTCTGAGCCGTAATGCGAAGTTATTATAAATATTTGCGTTATATTTTTTTACGTAAATGCACGCCCGTGTTAATCGTAAATTTGTATTTAGATAGTAATACATATGTCGTAATTAAATTAAGATATAACCTAAATCTCATAAAAATATATCAATTAAATGAAGGTATTGTGTAAGTATGTGGCTGTAAGGCCTAATTGCTTTACTCTTAGAAGAAGTCTTAGAAGAAGAAATTACTTTATGCACAAGAGCATAAAAACCCATTTTATGCAGCCTTCTCTCGACATTAAGAACAACTTTACGACCATGAGAAATGAAAAAGTATTTGTAGCGTAAGTTCAGTAGTGACAGTTTATCTTCACACACTTCATGCTACCAGAAATGCTGATGCGAAACATTTTATGTTCCACTCTGGAATAGAAAAAAAATAGCGATAGATGATAGTGCAGGAATTAAATAATAACACTGTACTGACCTTTTTGTTGAAAATTATTTTGTGGATTTAATTATGTTCTGTTCCGCGGACCATTACCGATCGGATCATCTGTAGTCCGCGGACCACCGGTTGGGAACCACTGGTGTAAGGAGTTAGTGCGAGTTGCTCGAGCGCGGTTTGTATTAAGCTTACGTACTAGGTCTCCTTATTTTATTTATTTATTTATTTAAAGGACAACCAACAAGACAAACACAAATAGAAGCAATAACTAAGTAGAATATTGTAAGCTGTGTGTTAGAGGCTGCCACGGCATGCAAAGTGGATAACATTTTATGAATAAATAATATATAATATTTTGCTTTAAACTATATAAACACTACCATATTCGATTATTTAATTATTTTATAACTATCAATAAATTTTAAAAGGTTACAAAAACACAAATGTTGAAAAAAATTTCCACGATCAGGATTTGAACCTTTGTAATTTGTTCGCAACAAAATTTGCGTATAAAATTATTTGAACATTTTTAAAGGTAACTAGAAATCAACCAGATCTACTAACTATCTGTTTCGATGTAAATATACACATTATGTGATTGCAAACCAAAATTAAAAAATTACACAAAAATATAACTATTCTTACCATTTTCTTACCATATGGTAAGAATATGGTAAGAATCGTTAATAATTACTCTATTACACAGAAATAGTTCGAAAAACCTTAAGTGTTTTTTTACTGAAAGCTAACTAGGGGTTCGAAAGAAAACAACTGTTCTTGGGAGCAATCACGATAACTTTTTTTTTATCTCCCCATCTATAGCGGGAAAACGCATTTTCACTGAAAAAAAATATATATCCTTATGCTCGTTAGTTGAGGATTCCGGGTAAAGTTCGCGTCCACCTTAGGGTCTTACATCAGGTGAGATGAAGGCGAAGCGCTAACCCGTCAGGAATTTGAAAAATCTTATTGGGGCCTGCCGAGGTTTCTCGCAGCAACACGACCCATCGGGATCTTTTGTGCAACTCCATCATTTCATTCTTTTTCCTCTGTAAAGATAGATGCCATAAGCTTGGCAACGTCCTTAAGAGCGAAGAGCCTGATTCCTCCGGTTTCGGATAGACCGACCCCAGGAGTCCCATTCCCATTCTTTTCCTAGCCAGAGAGTGGCAGTCACACAGTAGGTGCTGCATGGACTCAGTTTCCTCCCCACATGCCCTACACTGTTTCATAATAGATGTTGTTTTTAAATTAATTTTAATTGTGACGACTTCCGTGGTCGAGTGGTTAGGGCGCCGGGTCTGGCGTCGCTCCACCTCTGAGGTCCCGGATTCAATTCCCGGTTGGGTCAATTTAGAGAAAACTGTTTTTCTGATTGATTTCGGGTCTGGGTGTTTTTGTATGTTTATGTATATTTATGCGTTATTTTGTTTAACCATATTAACGAGTTTCAATAGAAGCTTATCTTGGGCTAGATAATTGGTGTGAGCGTAAACAAATTTTATTTAATTTATTTATTTATTTAATTATAACTGCATTTCATGCCGCCAATCAAATAAAATTATTTATCCCAAAATAAATTAGTTTTCTTCTGTCTCGCACAGAAGAAATTGGTCTACCTATTCTTTCAACCCAAGTCGTTTCCTAATCTATATTCAATTGTTTGTTTTCACAGAAGTATACCGTAGTGTTTAATTGACTGTAAACCCAGTAAGGCTCCACATTCTCCTAGAGACCCCTAAAGCCGTCGCACCGTGGCGTAACCCGTAAACTCGCCCGTAAACCTCAAATTGAAGCCTTTTACGTCTGAACCCGTTGCTGCAACAACAAACTTTTTAAAGCTTGCATATATCAGCGATGCGGCACGTGCAAACGTATTGTGCATTTTATGTATGTCATGTTGAATGCTCTTATACCACCTCTATTCGGCAATTTGGTTGTATAAGAACATTTTTATTTTCTTCGAAATTCAAATCGTAATTAAAAAAGTTTATTATTTGCCTATGACAATAAACTTTTGGCGGGAAAGTGAAGAGTCATGTCTGCGGTTTAGTTTTATTTTCTAATATTTGTGTTATTATCCGTTAAGTGTTCGTGAGTGTGCATGAGTGTTGGCAAATGAAACAAAACAGTGCAACGTCACTTTTCAAATTCTCTCAAGAAGTCCGCCCGAGAACTTAATAAAGCCCCACATCTTCACTGAGGTACTCGATGGGTTGGAGGGTATATCATTTCTCACTTCTCATTTCTATTATCATTCATCATCATCATACAGGAAAGAAATATTGTTTATTTATGTATTAGTTGTAAGGAAAAAATTACTTTGACACTGGCTAAATGTGCTAATCGAACAACGCCATCAACTAAATAAAAAAATATATTTGTAAAAGGAGACCTCACTCTGTCTTAATACTATGCATGTTACACGAATAGGTATATAATATTTATCTTACTATTAACCCGTCCCGCGCTGTAGGTATAATTAGCGGGCCACCTTGTGTACGACCGTGCGTTCACAGGGCGCGCGAGGACTTAACGAGATTATTACAATCTAGTAGTTGTCTTTGAGTGTCTTTATATGAGGAAATGTACACAGTTGAATATTATCCGCAATTGTTGTTAAAAAAAAATATTTTGACACAGTAAAGTTATCTTCACATCACGTCACCAAAGTTGTAGATTCACAATCATCTTCATCTTCATCATCATCAACTCAGCCAAAAGACGTCAATAAGCATCTCCAATACCTATTTCTGCGACATTAATAACTGGGTGCCTGGTAATAATTTGTATGGCAAAATTTCAACTGTTTTAGTATGTCGCCAGGAGGCGCTGCTTAAATGCCATACTAATTTTAGTTTTCGTAAACGTGATCGAATGAATACGGATAGTACCAAAAAAACTCACACTAAAATTAGACTATCATCATCATCATCATCATCATCAGCCGATACTAGTCCACTGCTGGACATAGGCCTCTCCAAGTGCACAAATAGAAATAGACTGAAATAAACCGTCTGTTAAGATCACCGGTTTAGACCCAGAGGTCTCGGGTTCGACTCCCAGCGGGGGGGGAGGGGGTACATGTTTGTGTACTCGGTTTGCTTGGGTTGGTGGTAGGACTTTTTTGTCCGCCTGGCTAGCTATCACCATCTTATCTAAATATGTCGCAATAACATCAATGTTTGTAGCATTGTTGTGTTCCGGCAGCTAGAGATAAGATAGCCAGTGCCTCACTAGTTGAGGTTCCCGGGTGAAGTGAGCTTCCATCATTGACCTTATCATCACTTAACATCAGGTGAGATCAAGGCACTGTGCTTACCCGTAAATATATATATATTTTTAAATACATTTAAATGAATTAAATGTATTTTTTTTTTGATTGAATGAAATAAGTTTAAATGAAAAATACAGCCATGATTTACACTAGTTTGAAATAAGATCAAGTAATAACAGTTTTATTGCGGTAAACTTTAAAGGCTTCAGTGGCCGTCCAATTTTTTGCCGTCCACAAACCCTTTACTTACTGAGCGAACAAGTTAATTAATAACCCCATCAGTGTGGACCGCGTGTTATGAACTGTGATATTTTATTAAACCTAGTGCCGGCCAGTCATTGCCCGTGATTGATAACGTGTAAGCGTGGACATGTTTTGTGAACGCTTTTGGATAAAACCGATTTATAGAAGCTTTTTATTAGTACCTTCATTGCTACAACGCCTGGGATATTGGGTAGGTATTTCAGTTATGAGTCCGTCGATGTCTTTTACAAATAATGCGCGAAAGTTCACACCGATTAGGGTTTAGCACCAGTGTTCGACAAGACCCAGTAATTGACATTCATCATTATCATCATCAGCATCAGCTCATTTATGTTTATGTCCCTATGGATGGATAGGGAGAACGAGCCATAAACCACCACGCAGGCCCAGTGCGAATTGGTGGTTGTTAACGACTGCTAATGCAGCCGGGACGTGCCTTCCGAAGCACGGAGGAGCTCGAGATGATACATTTTTGGTCACCCATCCGATGAACGGCGTTTGGGAAAGTTGCTTAACCTCAGCACTCGCAGACCGGGCGCGTTAACCACTGCGCCATCGAGCTCCTTCATTGACATTAGTTTCCTTTAATCGAAATAGGGGTAGGCGTCTGTCATTCCGTAAAATTTTAATGGAAATGTATTATACATAATATGATATTTTTTGGCCAGGAGCTGTGTCAATAACTGGGCTTAAAGTGTCGAACACTGGGCCACTACGATAGTACTACCTGCCTACCTACCTAGTACCTACTGTAGCGTTCGCATGTTTCGGGATGATGTAGCGTTCGCTACATTCGACCTTTTTTATTTCCGCTTATGGAGTTCTTTTTTATTTTTTTCACTGACGTTTAGCCTATGGATGAAGCTTTAGAATTTGAGATTAAGATTGGGACGAGGAGATTTTTTTTTGTTTGGAGTTTTTTGGTGAATTGGATTAAGATTTTACAAGAATTGTGTCCTATCTATGTACGAGTAGAACCTTTTTACGCGCCGTTTTATTTGTTTTATTTTTATTTTATACAGCTTTCTTTTAGCAAGCCAGTTCGAAATTTAAATGAATTCTTAAAAAGTTACCTCCTCGGTTGCCTGCCATGTTTCGGTGTAAAAAGTTCATTCCGTTTTTAAATAACACGACAGTTATGAGCTTTCATACTAATCTATTCGACTTGGGATTTTTATTTACTTTGCCGGCCGCTGCTGGTGTGTGTTCGACTATTACAGCAATTTCAATTTATGTCACAGAAGGTTGTCGAAATAATAATCCGTTTTCAAGCAAGTTTGCGGAAACTATTTTTTTGGTGACGGAAATTGCTATGACCTCCTTTACTGCGCAACCAGAACGAACTACGTTGATCTGGAGGCATCCACAAGCCATAAGCATTAAACCGCCTCTATAGTCTATGCTTACACTACCATTCACCACAACATCACAGACCAGGGGGTCTCGGGTACGATTCTCAGCAAAAAGTAGGTACATATTGTATCTACTCGGTTTGGATGACGGCACCAATAGCTTATATCTTGATAGCATGGTACCACGACAAATAGAGATATAAGAGCGAGAATATCAACCATGTCAGTTATCATCAGGTGAAATTTAATTCAAACGTCAAATGTTGAAAAAAACTTCACTTTACACCTTCAAACGAAATATATTTTCCATCGTTTTCTTCATTAAACGCCAATAACCAAGCCTATAATAACAGACAGGCCCGCGCCGCGCCTGATCACTCGCTGGCAAGTAATTATGTTTCAATCCTTCGTGTTTTTCATTAAGCCCGCCGCTTCTGATAAAAATTCAATTCCGTCGGCGGTCTGATGGAATTATGGAGTTGGCAGCCGGACGACTGGTCTGCGTTTGGGCAGACTAGCTTGGCGATTTCTTCGGTGACTGCTGTTCATGTTTCGAACGCTATTTTAGCTCCCCGTCTGACCACTGCTTCTCCTTCCATTCGGTTTTTTTCCCTGTATGATGATGATAAATGATAATAGAAATGAGAAGTGAGAAATGATATACCCCCCAACCCCTTGAGTATCTCAGTAAAGATGTGGGGGCTTTACTAAGTCCTCGGGCGGACTTCTTCAGAGAATTTGAAAAGTGACGTTGCACTGTTTTGTTTCATTTGCCAACACTCATGCACACTCGCGAACACTTAAAGGTTAATAATCCACCATTATTTCACATTAATATTCGACATAACACAAATTTTAGAAAATAAAACAAAACCGCAGACATGACTCTTTACTTTCCCGCCAAGAAGTCTTCTCCATTCAGTTGTATCAACCGTTTTTTTGATTGTTTTTTTTTTCCTTAGTTGATAGCTTTGTGCAGTTAACACATTTAGCCAGTGTCAAAGTATTATTTATACAAGTTATATATAAATATACATATTTGCTTTGAAGTAATAGATGATGATGATGAATGACAATAGAAATGAGAAGTGAGAAATAAAATACCCACCAACCCCTCGAGTATCTCAGTAAAGATCTTGAGAGAATTTGAAAAGTGACGTTGCACTGTTTTGTTTTATTTGCCAACACTCATGCACGTTCACGAACACTTAATAATCCACCATAACACAAATTTTAGAAAATAAATCTAAACTGCAGACATGACTTTTCACTTTCCCGCCAAGAAGTCTTTTAACGACTTTGTAAAATAGTTTCTAACAATTTTTTCTTTTTTTACAGGTAAGAAATAGCTGGCTGGTTTTCTAGGCTGCCTGCCTCATATAAATGAGTACCTATTTCTTTTTTTTTTTCAAATAATTAGGTACGAAGTATTTATACCATCATCGGTGAAACACTATTGTGCAGCTGATAGATGTACGAATGGCGTGACAGACACGTAGCGCGGAACGCATCATCATTACTCATGGCTTTAATTCCGCCTACTGCTGCGTGGAAGCCTCATTCACACCATTCCTAATCGTCGATGTTGACCTTTTCACTATTTATTTGTTTTTTTATTGGATTTTATTTGAAAAGAAAGTGTACTGGTCGTCTTCAGCCTAGTCAGTGTTGCCGCCATAAATATATTATATGCTCCGAGGTTACCGAGGTTGCAATTGTGGCGAGAACTTTTTGGTTAATTTTGACACAACAATATGGAAGCGGTTTGCCTTCATTTAATCTCCTATCTTATCTCTAATTGTCAAGATACAAGAATGCTACTAATATTGCTGTTCTTTGTATTATATTTATGTTTATTGAAAAAGTCATCTAGAGCTTTTCTTAAGCTTTCTTCTAAGCCTTGCCTTATTCATTTAGATTGAATAAAAAAAAACACATGTTTAAAAAAATTCCATGAGCAGGATTTGAACCTGCAACCCTTCTGACATACCGGGTGCAGGTTCAAATCCTGCTCGTGGAAATTTTTTCAACATTTGTGTTTTTGTAATTGCTCGCAACAAAATTTGCGTAAAAAATTATATAAACAAAACAAAACATTTTATAAACAGCTTACCTACTTCTTAACTGATCTTTAGTATTTGTAAAAATATTATAATCAGGTGTTAACGACGGTAGTTGTTGACATTGAATGGGCGCCTTTGGCTTTCAAAGTAAAAAGTAAATAGTGTTGAATAATTTCGGCGGGCTGGTTAGAACCACGGTAGCTCAATTGGGAGAGCACCTGACCCGGTATGTCAGAAGGGTGCAGGTTCAAATCCTGCTCGTGGAAATTTTTTCAACATTTGTGTTTTTGTAATTTTTTGCAAATTTGTGTTAAAAATTATATAAACAAAACAAAAACATTTTAGTTTGAATAGTTAATAATTTACTCACAAAAAACTAATTGCCTACTCCGGCTATTGGTAATTCCATATCACTATGATATCAGAAGTTCCTCGGCAGCAAACGTTTGCGCGCGAAACTTCGGTTTTATCGGTAAACTTTTAACGGCACGATTATCCATAAATTTCCTGTCTTTGCATCTGCAATAAACAATTATGATCGAGTTGATTTAGTGTTCCCCGAAACGTATTTTATCTCTAACGCTCTAGATAACATTGACGATTGACGATACTCGAAGTATTTCGAATTGAAATAAGTATGTTTGCGTAATAGTATTCTTATTTTTCATGCGATATATATGTTAGGTTCTAACAATAGAAACGCTTGCTTCTTGAGCGCAAAACAGTTTACAACGCGTTGTGGTCACTAAAAATTCTACATGGCGAAATTCGTGAGTAGCTCTTGTAAAATCGCCCATTGTGGCAAACACAGAAAGACCACATAGCGAATTTGGTGTTGAGACTAGACGCTAGACGCGTTATGCTCGAAAAGCATGAGCTTTTCGAGAACAACGCGTTGTGGCATTAAGGAAAATCTATAACGCGTTCTGAGTCCTGGTTGAATCAACCACAACACGACAGACAGGTTGTGACTTGCCGGCTCAGGTACTGCATATCAGAAATACCTTTTCTCAACACCAGATCATTTTATGTCCTCACTGATGGGGCACGAGCCTTTCCTATGGATGGATAGGTAAAGCGGGCTATAAACCACCACGCGGGACCAGAGCAGATTGTTGTTTGTTAACGGCTGCTAATGAAGCCGAGACGGCAAAACGTGCCTTCCGAAGCACGGAGGAGCTTGAGATGATACATTTTTGGTTCCCCATCCGATGACCGGCCTTTGTGAAAGTTGCTTAACATTAGCAATCGCAGACCGGACGCGTAAACCCAGTGGTTTAGCGCAGTCGCTATCGAGCTGCTCAGAATACTTACATATCAGAAAGTACCGATAAAACCGAACACCGGTATCAAGGCAATTACACGCCCCAATCAGAAGTTGCCTGGCGCCGAAGAATCCGGCGAAGTTCACCGCAACTTTGGGTGCATGCTCGACATGATAATGGCTGCACTTTCAGTTCGAAACTCGATCGTTTATCCTCGATCTTACACGACAGCTAAGAAGTTTGGGGCCTACTATTGATCTGTTGAAGCGGCGTAATTAAAACCTTTTTTGGTATCGACAGAGCTGTCACAAATAAAAAAAATATCTACAATCATTTAATATTTAAAAAAAAACAATAATCAATGATTAAGGTACCAGTCGGCCGCTGACTCCACGCAGCAGCACAGCAGACGACGTGTCGTCGCGACACTACTGGTTTCTATGTATTTCTATGACGACGACGCCGAGCGACGTTTTTACGAATACTTATATAGAAATACAACAAGTGTCGCGACGACACGTCGTCGTCTGCTGCTGCTGCTGCGTGGAGTCGGCTGCCAACTGGTACCGTAAAGGTACCAGGTACCTTAACGTTATAAATAATTTTACGCAAAAAAAGTGAAAAATAAATCCGCGAGCGGGAATCAAACCAGCACCCATGACGTGCCGGGTCACGATAGCGTAGTGCATCTGACCCGGCATGTGGGGTGCGGGTTCGAATCCTGCTCGTGGAATATTTTTAAACACTGGTTTTTCATCAATGATTATGTTACGAACGAAGCATGGTGTATATTTATAAACAAACAACACAACTGCACGACAAAATAAGTACAGGTACAAGTACTGTTTGAAGTGCGCTTCGTTTTCGCCTCTTAATATTAAGTAAAATAATGTCAAACCGTTAGAACAAATAAAAAATATAGTATCACGTTTGTTATATCCAAATTTAAACACGCCTTCTCGCTATTACTGAAATCTACCTATAGAATCATCAAATAAACATTCACAATAAACGAAGTGTCCCAGTTATCACTAATGACAGTATCAACAACCTTTTCAAAGTTACCCTCGAACGCGTGCCTCACGTCTCCATTGAAAAGTGATACTCAACACGCCGCCCGGCTGCCTGAGATAATTTGACTTCGGCTTTGCGGGCTGAGAGCCACCCCAAACATTTTGAAACAGGACGCGTTAAGCTTAGAGAGTACCTGTCCTACCCGACAGCGACTGGTATTAGCCGGCAACATTTCCTTGCTATCTTTGACCGGTATTAACCGGTTCAAGTTATCTACTCTGTGCAGGCTTGAACAAAGCATTTTGGGATATTTTTTTAAACTTTTTTTTATTAAGTTTACATTACAATAAATTAAACACTTTTGAATGCCACTACGCTATCGGTTGTATTGTAAGTAAGAAGGAAGATTTTCTACTGAGAATAAACTCATTATCATAATTTAATGCCATCTTCATACTTAAGTTGGAAGATCAGGTGGACGAGCCGAATATCATCGGGGAGATAAATGCTCACAGACTTCGCTGGCTCGGCCACCTCGAGAGGATGGGAGAGGATCGTGCGGTAAAACGAGCTTACATGGGATGTCCTAGTGGCCGACGACCGGTTGGACGACTCAGGGACCGCTCTAGGAGGTCGAGGTCTTTAAGGACTTGCGCGAGCTCAACGCAGATGACTGGCACCAGGTGGCGCAGGACAGACCCAGACATGACTCTTATTATCGGAGGCCAAGACTCACTTTGGGTTGGTGTGCCATTCTAGTTAGTTCATACTGAAGTTTGGAGATCAGTGTACAAAATTTTCTCCCATAAGGCTTGTTTTAATTAGCGATAACTAAGTCCAGTCCACTTTTTGATGTCGTCCATTTGCGTCGCGGACGTCCCTGAGCTCTCCTTCCCGGAATTTTCCCTTCAAGGATTAGCCTTGGGAACTCTTATAAGAATCCTCTCTGCATGTGACCGAAAAAGGCGACCTTTTTATCTCATGACTGTAGACATCAGCTCTCTTCTGCAGTTGGGCTTCTCAAGTACCTTGGCGTTTTAGGTAAAACTAGTTCAATCGGGTCGGGTTGTTATCTTGAACATCATGCGTAGAGTCCACATTTCAAACGCTTGCCACCATATTTGTTTCAGCAAGACCTACGTTTCGCAGCCATATAAGAGCGTAGACCAAACGTAGCATCTCATAATGCGGTGTCTTTAACAATATTTTGGGATCGCACAGGACTTAAGACAATTTATGATTATATACTCATCATCAGCTCATTTTATGTCCCCACTGCTGGGGCACGAGCCTTCCCTATGGATGGATAGGGAGAACGGGCCATGAACCACCACGCGGGCCCAGTGCGGATTGGTGGTTGTTAACGACTGCTAATGCAGCCGGGACCAACGGCTTTACGTGCCTTCCGAAGCACGGAGGAGCTCGAGATGATAAATTTTTGGTCACCCATCCGATGACCGGCCTTTGCGAAAGTTGCTTAACCTCAGCTCTCGCAGACCGGGCGCGTTAACCACTGCGCCATCGAGCTCCTCGATTATATACTGATCTTTCAATATTTGTAAAAATATTAAGATCAGATGTTGATGACGTAGTTGTCGACATTGAAAAGGGTTCCTTTGGCTTATAAAGTAAAAATATGTAGATAGTGTTGATTAATTTCGGCGAGTTGGATTGAGTCACGATAGCATAGTTGGCAGTGCACCTGACCCGCCACGTCGTGCGGGTTCGAATCTTGCTCGTGGATTTTTTTCAGCACTTTGTCTTTTTTCAAATTAAGACAATTTGTGAAAAGCAGCCTTAGCTTGACCATTTCTACATTTTACCTCTTCTATATGGACTCTTCTAAACTCCGCAAGGGCATTTATTTCAGAGCATCAAGTATAGGAAACGTTTCTTAAATGAAATACGAAATGTGAGACATTATTATCTTAACACCTTTATTCTATATTCACAAACACAAAAGCGTAAATCAAGATATGTATATGAGTAGTAAGAAAATATAAAATATTCGTACGTATCTATCTACTAGCAGCTGCCGTCCTATATCACGCAAGGATATGTCACAATCACAATAGAAAGAGAATGAATAAATTTGGAGATCGTGTCAGAAAACTTTACATAATATATTGTATATCTGATAATGTTTAGCTACTGTTTAAATCGTTTTGAGAGAGCCCAAGAATGAGTGTAATATATACGCCAGTTATCATTGTATAATCATCATCATCATCATCATCATCATCATCATCATCATCATCATCATCATCATCATCAACTCATTTTGTGTTGCTGGAGCACGAGCATTCCCTATGGATGGGCCGGAAGAACGGGCCATAAACCACCACGCGGGACCAGTGAATATCGGGTTGTTAACGACTGCTAATGCAGCCGGGACCACCGGCTTTACCAATACCAATAAATTTTTGGTCACCCATCCGAGGACCGGCCTTTGCGAAAGTTACTTAATTTCAACATTCGCAGACCGGGCGCGTTAACCACTGCGCCATCGAACTCGTATAATATTATAAATTATTATATAATATTGTATATTATTTGATTACCATTCGTTTTCGTTAATAAATTCGCGTGTGTTACAAATTTTTTTGAGACATCTACACTACGGTATTATGCACATTTAATAATGGTTAATAGATTGTTTCATTCGAAAATAAGCTCTATTAAACTATTCATATTATTTAATGAGTTATAATATCCTCACTCGAGTTCCTAATACTTATAATAAGGCAACAAGGCGATACCGAACTCAATTTTTTTATGCCACATCTTGAATGTTGGAGAAAAACTTGACACTCACAAGTCGCATCAAATGTTTTCGCATATATATTGTAAATGTTTCCTTCCCCAATAATGGAGTATCCAAACACGCCGTCATTTGCGTAAACAGGTATTTTGGTTACTCGCCTTTGCAAAGTCTATATCGGATATATCTTGTGACAACACAAGGGCTTACGATGCTTCAAAAACTGTGATCTTAGGTGATCGGAATGAATTTATATGATAGTTTTTTAGTTGTACTTTTGATTTGTTGTACTGAAGATGTTCCCGCACCTAAATAAATTCGTAAAAATAATGTGTGATAACATTTTTGATGTGTTTGTTGATCAAAATAAATTTAAATAAATATTTTAGATAATTGTAAGGTTTATTTAGTTTAATTTAATAAGAAGCAAAAGTAGCACTTCTCAAGATATTTCTCTAAGATACATAACAATTAGACAAACTTAATTAGAAAATACAAAAACAATATGGATTTTTTTTTTGTTTTTTTTGCTTGTCTGAAACTGATTGTTTCGTTCTCATAGTGCCTTCGTTGTTGCTTCAATATTGTATACGAGTATTAAATAGAAATTACACATAATTTTTAAATGTTATTTCCATTGTAATAGATTCACTTACACATTTAAAAATACTGCAACAATTTTTATACTTAGTGTATTTAAGCAGTTATACGTGTATTGGGTTTGACAACTGTCTGGACCTTTAAGGCTATCAGTAGCTATTTAAATGCATATTCTAGTTTAATAACTGTTGATCTTCCTATTTTTATTTACCATTCTTATCCCGCTGTTGGCAGCCCTGCACATCGTATTTGCGTGTGCGGCGAAGTGTGTCGGCAAAGACAAAGGGATAGGCTGATATGCTGATGTATTCGGTTATTCGTTAGCGTGCCATCTATTGATTCCTACTTACATTTCCTATAGCTGCTTATTATTGTGAATGTGGCATTTGGATATGTGTGACAGTCGTCGCGGTTGCGAATCATGACAGTTTCTTTTGTTTTTAACAAGTTTTGAGATAGATAAGACATAAAATAATGTGGACGATTCAAATTAGCAGATTGTAGGCCCTAGATTCTACGCCTTTAGTTATACGTGGCTACAGGCGTTTTTCGTGGAAACGTAGTGTAGGACGACCTCCGGCCAGGTGGGATGATGACCTGCGAAAGATTGCAGGCAGATGCTGGACCGAAAATATCCGAATATTACCCGACTTGGAAAATAAACCTAGTACCTAGGATATTAGGCTAACTATTTTACCACTCGACCACCGCGACGTTGTCATATACTAATTAAATATATTAATTGTAAATTCCATGAGAATTAAAGCATATACAGTCACGCGTAATAATAAAATGTAAACAATTCTAACCGCGTATAGAACGCAACTAACATCACACGAGCTATGCAATTATGTACGCGCTATAATTTCCAAGTCGGGCAAAGGGTGCTTCGGATATTTTCGATGCATAGCCCGGGTTTGTGATCACAAACGCGCATTCGTGATGGTGGTATCAATTTTAGCAATGACATGAATAAAATCGCGTATAGAACGCAACTAACATCACACGAGCTATAAAATTATGTAGTACGCGCTATAATTTCCAAGTCGGGCAAAGGGTGCTTCGGATATTTTCGATGCATAGCCCGGGTTTGTGATCACAAACGCGCATTCGTGATGGTGGTATCAATTTTAGCGATGACATGAATAAAATCGCGTATAGAACGCAACTAACATCACACGAGCTATAAAATTATGTAGTACGCGCTATAATTTCCAAGTCAGGCAAAGGGTGCTTCGGATATTTTCGATGCATAGCCCGGGTTTGTGATCACTAACGCGCGTTTGTGATGGGGGTATCAATTTTAGCGATGACATGAATAAAATCGCGTATATAACGCAACTAACATCACACGAGCTATGCAAATATGTACGCGCTATAATTTCCAAGTCGGGCAAAGGGTGCTTCGGATATTTTCGATGCATAGCCCGGGTTTGTGATCACTAACGCGCATTTGTGATGGTGGTATCAATTTTAGCGTTGACATAAATAAAATCGCGTATAGAACGCAACTAACATCACACGAGCTATGTAATTATGTACGCGCTATAATCAAAGTGAACACTAACGTTGTCCTTCGTGTGCCCCTATTACAAACAAACATTACCAATAAATTATCAATTGATGTATCGCAAATAATTGTTTGGAAATCGGATTGAACTATTTTGACAACCTCCTTCAAGATAAAATGCTGGCTGGTCAAATACACGCAACATCGGCCGGCAAAGTTTTTATTTTTTTTTCTTTAGTTGATGGCTTCGTCCGATTAGCACATATAGCCAGTGTCAAAGAATATTTTCTTACAAGTTCTACATATAAATAAACAATATTTCCTTCCTGTATGATGATGATGATTGATAATAGAAATGAAAAGTAAGAAATGATATACCCCTCAAAGACAGAATAGAAATTCCCCATCCCCTTGAGTATCGAGGCGAGGTAAAGATATGGGGCTTTACTAGGTCCTCACGCGGACTTCTTGAGAGAATTTGAAAAGTGACGTTGCACTGTTATGTTTCATTTGCTAACACTCAACACGCTCACAAACACTTAACGGATAATAATCCATCATTATTTAACATTTTCGACATATTACAAATTTAAAAAATAAATTTAAACCGCAGACATGACTCTTTACTTTCCCGCCAAGAAGTCTGCCGACAAAGTTAGTATGAAAACTCTTAACTGTCTCGTTATTTAAAAATGATAACGAATATACCCCCCGATGGCAACCAAGGAGATAACTTATCAAAAACAATATTTGAATTTCGAACTGTTTTCGTATACTAACGGGTTTTGAATGTGTAGTACGATGTGGTACGAGTATGTGAATAGATAAAAATGGTACCTACTATAAAAGTGGTGATGGAAGCTCGATGGCGCAGTGGTTAACGCGCTCGGTCTGCGAGTACTAGCAAGCTAGCGAGGTTAAGTAACTTTCGCAAAGGCCGGTCATCGAAGGCACGTTAAGCCGTTGGTCCCGGCTGCTAGCAGTCGTTAACAACCACCGCATCGCACTGGGCCCGCGTGGTGGCTCCGTTCTCCCTATCCATCCACAGAGCCGCAGCAGTGGGGACATAAAAATGAGCTGATGATAAAAAGTGGTTAAGCTAAATAACTTTAATTAACTTTTAGCCATATAACGATACCACAAAACCGCATTTTGAGGGATTACCTTTAAATTTATATCGTACCTTCGCCGTAAATTTTACGTGACCTATAAAATAAGTCTGAGAAATCCACAAAATCCTGATCTAGATCGGTACAGAAATGAAATGGCTGGACCTTTCTCTAGTAGACCGTGCTCGTAAAACGGACGGGTCATAATAAAATCGACAATGGACGAAATCACGTATGATAAATTCAAAGCGGGAAGATCGCCACGATTTTAAATTGACTTCTTGAAAATGTATGTATTATACCTACCGACCTTCTATTATTCGTCAGTGCTAGTATTGTGGCTAGCTAAAACTATAATCGATTGACAAACATCAAATAACTTGTTGTTCTAATGTTGCAATAAATATTGCATTTACCACAACACTACAATCGAATCGCACCCATCGGATTGTGTCGCATCTCTAGCGGCTTCTTTTTTTTACTCGGCCATTTTTGTTTTTACATATTCCATATACACAGTTATTATACACTCCTAAAGAAATTTTACCTTTTTTATTAATCCGCAGAAATCCTCAAAATCCCAACATAATGCATGATAGAATAACATGGTTATTGAGTGACCATAATAGTTTAAAAAGTTAAGTTATGTTAAAGTGGTGAAAATCGTGTCTCAGTAACCTAAATTTTGACAGCTGATATTCTACTGTGATTTCCTCAGCAGTAGAGGATTTCGGTTTAAGTGCCTTATTGTTGCTTACGAACTGAGCCACGATTCTCATGATGTTAAACTTCTCCATAATATACTTTTTTCCTGATTTTGTCATTAGTCCCTTATTTCAAATGTCAAATTTAGAAAACTAAGATAGATGGACGTTTTAAAATAGCAAAATGAAGAACCTGTAGTAAATATATCTCCGCACTTCATTTAAAGCACTGAATCTTATATATTCGAGATATATAAAGTTAAAATGCAAAGCAATATAAAACTCTAATATATCGACTATCGCTACTCCTACACCGCGCCGAGACAATACCGTTCCTTTGGGAGCCGATGACGTCAGATAAATAAAAACATAAGGGCTCAGCGCTTTTACCTCAATCATAGTCATAAATCAGTATTGTTGTATCGATAACTCTGTGTTTCGAACTCGATACGCCTCTACTTTACTGAGACGTTGTAGGACTATTCACATTTAGTGTTGATATGGAAAATAGTGTTGTTATCTCTCTTGTGTTAAGTCAGTTGCAGAGTTTCGTTTTGTTATCATCAGTAGAATTTATGTCCCTACTGCTAGGGCACAAGCCTTCGCTACGGATGGATAGGGAGAACGAGCCGTAAACCACCACGTGGGCTCTGCGGATTGGTGGTTGTTATCTACTTGCTTAACCTAAGCCATCGCAGAATCGGGCGCATTAACCACTGCGCCATCGAAGTCCTAGGAGTTACGTTTAAATTCATCTTAGTTCGTAATCTTTATCTAGATTATTATTAGCAGTTTGTTGGTGCGTCAACGCCTCGGCCGTTGATATAATAAACAACCTAACTACGTAGATAACAAGCAACATCAGTGGCTGAACGTATAGATGCCGGGATTGAATGCGAGAAATCGTGGGTCAATTACCATTTAGAAGTGAACCCACTGACTACCACAAGCATATTAGCCTTTTGTGTAGACTAACAGGGCTATTATAAATGTTATAATAGAAGAGTTGACAACTACAATAACAAATTCCAGAACATTAACCCCCTTATTTATAAAAACTATTTAAGCATTATTTAGTTAATCATTGTTTTGTCTCTTTTTCTCAAATTCAACATGACGTTTGTGTGACGTTGACAAAACAATATTTAACTAAAATGTTTTTGTTTATATAATTTTTAACGCAAATTTTGTTGCGAACAAATTACAAAAACACAAATGTTGAAAAAATTTCCACGAGCGGAATTTGAACCTGCACCCTTCTGACATACCGTGAATAATTTCGGCGGGCTGGTTAGAAACACGATAGCTCAATTGGGGGAGCACCTGACCCGGTATGTCAGAAGGGTGCAGGTTCAAATCATGCTCGTGGAAATTTTTTCAACATTTGTGTTTTCTTAACATTTAACTATATAATGCTTAAAAGTTTTATGAATGAGGGGGTTAACGTATAAATAACATTACGTAACAGATCTTTTAACTTAAAAACATTAACCTATTTATTATTTTACCTTATCATGATTTTTCTAACCTAAAAAGTTTTTAATAAACACTCAATTGACGGAAAACAATAGTGACGTCATAGTTTTCCTGCAAAGTATTTCTATTGACTTACCAGTCAATTGCCCAATTGCATTAATATCTTTAAATACATCAAATAGCCATTTTCCAACAACTCTTTATTGAAATACCCGAAAAATCCGGCTCGTAGGACCATTTACAAGGCTCCCACGTTAATATGTAAATGGATATTTCTCGGGTCGCTCGCAGACCGGACATCAATCAAAAGCAATGGTGCCCAAAACTTTACTTATATTGGTTTCGGGAACCTTAAAAATTATAATAATATTACCGATTGAATAGTTTTTATAGATAATAATAACTTAGTGGAAGTAGGAAACTGCATGCCTTATTAGCAGTGATCAGAATGAAGATGGCCAAAATCTCTAAAGTGGCCGACAAGAGATAAATAAGAGTGGTGTAATGTTTTTCGAGAGATACCAGTAATTGTAGGGTGACAGGTATCATGTGTCAGATGTTAGCCGTTTTAAAAACAATAGAGGTGGATAAACCGGTAGTTAAGATTCAATTTAGGAGATTTTTATGATATGTATGTATAAAAAATAAAAGCGTGGTTTCCATTGTGATGGGTAGTAATGGATTTGATATATAGTATGATGTTTTTTATACTATTTCCGGGATCCGGGATTCGGTACAAAAAATTTGGTGGTGTTAAACACTCTTAGTAATATCTTGTCAGCAAGCTAATTCATTACTCACTACAAAAGTAGCGCGAGTTAATGACTATTGATATTATTATTGCCAATCATAATAACGATAGTAATTAACTCTAGAAAAATTACAATATTATACAAAAAATAAAAGGCAAGTAGGTACTAATTAAAGATCATATATCTAGTAATAATACTAGTTAAAAAAAAATGGAACTATCTATAATTTTTAGCACGTACGTACCTATACGTGTAGTATTTTCATATAAAACTATCATGCAGACAGTTTCGACATATCATTTTTATTTGCTAACATTTGAATTGGCAGATAATAATTTAGTAAAAAACATTAGTAAGTATTAATATTTTGAAGAAAAAAATTTTTGCAGGTTGACTGCCACTCGCCCGGGCTTAGACACATAGAAACTCAATTGTTTATATAAGTATTGGGTCCTTACCTATGAAATTGACGTTTTTTCTCACTTATTAATAGGTGTATTACTAAAAACACAAATGTTGAAAAAAAATTTGCACGAGCAAATCCTGCTCGTGGAAATTTTTTCTACATTTGTGTTTTTGTAATTTGTTCGCAACAAAATTTGCGTTAAAAATTATTTGAACATTTAGGTGTATTACTTCTAAAAGTCAATACCGGTTGTTAATATTATTATACACCTTTAACTAGGACTTCAGTAATAATAATGATTATTCATTTAGTGTCTTTATCGCCCAATTTTTCTTTTAAATTGACTTCTTTTTCGTTAGCGGAATTGACCTTTTGTTTCATTGTAGCTTTGAAGGGACTTGATTTTCTTCTTTTTAATGTCTGCAATATTTAACTACTGAAACAAACACATACTCTACAATTTTTATAGTGTTAACATAAATAGATGCTAAGAAAATTAAAAAAACGTTAGTATGAAAAGTATAATTTTATAAAAATCTACATACAAAACGTCAATTTCATAGGTAAGGACCTAATATTTTATTTTCCTTTGTTATTTTAGTTCACTATTTACTGTAATTTGTTTATTTCTGAATGAATAAACAAAACAAAAAACAGTTAAGGTAGCTAGGTACAGACGCCTACACATCAATCAACCTATCCAAAATTGTAAAATTTTAAATGTTCAAATAATTTTTAACGCAAATTTTGTTGCGAACAAATTACAAAAACACAAATGTTGAAAAAATTTCCACGAGCAGGATTTGAACCTGCACCCAGAAGACATTCCGGGTCAGGTGCTCTTCCAATTGAGTCAGAAGGGTGCAGGTTCAAATCCTGCTCGTGGAAATTTTTTCAACATTTGTGTTTTTGTAAATTTTTTTCAATACATTTTCAAACACATGCATTAGGCATAAAGTTCAAAGTCTATTGAGGAAATTTGAGTGGTAGGTTGCGTGTGTACTTCAGTGATTGAAGATTTCCATCTTCGGCATTTTCGTAACCATCATTCATAACATACCATCAGGCGAGATTCATCTCAGCCTTAGCCGTCTCGAGTATAAAAAAATATTGAATTATGTTATGATGCCTAATATTCTCTCCCTTAAGTAGTCGGGGGGTATAACGTATTATACATACTATATGAATTGGCGTCGATTAGTACTCTCATCAATCAAAATCGCCCCAAGGGATCATCCACCGTTCATAAGAGCGAATCGATCCTCAGGGTCTGTTCACACTTTCTTATTTTGATTATTTCTAAATGCAAGTACATTACATTGTATAAGAGTCGCCTAACCGCCTCTGTGGTCTTGTTGTCCGCCTGCCTAGCTATCACCATCTTATCTAAATATGTCGCCATAACATCAATGTTTGTAGCATTGTTGTTTTCCGGTAGCTAGAGATAAAATAGCCAGTGCCTCAGTAGTTGAGGTTTCCGGGTGATGTGCGCTTCCACCATTGGCCTTATCATCACTTAACATCAGGTGAGATAAAGGCACTGTGCTTACCCGTAAGGTATTTCAAGAAAACCTAAATATCCTTTTTGTTTAATAAAAACAACAGCATCGTCTTGATAACCGTGTTTAGCCCTACCAGTCCATCTCCGTGTGGTGCCGAGGATAAAAAATTGCACCACCCCATCTCGTGGGTGTTTTAGAAAGCGACTAAGGGTCCATTCCAGAGAATGGGCAGCACCGTCTCTGTGATTACTCTCAACTGCCATCGCCAACCCGCCTGCCAAACTTGGTGATTATAGCAAATTCCCCTGGTCATCCAAAATCTCCACAATCATTTGTGGAGATTTTGGATTTTGACTTTAGCTGAAATGATGATGAATGATTAGGCCATCAGACTCTCAGACTAAGTCAAGACGTCTCAAGACGCTTAAGTTGTAATCCATAATGAGCCTTATTCAACGTCACATGGCCTGAACTGCCAGAAATACGTATTCGCGTAAACTTTAGAAAACAAGATAAAATTTTACTAAAAATATCAAGCAGTCTTTGGAAGCACGAGTGGAAATCGTTGATCTTTTCTACTGAAATTCTACCTTATAACTACATTGTCAATGCAAAAATTAATTGATAAAAATATGAAGAATTTAATGTCATTTCATCAATGGTAAGCTGCCTCAAGTTATGTATATAAGACCAACTTTTTAAACTCATTCTTATGAACGAAACTAAGACAGAAATCACACTTCATGCCTGCAGGTACGTAGGTACGAAGTGTGCACACTGCCCGGTCCAACTTAACAACGTTTGCAACTTCAAAGTTTGACGAAGTTTGAAGTTAATTAAGAAGATCCATCTAAAATGTTATTTTAAGGAAATTGCTGATGTAGATCTGACGGAGCGCCGAGAGAATTGGCTGGAGTGTTATCATGTCAAAGTGGCAATCACAAAAAAGCTTAAGGTTTTTTCCACAGCTAATCGGGTGGTATGTGAGGATTTTTGACAGCTACTTTAAGATAGGCAAATTGATGATAAGCAGAAGCAGAGTCCAGATACGAGGACAATTAGTGAAGCAGGATTTTGCCTCACAACCCGTCCTCACCTTGCTTAGCCGCGAGTTGCACTGAGGTACTAGCTCTCTTATCCTAGCTGCCGGAACACGACAATGCTATAAACATTGATGTTATGGCGATAAATTTAGATAAGATGGTGGTAGTTAGCCAGGCAGTCACAAACAAGCCCTATCACTAACCAAACCGAGTACACACACATGTATCCCCGCTGGGAATCGAACCCAGGACCTCTGGGTTTGGGACCGGTAGTCTTATACTCGTAGCTACTCTAGTAGCGGTTTACTAGAGGTGGTTAAAGGTGTCGTAAGTGTAACTGTGTTCTAGACTACGATCAATAATAGTTATTGATAACACTCGGACAAACTCGAAGACTTTTCAGTGACATCGAATATTCCGTTGCCATCTGGGCATTGGACACCGAACAAACAGTATGAATCAAACGCATCCGGCGTGCTGCACAAGGCGCAAACTTCGGTCCCCTGATACATTTCATATATCACTGTTGTTCGGAGTTTACGCGAGCACTACATTATGAAAACCTCGCATTTTTCTCCATTTATTATATTAACCTGACGTTTCTTTGGAGGAATACATTTTTGATTTTTTTTTTACTTACACAATACACTTACACTCGCGTGGGGAATATATAACCCCAATTTTAAAGGTACAATAAAACATATTTTTAATGACATACTTTTATTTTTATTATAAAAATTATAAAAAGACAACATTGTTTTAAATTGTAATAGTATCCATAATCAACATTATTATAAACTTTTAAAGATATGAAATTTTAAATTTAGGAACTTTTTAATCAATACATTTATCACATATCATAGTAGAATGGTCGTGACAGACTTGCTGGTGGCATTTGGCACACATAAATCTTATTTTTTTATCCTTCGACCTTGGGCAAATATGGCACCTTTTATAAGTTGTCGATGGACCACCTCTGGAAGTGGGGCCAGGATCTTGAACTTGAGCATTTCTTTTTAGCCGTTTTTGTATGGCTCTAGGCAGTTGTGGTATAGTTGATCGAGTTTGTTGGTGAGCCTTTACCAAATCAACTGCAAGATGCTTCAAAAACTCCCTTCTTGATATTCCGTGGTCAATTTTATTTTTATAAATGACATAAGCATTGATACCAGCAACGTTGAGAAGGTGATAAAATATAACCATAGGCCATCTCTTTGTACGTCTGCCGACGTTATAGTTAGCACACATTTGGTCGTTGGTATCTACACCACCTTTCGTGCGATTGTAGTACAAAATAATTTCCGGTTTCTTCTTTTCACTTTCGACTATTGTATTGTCATGATGCATTGTCGAAATCAGCAGTACAGCTTTAGATTTCTTTGGAACGTAAGAGCAAAGTGTTACGTCTTCTTGGAAACCAAACAGACTGGAATGCTCAGCTCGTGTTCGTTTGGGCTGGAAGCAAGTTGGAATTTCCAGCTTATTCTTGCGAATAGTTCCAACCATAGTAAGCTGGTGATCTTTTAGAAGCGTATTTGCAAGAGGGACGCTAGTGAACCAGTTGTCCATCGTAACGTTTCGACCAGTACCCCAAATGGGTTCTGTCATGCGCTTTACCAAACTTACTGTATCATTAGGCATTCGATACGGACCCTCAGGTTGTACTCCAGGATAAATCTCAAATTTTAGTAAATAATATGTTGCCGAGTCTACGAGTGCATAATGTTTTATGCCGTACTTCGTGGGTTTGTTGGGCATATAAACAACACCAGAAAATCTTCCTCGAAAGGCAGGTAATTGTTCATCTAGGGTGACATTTTCAGACGCAGAGTAATTATTGATGAAATTATTATTCATCAAATCAGTGAACTCTCTGACTGCTGCTAGTTTGTCTGTCATTTGTCTTTCAAATCTGGTATTTTTGTCATCAAAACGAACACATCTTGATATAAAAAGAAATCTGTTGAATGACATTGTGTTTTGAAAAAACTCGATGCCTGTTCCATCGGTAGCCCACAGATCTTTGAAGTTCAAGTGAGATGAACGCAGCACGCCAGACATGTAAAGCAGACCTAGGTAAGCCAAAAGTTCTTCGTATTCTAGGAATTTGCAATCACGTTCGCGTTGAAACTTTTCTTGTATTGATTTTATGTAATCGTTGGTCTGTTGCAGTACTAAATTGACAGTATCTATTGAAAACATACAAAAGAATGCTTCTGACATTGTATGTATCTCCTTGGCTGTTCCCTTAGGTCCTGTTGTTTCCCTCATAATATTGTGTCTACGAACTCGAACGCTAGTACGCGGCGGTTCTTTTGCCCACTTTGTGCATTTATTTTTTGATAAATAAAAGCTATCAGAATCTTCACTTGCGTGTCTACTCAGCGGTTCATTATCGTCATCACTCCATTCGGAGTCGGTGTCATTGGCACTTTCTTGAGATTCTGAGTTGTGGTCACTCTGGATCACTTCAGCGTCTCCCTCATCTTCATCGGGACTATCTATGATGCTTTCTTCGTCGTCTTCTAATAGACGCTCGACAATCTGGTAGTCAGCAAGACGCTTACTTGCCATTTTAGGCGTTTTAACCTAAAAAAAAAACAGAAAATAAAGATAAGTAAAAAAACGAACCATTTAGTATCTGTAATGCACATTAAAAAATGAAAATAAAAATACTCACTACTCACAAAAAAGTTGCACTAATACTCGCGTGGGGCAATATATACCCCAGACGCGATCTCCTGACACAACCACACGACACGGAGCGGCGCTCGCGACTGATTCGCGGCGGGGGGAGGTATTTAGGCAGCTACTAAGAACGCCATGAAGGTAGTTTTAAACATGGCGAAGATACGACGCTTCAAATACGCCGTGGGGTTAAATATACCCCACGCGAGTAATTAAGGGTTAAAATAAATTAGGCATATCTTTTGAAATCAAGTGCTATGGACTCTTAATAATTGTTAATAGTACTAGGGAAGAACCTAAAATATTACAAAAACACAAAAAATTTCCACGAGCAGGATTAACCTGCATCCTTCTGACATACCAGGTCAAAGTCTTTGGCTTTCAAAGTAAAATAGTAAATAGTGTTGAATAATTTCGGAGGACTGATTAGAACCACGATAGCTCAATTGGGAGAGCACCTGACCTGGTATGTCAGAAGGGTGGGTGCAGGTTCAAATCTTGCTCGTGGAAATTTTTTCAATATTTGTGTTTTTGTAATTTGTTTCGCAACAAAATTTGCGTTAAAATTATATAAACAAAACAAAAACATTTTACAAACCTAAAATATATTAATGTTTTTCGTACAATACACTGATAGTGTTCCTAATTAACCACGTCTTCTGCTGTAAATGCGGACACAATGGAATTTTAATTGTTTGGGCAGCGTTCACGTATATCAAGCCATCACTAAAATTGATGGGTATTGGCTTAATCACCGCGCTTGCCAAATGCGGGTAGGTGATCGCAAACCCGGGCTATGCATCAAAAATAAATCCAGCTTGTTTGGACATTAGGCCGAGTGCTTTGCCGCTTATATTGCTTATATCGACACCAAAAATAGGAGATTCGTGAACTAATAAAAAAATCACTACTTGAACCTGCATGCATAAAAGCAGGTTTTATTACAAAGATTGCAAGACAAACTATTTTTAAGAGTGGCCCACCAATCGATCGGCCTTTGAATCCGACATAACCGCCATACCGGAACGGAAACCTCCCGTAAGGAACGCGAGCGGGAAACGTAGAAATTACTCGAAATAACCGGAGTGACGGACGGCGAAAATTCCGCCGCGGCTACTGTTACCAACTCTTCCGGATTTAATGAGGCATTTTTTAGAATTCTCGAGAAAAAAAAGTTAGCACAAAGCCAGCCGCACTTTGGATGCGTTTTTGTAAGAATTTTACACGTACGTAAACATACTATATTGAACGTACGTATTGAACGCGCAAACTGATTGCATTTTTCTCAGTTGAAATGCCAGTGACAGTGATGTTTGACCGGTGATATAAATTTTTTTTAAGCGATGTGTATGAACTAACGCATAAAAATCTAAACAAGATTTCGGACGTCAAGTATTTTATACGCGCGTACACGCACGCCTAGCTCGCACCTAGCGTGCGAGGTACAATAGTTGTCGGAGGATCGTGATGTTTCGTACGTTTTTGAACGCGTTCGTACGATTCAAATTCAAGAACGCATGCAAAATGCGCCTGGCTCACAGAGTGGGCTACCCTATGCTTTTAATCAAGTCGCTACTCGCTAAAACGAGAATGACGTAACGCTTGAAAAAACTGCTTCAGATGGGACTAGAATCCACGTCTTGTACAGTCAGAGCGTACAATTATTCCTCCTCCTTAGTCGGTCACTCTTGACAGAGTGGTCGTGGTTGATGACGTTGCATTTTCATTGGCTAAAACAGCCCTCGCGATGCGCCTCCATTTGTTGCGGTCTTCAGCGTCTCGTGAACTCTGAACTATAGAGGTCTGTGTCGTTGCTTTGATGGCGTCTGTCCAACGCGTAGGTGATCGACCGCGTGACCGCTTGCCCTCCACCCGTCCCTGGACAACGAGTCGCTCGAGTACAATTATTACTATAGACAAATCGAGAACAGTATCTGCGTAATTCATAAGCGGCTTGTGATTCTAGCGTCAGAAAGATGTGACAACGTTGACGGTAGCTATCCATCTATAGCTAGATGATGATGATGATGATGATGAATCTAACTATGGCAACACATATTTGGATTAATGTCGGGACACTAATATTCATAATGGTCACCCTACCCGCAGCTCAGACATAAAATTAAGGCACTCGGAAACTTTCACGAAACACAAATAAAGCCGACTGTTTGTTAGGAAACCCAATATTTCCGATAACGAGCGGAAACTTTCCGTTTTAATGTCAATTTAATGTTATTTTAATTTGCATTGCCAACATCAATATAAGAAATCGGTGTACTAACTGAAATCTTTCAATCCGCACAAATGTACGGTTGATTTCCGAAATACGGAATCAAGTTTTGAGTGGTATTAGATTGCTTTTTGATTGGTCTGCGGTGCGCTGCTGTTTACATTATTAATACCAAGTGAGAACCGACAGTGAAACCGATTTATTTATTTTATTGTGATAAAAACGACATACATCAATAACATTTATCACACGAATACAATTCTAAATTACATTACTTATTATACAAGCCTGCAGAGCAGTATCAACACGCTCGGTATGACGATTCGCTGCGATCTGAACCAAAGGGACTACATCGAAGCCGTGATCAAAACAGCCTCACGAAAACTCGGTATTCTGAAAAGAGTGCGGCGATTCTTTACGCTGGAACAGTTACGGTCTTGCGTGGAGTATTGCTCGCACATCTGGACGGTTCCGCAAAGTACCTTCTCGATGCCTTGGACAAATTGCAGCGTCGCGCTGAACGCATTATCGGCAATGCAGAAGTCGCAAATACTCTCGAATCGAAATGGCGAGTGCTCTGAAGAGCTCTTAGACCTCATCCCACCTTCTCCCTTCCTTCATAGGAGTACACGTGCTGCTCTTCGGAGTCACCGCTTCACTGTCTCCAATATCCCATCGCGCACAAAGAAATTTGGTGACTCGTTTCTTTGTCGCACCTCCAAAAGATCGAATAGTCTACCAGCACACGTTTTATCTCCTTCCTATGACATGGGGTCCTTCAAAAGAGGCGTGAAGAAGCACCTTGTGGGCCGGCAGAGTGAGGTTAACTGATGCTACGTTTGTTTTCACGCTGCACCAGTTATGTTCGCGTCTGGACTCCATTTCTACTTAATATCGGATGGGTTAGAGTCATTTCTATTTTATTTCTATCTAGAAAAACAACAATGATATTAAAATATATAATTATACATTACAATACATACGTCATGCACTATCTTCATCGTCAGAGTTACATACATTACTCCATTGGTCCCATAAACTTACACAATAAGTCAATAATGCCTGTTTAATAATAAAATTATCCGATGTCTCTATGACGTGAGTTCGAGTCGTGTCGAGTCAATTCGTTTTTCTTTCAAGTGCTATTTTTAGTGTCGATATAAACACTTTGCCACTCGATACCCAAAAGTAGCTTTCATTTCTTCAGGTCGGGTAAAGATTGTTTCGGATTTTTTGATGCATAGCTCGGGGCTGTGACCACCAACCCTCACCAACTAATGGCAAGTTTAGTTTTTAATTAATAGTAAAAATGGCAAATGGGTAGGCAAACCACCTAGAAAGGGATAGGAAGTGGTATCGCCGTCGCCCATGACGCATTTGCAGCATGTGTGGAGCTGCATATAGCCTTATTTATACGCTTCTTGAAGAACGTCTTGTTACAGCGCACGGAAAACACCTTTGAAAGGAGCATCCACTGAAAGCGATCTGATGCTAGGATTTTGAGCGGGCAATTTTGTTTCCGTATCTTACTCGATCGACATTAAAGGCCTTCGCAGACGAAAGGCAGTTCTCAGCGGCGTACTATTTTGTCCTTCAAAATACATCACTTAGAAGTGTATCGTGACACGCACACGACAGATAATCTCCACATTTATTTCTAAGTGATCTATAATACGTTATTCAAGGTTAACCTAATTTTAGGGGCGGCAAGACACTATTGAAGGACGCCCTCAGACTAGGTGGAGCGACGATTTTCGCAAGGTGGCTGGCAAGAGCTGGATGAGAGTAGCCGCGGATCGTGCTCAGTGGTGAGCACAAGGAGAGGCTTATGTCCAGCAGTGGGTTAGTCAAGCCGTAGTAATCGAACACCCCATGGGGGGTATCTAGAGTGGATGGCATCACGCAAACATGTCGCCATCCCCTTCTAAATTATCCAAGGCGTTTAGATCGGAATTGAAAGCGTGCCAACCCGAGGGCGCCGTTATAGACTTGGACGTCAACATGAGGTGTGGAGGAGGGGAAAAGCGCCCAGGCACATGTCGTAACCTGGTATAGCGCGGTATAACCAGGCTTTCATATCTTGTTCTATGAGAGCGGTGTCTTAGACCTAGGTTCAGGTGTCTCAGGACGTCTCGAGTACGCTCAAACAGCCTCGGACGTGTTCCCTCTGGCGGGCCGTCGCCAGGTGATGATTGCAGAACCGGTGATCCCAGTCACTCTAGTGGCACGTTAAGGTGATGTACAGTGATTTTAGGTGGTAGGCCCTCGGGCCTGGGCAGGGAGGTGGAAGCAGTAGAGGAGAATCCCACATAACCAATCGCGCCTCATCGGGCGCGGAGGTACTCGAATGATGAGTTGTACAATGTCCAAAAAAGGCCTAGGCATGTATGTGTATTATATCTGAATGTGTAATGGCATTTGATGGGTCGGGAGGGGTGATTTATTTTGATAGACCAAAGTAAGCCGAGGACTATCCCTCGTCTGCGCAGGCCTTAAGGCCGACGCAACGGCCCCAGCTACCCTTTCGGGGTATAAATAAAAATTAATCACGTACGCTCCCGCGTAACGCAGTAATTAAATATTATTGTTTTTGTGTACAGCGGGCTCGCCGGGGAGATGGTATTAATAAATAATGACGTTGAACATAATGTTGGACAAAGAATGGTTGCGGTAATTATATAGGTAGTGATGTAGGAGGCCGGTTGCGAATCACTACGGAATACCTACTGGATAATGTTAAGCCAAGATTATTCGATATAATATGTTTTCTGTACAGCTCTAGCTTATGTTGTAATGAACGTCACACCTTTCAGCGATTATAGTCTAGTATTCTAGTATGATATATTTGATAATCTAGTTAGATAACACACTTAATTGCATTAGCACACGCACTGGTTTATGTCTGGCGATAGGACTTGGACTAGACTATCAGCATCGTCCTCCAGGTGTTAGTGGACACCCCCCTCCCTCTCACCTTCCCGGTCTTGGGCTTCTTCCTTGACAGCTGGCTCGAGGCTTCTCCTCTTGTCAGTGGGATGTGAGAAAGCGGACGGGCGAGTCCCACAAAATCACCCCCCCTCCCTTAATATCAAAATCTATCATCATCATCATCATCATATATTAGTCTACTGCTAGACATAGGCCTCTCCAAGTGAACGCCACTAAGCACGATCCGCGGCTACTTTCATCCACCCAAAAAAAACTTAGCATCATCAGAAGGAATAGCCCTTGAATTGCGTTTATTTACGGTATAAAGTTCGTGTTCGTATGACGGAGATCATAAATTATAAATCATAAATATTTATTGCACTTTCATGTAGGTAGTAACATAGGTGTTTTAAATAAAATTTAGTTCCTTACACAAACCCGTTTAGGGCATAGCAACATAAACCTTTTAAGTCTTATAATGAATAGATGAAAAAATTCTATCAAAATTTAAAAAAATATTTTGTTTAATGTTCATTTTGATTTTTATTCGAAATCGAGACTTGAAACATCGATTAACAGAGACATCGATTAAGCCAGCCATCCCTAGTTAAGGACACAGGTGCGGGCCGGCTCTCCTAATGAGCTCGTCGTAAATTGAGACAGGGTTTAGTTGCCACGCTTGAAGGTTAACGGTCACGCGACATTAGCCGGCGCGGTGACTTGCGCGTCTGATGAGACTGCAAGACGAATGCTACTAATTATCGTGTGCGTGATATAAGGCATCTAATTACTTTATCTTTATCGTATTATATACTAAAATATGGAGGAGCTCGATGGCGCATTGGTTAACGCGCCCGGTTTGTGAGTGCTGAGGTTTAGCAACTTTCGCAAAGGCCGGTCATCGGATGGGTGACCAAAAATGTATCATCTCGAGCTGAAGAAGAGAAGGCACGTTAAGCCGTTGGTCCCGGCTACATTAGCAGTCGTTACCACCAAACCGCCAAACCGCACCGGGTCCGCGTGGTGGTTAATGGCCCGTTTTCCCTATCCATCCATAGGGAAGGCTCGTACCCCATCAGTGGGGACATAAAATGAGCTGATGATGATAATGATGATGATACTAAAATATGAACTGGTCGTAGATTCAGTACTCAATTTAAGATTATTATTACCTCTTCGGTTTTTTACCTATCATTGTTTACATTGAATTATTTTCTAATTGTTCTTGTGTGAACTGATGTTTATTTTTACCTACACCAAGAATAGCAAAAAAAAAATCTGAATTTGAATTTGATTTTTTTTTATTTACAATGCTATATATAGTATACAAGATAAAATTTTGCTACTGAGACCTCTCAGTAGTCAGAGAATTGGACCGGTTATCCAAAGGTCGTGGATTCGATTCGAGTGGGAAGTGTTTCCTGAGACTGGTTGTTTTTTCTAGTAAAATTTTATCTTATCATTGTTTAGTTATAAAAATACTAGCGACCGCCCGTAGTTTCATCCGCGTGGTTCCCGTTCCCGTGGGAATATCGGGATAAAAAGTATCCTATGTGTTAATTCAGGTTATAAACTATCTGTATGCCGAATTTCATCTAAATCCATCAATCCGTTGCAGCGTGAAGAAGCAACAAATACACACACACACACACACAAACTTTCGCATTTATAATATTAGTGTGATAGTGTGATGAAATGAAAATACTTGCCAGTAACTTACAAAGAGTAAAACAAATGAACTGTTAATGAGTTATTTTTTTTTATGTTGTGTGCTGTAGCCTCGTAGCTACTATTGCTACGAGGTGCTACGGTGAAGTTCGTAGCGCTCAATATACACTGTACAAAGCAACTTTTAGAATGATGACAACTACGCAGTTGCCCAAAGCTTTTTCTTTAAAACTCTTGTTGATAGCGTTTCATCATCATCATCATCATCATCATCATCATCATCTCGGCAAAAGACGTCCACCGCTGGACAAAGGCCTTCCCCAAGGATCTCCTCAACGACCGGTTTTGTGCTGCGTTTCTTTGTTGCATATCATCAATAATTTTATTTCATATTATATTGTTTACTGACACCCCTGAGTGCGGCGGTTAAGGAAAATTGCGCAATGTCATAGGTTTTTATTCCTATCTAAGGCAGGTCTTTATCAAATGCTTTTATAAATATAGCATTGTGAATGTAAATAATGAAATTTAAAGTTTATCTTATCTTATCTTATCTTAGTGGGGCCTGCTGAGGTTCCATCTCGTTGCCATGGATTCCCATATGGCCTGGGACCCATATCAATCTCACTTTGTTATGTCCACCTTTGATGGTTTCTTGAACAAGGCGAGAGTCGATCCGGGGCGATATGAGTAACTTGAGGGTAGCTTAGCTGTCACTCAGAATGTTATATATATAATACCTACTTCACATACAAAGTCGAAGCGTTATAAGGAAAATCGTTTTTTTTATATAATTGAATTTAAAAATTGTGTACATATGTGGATTACCAAGGTGGCTGATTGAGAGTGAGATATCCAAAGGTCCTGGGTTCAATGTTTATTTAGGGTTTTTTCGGTTCATAGCCCAAGTTTGTGATAAGATTACCAACCCTCATTTGACAAGCGCGGTGATTAAGCCAATCAATTGTAGTGATGACTTGATTTGATGAATTATTACCTATTAACATTAATTTGTTATGCAATTTTAAATTTCACACTTTAACAGCCGATCACGTACTGGGTACGGGTGGGTGAGATCGTCTAAGGACGCTGATCACGTACTCTGTACGGCTTTGACTTTCTTAGCGTTTGTTTTAAGATGACGTCCGTGGTACGTGATTTGCGTGTAACCCCGGTGTAATGAATTTAAAAAAATATATAGATGTACAAATAGTTTTTATTTTATAAATCTTACAGTATCGGCAAAAATTGCCGGCGTACCAAAAAAGGCGCGCTTTAAAATAGTCGGCTGTTAAAGTGTTAATATTTCTATTGTGACGTCACATCAATATAAATAAATCATAGGCCTAGTGGTTTAGCAACCTCTGTGTACTTTAATTTATGATCACTGCTGCTTGCTTATGCGCGCCTGACGGCATGACATCACTAATATCAATATTTAATTTATATACAATTGCATGACAAATTAAAGTTAATAATTGTGTCGTAGTAAAAATTCAAAATTCAAAATCATTTATTCAGTTTAGGCTACAAGTAGCTCTTGTGAATGACACTATGCCATCGGTTCGTAAGTCTACTCTGGGCGGGAGATCTTGTACAGAGAAGAACCGGCAAGAAACTCGGCAAGTGTCCAACTCTTTTCTCCCTTACAGCGTCAAAAATATTGGAAAATGCCTTATCATAGCAGGACACTTTCCATTACAATAAACACAAAAATATAGAAGACAACCACAACATGTAAAAAAAAAAAACATAATAAAAATATACGTTAACAAAGTCACATCAGGTAAAAGTTTCAATTTCCACAATGTCATACAACAACAACAAGTAACAACACATACAAGATCTTGATCGGATACACTTTGGATCTGTTAATTTTTGTCACTGTCTGTTACACATTATATGCTGCATTTGCCTAGCAGTAGACGTATACGGGCTGTTTTACTATATATATTTTATTCTGAACTTCTGAAGTAAACCCGTACATTTATTCGGCGCCCCGTGCGATGGTGCGCGAAATAATCCTATTATGTCAAAATAGATATTTGACGTATCGCGCGCCGCGACTCGGCTCCCATGTTTGAAATGGGGAATTGCTATTTGTACTTACATCTCAAATAAGATTTTGTGGAGGAGATATGTTGAGCTGTATACATGTCGGTATGTATACATCAACAGGGGGTCGACCGCCTAACTCTCTCGCTTTCGATCGCTTTGAAGGCGAGGCGAGGAGGAGGCGTCATCTTGACATTTCGAAAGCAATATGAAAGCAATATCGAAAGCTATAGGCTAGCTTTCATTATTATTCGATATTATATTTCGATATTATATTAGAAAGCGAGGCGAGGGCCTCGCCTTCAAAGCGATCGAAAGCGAGAGTGTTACGCGGTTGGGGGGCAGGTTTCTAAATTTCGCAAATTTAGATTTAAATATATAATACTTTAGTGCAAAATTTATTGATGGTTTTGTATAGGTATGTAGGGTAGTGGTGTCAATATCTATACAGATCGGTGATCGATTTAAACAGGGATCAACAACTGATTTTTACTTTAGTAACAATGACCTCATCCCGCCTTCTCCTTTTCCTTCATAGGAGTACACGTGCTGCTCTTCGAAGTCACCGCTTCACTGTCTCAAATATCTGCCCCAAAGATATTACTCGAATAAAACTACATATTTTTTTTCTGATAAGATCACTCAATGTCCTCATCATCATCATCATCATCATCATCATCATCATCATCACCACCACCACCCTACACACACACGTCCACTGCTGGACATAGGCCTCTCCAAGTGCACGCCACTGACCACAAACCGCGGCTACTCTCATCCAGCTCTTGCCAGCCACCTTGTGAAGATCATCGCTCCACCTAGTCTGAGGGCGTCCTAAACTACGTTTGTCGATACGCGGTCTCCACTCAAGAACTCGTTTACCCCATCGGTTATCGGTTCTGCGGCTAATATGGCCGGCCCACTGCCACTTCAGCTTGCTAATCCTGTGGGCTATATCGATGACTTTGGTTCTCTGTCGGATCACCTCGTTCCGGATCCGATCCCCTCAGACTCACCTACCCTTAATTAAACTTATTTTTAATCAATCGGAACAATTTCAATAACGAAAATTAAATTCAAGCATCAAGTTTTCGTGCAAGGAAGGAATAAGAAAATAAAAGATAATGTAAGACTTTCATTTGAACGAGCTATACTATCTTGCAATGGAACTTGCAATTTGTAAAGTTCAATTCAATCCATTTTGAATGTTTATGTGGAGAAGAATTTTAACTTCGATAATACTCTAGATGATGAAACTTACTCTAGAAGATGAAACTATAAATATTTTATTACATCAAAGGCATGTTCAAGTTTACTAAAGTTAGTTGCGATTCAGAATGGACGCGCGAACGTTAACTCATAATGGTTTATTTATAAATAAATGTAAATACATATTGACTAAACCAATACTAATAAAACTGTATCGTTTATTTTCAACTATTCATTTTATTTTTATTTATTTATTTCAACAAACTTATAAAGGCACTTGTCCAAGAGTGAGACATATATGGGAATATAGGCAAATAATTACTAACTACTAACTAACATATTGATCGAGTGTTAAAACTAAAATCCTATCGAAAACATTATGTAAAAACAAAGTGAAATCATAAAGTTAGTTTTAAATAAATGTTGTTATCAAACTGCTATTAACACATTAATAATTTTCCAGTCCCGTGAGTCACCATGTGATATATAACAAAAGATTCTTCTGTTGTATCATTTTTGGACAGTGAAGTGGTTAATTATTGTCTTGTTAGCCCCTACAGAAAGCTGATACGCTTGCGTGAGGAGTGGGTTTTACATCAGTTATCTAACCAAGCTTTGCGGCAACCGCCATGAATGAAATAAACGAATGAAAAACGAATGCGAGCAATCAACTATAACATCTATCGTTCCGACACCAACACCTTAAATGAGTAGGTACATTCAAAAAGTTGCTTCCGAGCACGCTCGAACAAACAACAAAGAGAAATTAGCCGCGATACACAATGAGTGCGCGTACGTGCCTGTTGCGATTTTCATTAAATGGCCGCCGGTGGGGGCGGTGGCGTGCATTACTATGCAAATGCGACGCTGCGTGCCACCGCCCTAGAGTCAAGACGCGGCGCGGTTCACAGCGTTACTTAAACTTAAACTTCAAACTATTTCTTGAAAACACTCCTTTTTCATATGACACCGAAGAAGAAGCGTTTATCTTTCACCTTGCTTTTTTTTAACCAGGTAAAATGGAAAGCTCGAGTTTATCTTTATCTTGTTACAAAAAGGTGTGGTCAAAATGAAAAGATCCGAAGTGTATCCCATCTAGAACTTGTAAGTGTTGTTACTAAGACATAATTAATAACTTTAATTTGTCAATTTTGTCATGCACTGGTAAATGAAATATTTATATTAGTGAAGTTATGCGTGTCAGGCGCGCGTAAGCAAGCAGCAATGATCATAAATGTTAGTGTACAGAGGTTACTAAACCACTAGGGCTGAGACTTGTTTATTTTGATGTGACGTCACAATTTAAATATTTATTTGACAATTGCATAACAAATTAAAGTTAATAATCATATCTTTTAACTACCCGGTCTCACAGACATATAGGTCACCAATGGCGGGTTAAAACTAGCATGTTTAATGCTAGCAATGGTGAACATCTGAAGAGCATGCTTTTGTTAACCTACTTGTAAGCATGCCTTCTATGAGTATGTCTGTTAGAACTATTATTTAAGTGTTTGATAGCGCAGCGGAATGTGCTTGCGGCTTTTTATTAAGGTTTTTTAACTTCTGCAATGCCTGCTTATAACTTATAAAAAACTTTACATAAATATGAAGATCTTTTTGACCATTCATTTATTAATTTATTTAAAAATCAAAAACCTGCTGCACTCACAGCAACGCCAACGCGTGCAACAGGTCAAATTAAGTATGCTTTGATCAAAGTTACAAACATTTAAATGGATGTAGAAATGAAGCTTCATACGATGCATTTAGCGTCAAAACCTAATAAGAATTAAGTAGAGTTGAAATCTGAATTCCTGTAAAATGAATCGCTCGACCTCGAACCGCATTCACAATAACTTTGGACCCCACTTTATAAATTCCCCGCTCAGGGCGCGCTCCGCTAAATCCGCCTTGGCTTTTCATTCTTTTTTCGATGGCATTTAAATTTTTCTCTCTTTTATATTTATAAGAATATTTATTTTCGTTACCTTTCGCACTGCAGCGGATAAAAGCTTTTAAAACAAAACTTAAAGCTGCGGTACTAAATAGATTTTTGAACTGCCACCGTCATTTAATAATCAAATTAAATAATGTTGGTCTAATGATCTTTTACGGGATAGTAGAGAACCAAGGTATGCTTATATGCTTATGGTAGGTATGCTTATAGTGCCTTACAAATAAGCAAAGAATAAGGTCCGAATAGTTATTCCGTGTTTTGTTCCTGTCATGTAAACGTCATTTCAAATTAGAGTAAAAAAGACAAGACACGGAATAACTATTTGGATCTTATTCTTTGTTTATTTGTAAGACCTATAGAGTTTGATTATATTTCAGTAGATCGAAATATGATTTTATTGATTAAAATAATTACCATCACCAGCTCATTTTATGTCCCCACTGCTGGGGAACGAGCCTTCCCTATGGATGGATCCATTAGCCACTTGAACGGGCCATTAGCCACTTGGTGGTTGTTAACGACTGCTAATGCAGCCGGGACCAACAGCTTTACATGCCTTCTGAAGCACGGAGGAGCTCGAGATGATACATTTTTGGTCACCCATCCGATGACCGGCCTTTGCGAAAGTTGCTTAACCTTAGCAATCGCAGACCGGGCGCGTTAACCACTGCGCCATGGAGCTTCTCAAAATAAGTACATTCTAACCAAATCATACGTAATTTATAAAAAAGAAATAGGTCATAAAAAATAATGGCTAAGAATATTTACTCTAAACAGCAGCTGAAATCTATCGTTCTAGATCACCGACTACTAAATCGCACTAGCAAGCCTACACTGAATACAATAAAATTGTATTTTAAATTACTGCATGGTATAAACACTTATTAAAAAACGATGTAAAATTAATTCACTGTCCGATTTAAAGTTGTAACGCTATTTCATTGCATGTAAAGCGTGATTGTAGAGATCGGTATAAATGGAACACGTTCGCCTGCCACCGGATTTTAAAAATCAAATTATTTTTTTAAGTATATTTTGGGCTACAGACACAGCTAAAGATTGTGGTTCGCGGCATACAATTATTATTTAAGTAGCTGTTGTGATTACTTCAAAGGTGTCAACAAAAGCGATATCAAATTATTTCACTGTTGGATTTAAAATTGTAACGCTATATCGTGTAGCGTGATTGGAGGGATCGGTATAATGGAACACGCTCGTTCGTCCCTGAAATATAAAACCAAAGCATTTTTTTAAATTTTTTTAGCTACATTAATACAATTAAAGAAACGGCACGGCATGGCAATGGAAGAAATGGCAATGTTCGACGCTTTAAGCCCAGGTTTTTACATCAGTTTTTGTCACTAAAAATAACACAGATTGAACAACCGTAAGGTCGCCGTCGTGGGCCGACAAATAAAACCAATGAAGATTTCTTTAGGAGCTGTCTCCACGGGCGAGAGTATCGCGACGAGTCCGCGCTTCTATCGTCGGGTAATCTCCACGAATGAGCGATCATTCCGCCAGCGTATCGTCACGACTCGTGACGGAATCACAGCGTGTCCGCGACGACTCGTAACGGAATCGCCGCATTTCCTTGACGTCGGACGCGTTGTGCTCTTATTTGTTAAAAGAGTTCAGTAAGGTGCCAGAAGAGAGCGAAATAAGTAGTGTACTTATATTGTTTAAAAAGCTTGTCGATACGTAAGGTCCTTGCTTGGCGAGAGGCAACGCTGAAATGACGCTGCGTTTGACAGCGTGCCCGCCGCGCGCTCGCTGCGAGAGCGCCACGTTCTGCGGCGAGCGGACGTTACACGCGAACATTGCCACTCGTCGCATCGCCGCGATAACATGGCCGTGTGGAAACACATTCATAGAGAGTATATAGAAATACGTGGCACGACGATAATATCGCCGCGATTCTCTCGCTCGTGGAGATGGCGCCTAAGAGCTCGAGCGCGCGAATACCAGACACAATAGAATTTTAATTGTTATCGGCCACCTGGTGGTCGATCGACGCTCAAGGAGAATTACCATGAACAATTATATATTATACCTTACAACGAAGGCCGCAGCATAAATATATCAAACTACAAAAACACAATAGCGCGATTCAGTTGACAGACAGCGCTACGGCATCTCTTGACATAAATCAGAACTAAAGGTATTACAATGCTGTAATTAATTATAATGACGTTTGAACATAGATTATCATTGAAATATTAAGGGATGACAGCCAGGAAGCAGGTGGTATGTATGCAATTGTTGCTAAAAGCTTTTTAGGGTTCCGTAGCCAAATGGCAAAAAACGGAACCCTTATGGATTCGTCATGTCCGTCCGTATGTCACAGCCACTTTTTTCCGAAACTATAAGAACTATACTGTTGAAACTTGGTAAGTAGATGTATTCTGTGAACCGCATTAAGATTTTCACACAAAAATAGAAAAAAAACAATAAATTTTGGGGGTTCCCCATACTTAGAACTGAAACTCAACAATTTTTTTTAGCAATCCATACGTGTGGGGTATCTATGGATAGGTCTTCAAAAATTATATTGAGGTTTCTAATATAGTTTTATTCTTAACTGAATAGTTTACGCGAGAGACACTTCCAAAGTGGTAAAATGTGTCGTCCCCCCCCCCCCCCCCCCTGTAACTTCTAAAATAAGAGAATGATAAAACTAAAAAAAATATATGATGTATAATTACCATGCATACTTCCACCGAAAATTGGTTTGAACGAGATCTAATAAGTAGTTTTTTAACGTTTGGATTTTTTGAAGGACAAAAATTACGATCATTGGTTCCTGTCGAACTCTGGTGCCACCTTATATTATAGCGAAAGATTGGACAGTTGGACACCTGCTGATGTGTTTCCTTAACGAATAACGAATGAATATGTATACATACTTATGTAAATAGAAACTATTACATACAAAATAGTGATAACTGGAATTAATAAATTATTTATTTGTTTTGACGTTAAAATCACCGCTGCTTTAAAATTAAATGGCAGCAGACAGCGAAATTGAAATTGTTACAAAAGATATTGTGTACTTCCAATTGTATTCTGCATAAATAATTGAATACGAACGGAGCTGTATCAGTTGCAAGCGGGGTCCGGGATCCCGGGATCGCGGGATTCCGGGAACGGAACAAAAATTAATAAGTCGAGGCGTCTCGCCCGGTTTATGTTGGGTGTAGACGAGTTTTTGTTTGCTTAATGAAATTTGTATAACTATTTTTTTGCTGGTTTTTTCAAATTTTCTAGTTTTTTCATATCAGCCATCGGGGTAAGGTTCTTAATTTTATCCCTCATCTGACAAGATTCATCTGCTGGCATATCAGTATTTACGATAAGTAAATAAGACGATATCTAAAATCAACAATAAAAAGAAATAAAAATAAAATTATAAAAATATTTCTATTGTCTCAGTCTCAGTTCTCAAAAAAAGTTCAGTAGGTAATAAACAAGATAGTGTGTTCGTATTTTTTTAGTTAGTTTTAAATATCGTTTGATCACATTAAAGAAAACGAGATAATACCTTCTTAGACTGTGCAAGATGCATGTACAAATATTTATTATGTTTTTTTTTAATTAAATTCGCAACCATTTCTCTACAATCACACTTAATTAGGTAAAGATGTGGAAGATGTGGATGAGATGTGTTCGAACATCCCTACCTAGAATGATATTATTATAGAGAACTATAAAATAAAGCTAACGAAGTCATAGATAACTCAATTTTCTACTAGTGTTGTACTAGCTTGCTTTAGCTCATCACGTATTGCTCCGGGGCCTCGCGCGGACCCACACTACCAAACTTTTAAATCCATTTACTTGATTTACAACTGTGGGGAAATTTATATATATGTTCAACAAAAGTTTGATGCTGTACTGTTTGTTCAAATAGTTACGTAATGTATGCTGTATGTGTTTTGAGTTAAGTATTTTTATCTTATTTTCAAACAATTTAATAATATATTTGAGTATTTTTTGTTTAAATCTCGACGTGTTTCTGATTTACTATTTTATATTTTTCGTGTGCCTATTTTTATGATATTTTTAACTTTATTAATCTATTACTTTAAGAATAAAAACTGCATTTTTATTTTAGGTCTGATGTATTGCTCAATAACAGTAAACTGGTGGCGTACTTGTAATAAAAAATAAAATTACAATAACGTTGAACAAATTAATTACAATAACGTTAATATAGTAAATTAACTTAATGCCAAACACAGCGAGGTAAATCAATAAATAAGTTAAAGTTTTATTGCGTAATGTATTTTTGTCAAAACACAGCGTCTTACATGCTTTATACTTTTGTTGATATCATACCTCATTGTGTATACCCACTAAGCACAATAAGCTTTAGATAAGTATTATTTTTAACATACCCGATTTTGAACCATAAAGCTACCAAAATCTTTGACATACCGTTCCAATTTTAAAAATCGAATCGCAAACCTTTGTGCTACGGTATAACATTTCTCAAGTCTCTCGTCTGGCGCTCACCGGCCGTAACTCAGCGGACCAGTGGGCCGCTCTGAGCCCCCTCTCGACACTGCAAACTTACGACAACCCGACTTTTAAATATGGCTACGTAGTTTGCGCTGCCTGGTAACCTCGTAACTCTAGTCTTTACGTTGCGCACAGTTCGGTTTCGACCGCAAACTATAGAGGAAGAACGTTGAGATTCCAAATTTAAAACGTTTAAGAAAAGTACGGCTTACAAAGGGAGAAGGGCAATTCCAAAACTAAAAACTTTTTAGAACAATCTATTCCTGTTATATCATTATTAACACAAAATAAGTAACGAAGTATTACAGTATAAGGAGAAGTATACTCACATCTACTATAATATTAAGTGTTTGTAATACAATTCCATAACCTGTTCTAGAAATGCCACGACGACGCCTCGGTGAACAAGTGGCAAAGCACTCGGCTCGGTATCTGGAGATCCTTGGTTCTATTCCAAGGTCGGGCAGTATTGTTGTTTTAAAATGTTCAAATAATTTTTAACGCAAATTTTGTTGCGAACAAATTACAAAAACAACAGTAACACAAATGTTGAAAAAATTTCCACGAGCAGGATTTGAACCTGCACCCTTCTGACGTACCGGGTCAGGTGCTCCTCCAATTGATCAGGTTCAAATCCTGCTCGTGGAATTTTTTTCAACATTTGTGTTACTGTTGTTTTAGTTTGCTGTCGTTTCATATATTTCGATTCATAAGTACACTACTGTTATTAATGTTAAGAAAATGGTTAATGTACGTTATTTATATTTCATTAATATAAACTACATTTTAAGAGGTTAATTAACAAGACTTTGCGAAGAAAGTCGCAGTTTCCGGGCGTTAACCTACCTAGTCTAGCCTTTTAATTTAGTCTGTTTAAGCTTGGGGCTAGCTTAGCCAGCTCTCAAGTTTGCCCAGATAAAGACTTGAGAAAGTACTAGACAGTACAAAGCCGAGTTCTTCTTGATAGTGGTGTTAAGAAAAATCCAATGAAAATCGAGTTGGGAAAGTTTGATGCCAGCCTTGAGTCGACGCTGTGGCGTACGTGCTTATTAAACAGTTACCAGACTTTTTTATGTTTTTTTACTTTTAATATGATGACTCGCGTTTCCAAGTAAGTGCTTCTTCGTCGCCGCCAATTATCATTTGTCTATGAACGTCCCACTTCAAGGGTAGCCCAGCAGTGAGAGGACGGAATATCTAAAATCGCTAAGTTTCCATCTTCAATTTATGTTGCTTTTAAAGTATTGGATTTGATTATGCCACTCAATAAATACTTGAGCAAAGTACATTTTGCATAAATATTATTTTATTTTAATTGTTTTTATTATTTATCTATGTAATTACAACAACCCTTAAAAATATAAACATCAAAAATATTATTTTTATTATTTTTTATCAGGGCAATGATTTAATGACGTTCTCGCGCGAACCAGTCCTAAACAAACATGGCGTAATTCGGTAACTTTTTTAATTGGCGCGATGACGCGGCGGCCGGCGGACGCGTCGGAAAACAATTTGGCGGGCTTTTTGTATCGTCAAATTGACTGCGTTATTTATGAACACCGGATCGAACCAGTTAGGGACCTTTGTGAGGCACATGAATGTATTTAAACGGGCGATTGAAACCATTTTCCATATTCAGTTAATATGCAGTAGGTAGTAGGATTTTTGATTTCGGAATATTGACGAAAACAACAAAAATAATTTCAAAGCGTTAATGATTCATATGACATCTATAACAGTGCTTTAAAATATTAATCATTATTGGCCAAAAGAATGTTAGTTAGTTACCTAAACATGCCTTTTAAACAAATAAATATGTAAAACACAATATTTAGGTACGTCATAATTTTTTGTTATGATATGTGGTAAGTAGATAACTGTGTTTTGCGTTTTAGTTTCATTTTTTTTTATAGTTCGATATTCCTATACAATTTCTCAATCAAATCATAAATAATAAATGTTTCCCACACTCACACCAATTATCTAGCCCCAAGAAAAGCTTCCTTAAGAAACTCGTTATATGGTTAACTAGACAACGGATAAACATACATAATATACTTAAATACATACTCATTATACATAGGAAACACCCAGACCCGAAACAATTTAGAAAAACAGGTATTTCTAAATTGATCCGACCGGAGATCGAACCCGGGACCTTAGAGATGGCGACACCTTGAAAACCGGTGTGCAAGCCACTCGACCAAGGAGGTCGTCAAAAATAATATATAAAATAAATAAACACTTAAGTTCCTATGTACTCAATTTACAGTAATTACAAGTTAGGTTTGGTACATCTTTCCTTTCAAACTTACCTTCCACATAGGTTTTCATCATCATCATCATCATCATCATCATCATCATCATCATCAGCTCATTTATGTCCCCACTGCTGGGGCACGAGCCTTCCCTATGGATGGATAGGGAGAACGGGCCATAAACCAACATGCGGGCCCAGTGCGGATTGGTGGTTGCTAACGACTGCTAATGCAGCCGGGACCAACGGCTTAACGTGCCTTCCAAAGCACGGAGGAGCTCGAGATGATAAATTTTTGGTCACCCATCCGATGACCGGCCTTTGCGAAAGTTGCTTAACCTCAGCACTCACAGACCGGACGCGTTAACCACTGCGCCATCGAGCTCCTCGATACATAGGTATTTACCATCGCTTATCTCAGCATCTCGGTTGAAAAAGCATCAATCGCCCGGTTTACCCTGTCTTCTTTCAAGTACAATTTTCATCATACAAACAGACACCTATCTGTCCATTGTCTATTATAATCACCATTACATCAATAACCAACACAATTTCAGTAATCAAGACACCACAACAAATGATCTCGTAATTATCCAGAACTGCTGACTTCAGCCATCGATCATCTGGATCGAAAGTTTGGCAATCAGTCACAGGGTGGGCGGGAATAAACCGGCCAAATAAAGACGTCGCCTACAACAACTTAGTTGTAACTTATAAATTAGTGGAACTGTTGTTGGAGGGTGCTTTGAAAAGTTAGTAGTTTTAGGTCACTCGGTCTGTTGCTTATTTATAGTGCTGTACGGTTGTTTGTGGTACGCTCATGTGTATTGTGGCATAGCTTCAAAGATTTATTGCAAAAAAATAGCTCATATTATGTTTTTATTATTTTGTATCTTAGTTAAATTCTCCATCGTTCTCGAAGCTCGAATTCTGACTTCCTATAGGCATGTATCGCGGCCAAGAGGGTTCTTTGTAGAGGTAGAGATGTCGAAAAAAAAAATTATCTTATTTTAATGTTATAAAAACACTTTTTGGTATCGCTTTACCATTTTTTCAATTAAACTTCTCGAAGGCTTATTATCAATGATGACAACGTATCTGTCACTGTTCTTGTATGCAAAAATAGACCTCGTTGTTTTTTAAAATGTACAAAAAACTTTACTTTTAATGTGGTAAAGTAATTTCATGGTCGACTATACGTCCCTACATCGAAAGCAGCCTTCGGAGTACACATCGATTCTCGTATTAAACAAAAGAGATATTCGGGCGTGGGCAAGTGCACGCTTGAACACACAAATCGACCAGAGACGGACGGATCCATTAACTCACAAGTTTTTCCGTATTCGCAACACACGAATGGATACTTGGAAGAGCCATTTTACTCCTCCCTGAGATCACAATTGTATTTTGCCATATTTAGTAAAGTTACGTAAAATGGATATATTTGACATTTCTCTGCTATTAACAGAATGCAAGCACAATATAGTCCATTGTCACGCTCGTCTGCAGTTACCATTGACATGTCTTATCCTGTACGTAAGTTTAGATCCATATTGATAACCGAATTAGGAGATCAATTGCCTGGAGGGGCCACAACCACAAGGTGTTTGATACAAAATCGGCTTGTGGTTTCTTTAATAAATCTTGTAGTTCTTAAGTAGTTTGTTTGTGTGATTATATAAGTGTGTGCATAGTTCGCTTCCTAATAAGTCTATTTTAGTTTATGCATGTCGTGGCAACCTCTAATTAAGACAGCGCCTTAGAATGTAACCCAATATCTGTTGTTATGTAAATATGGTGTTTCTTTTGTTGGTTGTCCTTAAATAAATAAATAAATAAATAAATAAAAATATTTTTAAGTAAACTCAGTCTCAGTAGCACCTTACATGATTCTACTATCATAAATGTGATATGATATACCTAGACTTTAACATTGCGTCCTATTCTAAATAAATTAACGGAGTTTAACGCTTAGTAAAGGTATCTTTGTCATACCTTTTCAAAACCTGTGTGTGGGGCGGCTTGTAAACGGTTTTGTAAAACTGAAAACGGAAATTAAAAAAAACTTACTAACTTTCCTAAATTCTCGGCTAATAATAAGTGTTATTTTATGTTTTTATACTGACAAACCGCATAAGAAGCGCTTTATGCCAGATAAAGTAATCTTCACAGTATATTTCATATACACCGCGTATTGTGTAGAATTCCTATACTCAGTAGTCTGCTTTAAGCTTCGATGAAAACTTTCTTTATGTACATACTCGTTATGCACCAGGGTTGTACTTGGAGGCAGGTACCTAATCATTTGGGTAGCCTAAATGTCACTTGTCGTTGGTAATTGGTACACCGGTGAAGCTCACCATCGTTACAGGCCATGTGTCTCAAGCCATCCCTGAATCCACTGACTATATATCTGAGATTGGATTAATAACTTGGGCTCTTTAAAGACGCAACTTTTCTAAAACTCCTACGCAACCTCGCTCATACGGTCACTTCTGTTTTCTGAGTAAGGAGAAGTCTTGCAAACTTTCTGTCTTATGGAGTTACGATACCAATTCAGTCGAAGTAAATGTAATATACTTCATTTGTAGTTTTCATGTGACTTTTGGAAAGTTTATTTGGTCTGTAAAAGTTTTGAGGTGTGCTCAGAATACGTTAAAAACTTTATACAAGTCGTGTCTTGAATAAAATAGTGGTGTTCATGAGTAGTAGTAATAAGCCGTGTACAATATCCCTCTGCTGTGCAAAGGTCACCATCATTAAAATCAAGTCATCGCTACAATTAAAGGCTAATTTCCCATGTTTACCAACCAGATTTTTTTTTTATACGTAGCACGGCAAATGACTCCATTTCACCTGATGTTAGTGAATATGGAATCCAGATGCGACGACAACTGGTGCAGCGTGAAAACAACACAGCATCAGTTACCCTCACTCTGCCGGCCCACAAGGTGCCTCTTCACGCCTCGTTTGAAGGGCTCCATATCATAGGAAGGAGGGAAAACGTGTGCTGGCAAACTATTCCATGTTTTGGAAGTGCGACAAAAAAATGAGTCACCAAATTTCTTAGTGCGCGATGGAATATTTGAGACAGTGAAGCGGTGACTCCGGAGAGCAGCACGTGTACTCCTATGGAGGAAGGGAGAAGGTGGGATGTGTTTTGGATTGGGCATTGAGCATTGACAATGGCTGAGTGAGTGAGATGAGTGAGTGAGATTAACTGATGGTACGTTTGTTTTCACGCTGCACCAGTTATCTTCGCGTTTGGACTCAATTTCCACTTAACATCAGGTGGGATGGAGTCATTTGCCGAACTATCTATAAAAAAATTAAAAAACAAGCGCTTTACCACATGGCCACCGAATCGTTTCATCATCATCATTATCACCATCAGCTCATTTTATGTCCCCACTGCTGGGCCACAAGCCTTCCCTATGGATGGATAGGGAGAACGGGCCATAAACCACCACACGGGCCCAGTACGGATTGGTGGTTGTTAACGACTGCTCATGCAGCCAGGACCAACGGCTTTACGTGCCTTACGAAGCACAGAGGAGGAGCTCAAAATGATAAATGTTTGGTCACCCATCCGATGACCGGCCTTTGCGAAAGTTGCTTAACCTCAGCACACGCAGACCGGGCGTGTTAACCACTGCGCCATCGAGCTCCTCGAATCGTTTACAATATATATATATATATAGTTTACCACTGAACCAGTTAACAGAGTGGTTAAACAAAGACAAATTGACTGTAGGAATGCACAAGCAATAAAATTCTGTAATTTTCATGTCGCAACATGGTTTGAAAATTAATTTAATAAAGCCTAACGAATGCCTATAATCAATACACTCGCGTGCAATAAAACTGGCTGCCACAAATGCAATTAGTCTGTGTCCGTGTTCTATTGTAACGTTTTAGTTTATCGCGACTTTAATGAGTCATGATATTAATTGTTGTTGACTGTTGTAGTTATATAATCGCCGTTTAGTTGGGGTAGTTATGGTTGAAACGTTTTAACGTCTCTTTTGTCATTCATTTTGTCAAAGTATTATTATGCCATTAAAAGTTATGTTTAACTCGCAATACTGTTGTGTCACAATCCAAAGGGATCCCAATAGGAACACATACTATGTAAAGTAGTAAATTCATGTACCAATCTGTGTGCTAAATTGACTGATATTTTTATATATATCCAAAATTCAATAACTTAAATTGTATGTAAACTAACTTTACTAGCGCGGTAGCGCATTCAGTTAAAGTTTGCAAAACTTAAACAGCAACCGTCTTTGGGTGGGTTATAGCTTCTCTCTCCATTGGCTATTATTTAATTGGGAGAACCTGAGCCTAGCAGTAGTAGCTTATAGGCTGATGAAGATAATATTGTTGAAGTTAGTTTATTAATTTATTCGTGGGTTCGTCTATTGTCTATGGGGTGGGTACCTAGACGATGTATAACGCTGTATATGCTATAGTAAAGTCCCTAAGTGTTACTTTAAGTACCACGAGGGTGCCTAAGTGTGGCTTCTTCAGGTCTCGGCAGTAATAAAAAACAGCACATACAATTAAACTATTTTATTATATTAAAAAACAGTATGACACGGGACAACGAAAATAAAATTTTAGCAGCGAGACGGCGCGGGCGTTGCTTGCGGAGCTAGTTAGTGGCTTTTATTGACTCTCAAATTTGAAAAAAAAATCTGTTTTTATCAGCAAGGACGCAGCCGCGCCCAGCCGTTACATTTTTGCTAACTGAATATACAGTAAAAAAAATTAAAAAAAAATGTTAAAAAAGTGCGTCGCCTACACTATGTACTTATAGTAAACTCGTCGAGCCTTACCTATAAACTTCTCTATAGTAAACTCCTGCGACCCTCAAACTTATTAAGAAGCTATACAATGTATAGTGAGCGCACTGCTCAAACTATATCAATTATAAATTAAACTAGCCTTCGAATTGTTAGCACGTCATTATTAATACATCAGCCGCGTGGGAATAAGCGACATCACGTAATAATAACGCATCGATGCAGCGCTCGCGAATTGGACCCGCCGGCACGGCGGCGGGCGTCGCGTCCCAGGGGAGTCGCTGCCATTTTATTGTTTGTGCTGTACCTACTGCCTCGAAAATATCGAGATTGAACATTTGATGAATCAGACAATTGGTTGTTGTATACTTTTTATTTTTAATATTTCTTTCCGGTTCCTCTTGTTATAATTGTATTTTCTTATTTGGTATTTATTTATTGTTGATTTTTTTTATATTAACTTACGGGTAAGCATTAGGCCTCAACCGAGTACAGTAACATGTACCCCCCGCTAGGAATCAAACCCGGGACCTCTGGGTCTGTGACCAGTGGTCTTAACCACTAGACCACAGAGGCGGTTAAGATTTATCAAGTTATAGTTACCAAATAAAAGGATTTTTGAATGGAGAACTGAAATATTTTTGTCATATTTTATTGGTAAAAGTTTGGACATTTAAAGCGGTTGGTGGAAAACTATTTAAAAATGTAAAATAAAAATTTACATGTTATAAAAAATATATTATAAAATTTTACTGCCTACAATTTCGATTAATGGTTTGCTACATCATAGTGGTTTCCCATACCGATGTAAAACTTTCTTTATAAATGCACATTATACTAATTTTATTTCTTATTACAAATAACAGTAGGTAGATATTACACTATCACTTAAAAATTCTTTACCTTTTATTCTTTAGATTTCTCCAAAAAAGCAGTATTTACCAGCACACCAAAACGCGTCTCAATATTCGCTGATACAAACTTGTCGTCCAGGTATGCCATTAATTTTGTCCCCCATTGTAATGGCCAAGTTTTCGCCTCGTCAGCTAAGATAAAGTGTTCGGGACCAACACCACAGGTACAAAACCCTTCCGAGGGTTCTGTACGCGAATGGAAATGCAAGCGTTTGTGTGTACGAAGAAGAGCCTTGACGACACATTCATTTTTTATGTTATGGCGTCAGCAAACTTGTAAAATTCTTCTTGCAACTAATGTACTTGCTTCGGCAGTACATATACTAAAATCATGATGGGAAAAGTAGTTGGAAAAAGGAAACCTGGCCGCAGAATAAAGTCGTAATTCAAACATTCGGGAGTGAACGGGAATAGCAAGTGCCACTAAGCTCCTTTGCCTTGCTAAGGAGAGTACCAAATATGCAGAGCTGGATGCCAACATTCGCTAGTTGGAAAGGCACCCTAAAAAGAAGAAGAAAAAACGAGTAAACTGACCTGCCTTGTACCACTAGCCCAGGGTCATTTAGTTTATTCCTTCCTTCCTACTCCCACATCTTTTGTCAAATGCAATACAGTATGCCAATCTGGTTGGTATGCGTCCAACTCGTCTTCCCCCCCCCCCCTACTGTCTACCGGCCCGAATATAAACAGAATAATACAATCACAAAGCAAACATCAATAAAGTATTTACATTTATGACATTTTTAAAGCAGTTGTATAAAAGTTTTTATGTGTAACGTCGACTCGCAAAGCTGCTCATAAACTGGTGCCTTCCAATGCTACACCGTCACGGACCAACCAACAACGTAAGGATTACGCGGCCATTGGCGATAAAAGATTTAAAACAATAAACCAACGTTGAGACACTACAGTCGATCGCGATGCAGTAGCTCTCCTTACTTCCTCATAATCATCACCGTCATCAGACATCATTTTATTTGGAGATAGTTTGCTCATTGCTTCAAACGGCATTTTCACCGGGCTTTCTTGGGGGCGGCGAGAAACTTAAGGGGTTCCTCAAGCCGTGTGAAACGAAGCATCTTCGGAGGTTTTCTAGAGGGAACGGCATCACGCACTAGTGCGTGTCCTCGTGCCTTACCAGATTCTCCGAGTGGTTCGGATCGGATCGGGGAATTAGACATCGTACGTGCCAATTCCCTTTGCTAGAATTAAACCTTCCTACATTAAGAACACAAGCACAATGGGATGCTTGAAGCTTGCTACAAGCATATGGTAAGATTAGGCTACCTATAGCTCACCAGGCTGACTCAATGAGGGTTGGTGTGTTTTAACGACCGGCCCTTGGTGGTAGAAAAATGTTTAGAGTGGTAGGTATCCAGACTGATACTTAAAATCAAATCATATAATCTGACTCCTACATGAATAGTACTTATGGGAAGATTAAGCTATAAAACACTACTGCTATCTTACAACTGACGCTTATTGGTGGCAGAAATATGTATCGGTGGTCGCTAACAAGTCAGATTCTGGGCAAGATCCTAACAGGACTGGTTTAAGCTTCTGTCTTGGAATCCAAGGCGGTGCAGCAAACCGAGGTGACGGGCTGGACGCGTACCAATGACCAGATTATTAAAAAGATATAAAGAAGTATAAAAAAATCACTTGATTAGCAGTGGAACAAAAGAGGCTGAGACAATAACAAAACTCATAATATTATAAGATAAGTTTATCCAGTTTGCTAAACATTAACTATTCTCTTAAACGTAAGATACTGCCGGCTGTTTACGTAGCTGATGGGCAGTAAAAGGCGCGAGCAAGACATAACAAGGTATAACAAAGCCTTATTGCTTCCAGGGCTGATACAAGCCGGCTTTATGATTTTAATTTACACCACCCGCCCCCACGAATTATGTAAATGCGCTCGGGCGACACGCGTCTTTCATTATCTGACGCCTGGTTTATTTATAACTCCATTGGAGTATAGTTCGATGAAAGGAGGTACTGAATATGCTGATGGACTATGAAATGATGTTCTGTTGTTATTAATAGGGTGTCATTTGTTATTGGTGTGGGATTACGGCATTGTATGTGAGGCTTTGATTGCTAAACTGCTGATTAGACGATGAATTGTATTTAGTGGCGTTATATTACTAACAGCCCGTTAAATGTATATTTATTTGGTTTAGTTTTTGTTTGTTGGTGTATCTATATGATTAAGATAAAGTTGTCGTTTCAGCAGCAGGCTGAACGCACTGTAGATGAGTTTTCGTGCTTATATCAATCAATATCCAACATTGCAATTCGTCTATGTGTATATTTTATTTTTTTATGTATTTATATCTATTTATCCTATATTACTTATCGATCACCATATAACATTATTTGTCTAACGGTCACTTATTTGTATTCATTGCGATAGAACCGCATTCAGAGACTTCAATCACTAGGCACTAATGGATTTTCATTTTAAAATCTCTCGTACTTCAGTACTAAACTAAGTAATCACTGCAATAATGAAGGTTAGTAAACGTGATATCATAATAAGATGACTTCATCATCATCAGCAGCTTATTTTATGTCCCCACTGCTGGGGCAATTGAGCTATCGTGGTTCTGCCAGCCCGCCGAAATTATTCAACCTGACCCGGAAGAGCACCTGGCCCGGTTTGTCAGAAGGGTGCAGGTTCAAATCCTGCTCGTGGAAATTTTTTCAACATTTGTGTTTTTGTAATTTGTTCGTAACAAAATTTGGGTTAAAAATTCAATCAATCACCAGTTTTAGCATACCGGCGATAGAAAAAAAATATCTATCTCTTTACCGTCCCAATAACCTATCGGAAAGTAAGGAATCTTATCCGCCCACGCTATCTATCGGTGGGAGGGTCTGTCACATACCGCAGATAGAAATTTATATGGAAACGGAACATTTGGCGTCCCTATAACATTTTGACAGCAATATGTGAGTAAATTTACCTATCAAAGATAACAGATTTGATAATCCGCCGAATTTCAGTTTTAATGCATTAATGAAGCATTTTTTACGGATATTTTATATAAATCTGCTCGTGTTTTAAGTTTTTTGCATTCAAAATATGTCTCATACAAGTGAATGTGTCTTAGAACTGCTAATGGATATATACATACAGATGTCAAGTGTCAATGTCAAACATCTAGTAGACAGACGCGCCAAGACACGCGGCTGACTTGCGTTTCGTTTCAAGTGACGTAAAATTTGCACGAAAACGTAAAATAAAAAATATATCAATAGTTCACATAATTTTGGCTTCAATTACCCAAAACATACTATTTTGCTTTAGATTTAGTTATATTCAATACTGTTTTTAATAAATTTTTGCAAAAAAATACAACTTGCATCGATATTTTTTTTGGATACATTGCAGTAATGGAACGCACAAGAGGGCTGGATAGCGAACTCTGTCTATCGATTTCGAAGATAGATAAGAAAATACTATTTTCCATCGATAGCAATCTATCAATAACTGAAGATAGGTTATTGGGAACGGGCGTATGCCACCGAGGCGTTACTAAGTACCTAAGTATTAAAACATTTGCTCGTATGTACAGAATCACAATAACTCTTATACCGTGATTAAGAAACGAACAGTGCCATCTATTAATTACTAATGGAACTAAACATGGTATATCCTTATCAATAAAATAATAAACACCCACTATTACTAGTACAACAGTTCATTAGCAATCCTATATGTAACACGGGACATGGGTATTATAATGAACGTCGCCAGTTTAAAATTCAGTTCAGCGAATAATCAGGATTGTACAGTGAGTAGAAGAACACTTTTCTACTTTGTCTTAGAAAAAAAACTTAGTACTTAATACTCAATATTTATTGCTAACATAATGTTGTACAAAGTTGTTGTCTTACATATTAAAAGTACAAATAATGAACTATGCCGAAGAGGAGGATGACTTATCACTACATAGTATAAAACTAAGTCGCTTCCCGCTGTCAGTCTGTCCCTTGTATGTATGTATGCTTAGATTTTTAAAACTACGCAACGGATTTTGATGTGGTTTTTTTTAATAGATAGAGTGATTGAAGAGAAAAGTTTATATGTATAAATACATGCATAATATAGTAGAGAAACACTGATAATATCAGCATTGCACCCGTGCGAAGCCGGTGCGGGTCGCTATTAAAATATAAATATTAAAATTCAACTTCGTGGCAACTTATAAATAAGACAAGGCTTTAGCTTGTAAATCTTGAAGTGTTACAATGCATTGATTGTATAAGTTGTTGCAAGCTGTCCTTATAAATAAATCGATCCATATCAATCGATCTTTACTCGTATAAATAAATTATTCAACAGGCGCTTGTCAACTTTCAGAAAGTACCAAGGCGTTCGCCAAAGTCTTAGTGGCCGATAGGCTAGGTCCTGGGCTTAAATCCCAGGTCGGATAAAGCGTGTTCCGGATTATTCGATGCATATGATCATCATCCGCATTAAACAAGCGTGGTGATTAAGCCATTACCCATCAATTGTAGCGATGACTTGATTTGCCAGCAGTGGGACAGTATATAAACTATTTATTTAATTATAACCGCCTTCTTTGTCAAGCGGTTAAGAGTACCGGTCTCTGACCCAAAGGTCCGGGTATTCATTGGTTGATTGGTGGTAGAGCTAGTTGTATGTCTGCATGGCTAGCTAACATCATTTTTTCCAAATATGTCTCATTAAAATCAAAATGTTTGTAGCATTATTGCGTTCTGACGGTTAGAGATAAGATAGCCAGGGTGAATCTTAATGAAGTTCCATTCCACCTTCGGCTTTAACATCACCTTACAACAGGTGAGATGAAATCCAACTGTATATCAGCATCATGGCGATGGTTTTGCTTATGATGTGACACATGCTGAGCCACTGTTTCACTGCTCACCTTAATATCTTTATGCTTTTTTTTAAACCCTTCTCTAGTGCAAAATATATTTTTTTGATTGGATTTGATATATATATTGTAAGGAATAACAAAAAATACAAAAGTGTTAAGCCACTTACGTAGCTGACAGTACGCCTACGTCGGTAGGCTTATAATTTTATCGCCACCCACCGATTGTGGCGGCGCCGGCGTCGTAACACAACTATCGAGGGAGGATGCCCCCCAACCTCCCCCCACCAGGTGAGATAAAGAAAGGCCGGAATCCGCCGCCAACGCCATTTAAATATCGCACCGGGATTTTAGAGCTGCTATCAAAGCATTCCCGGGTTTGTGCCCGTTCGGAACAATGTCCGAGCAAGATCCGGTTATGGAAACTAATAATTAAATTCTGCTTTGTATGTAGAATGCTAAGAATAAGATTTACCGTAGTCGCACCAGTATTCGATTCAGTAAACCCAGTTTTCAACAACTTTTTGTCGCCGTAACATATAAATGAGAAATATTTATGTGGCTTCTATGTTCTTCTATATTCTAATAAATCAAACAAAAATACAGAGAAGCAACTACTAAGCTTTTACCATTATACGGCATTTCAAAAACATACATGTTGATTTTAAAATATTTCAAGGCTTTGCAAGATTTAAAGTCGTTTGATGTTTTTTTTGTCTCTGAAAATTTTATTTTCCAAATATTTTTGTGAAATAAGCCATTAACTAAAAAAAGTGCAATAATATTGTATTATAACTTCATAGAGTGTCATACGTTGTAATTACATTAACAATAAATTTCTTGTCTAACTGTTAGATAAACTGTTAGTTAGACGTTACCTAATCCGATACGAACTGATACAACACGCTTGCGTGATGTCATTCCCTCTAGAAGAAAACCTTTGTGTTTCGGTCACACGGCTCAAGGAACATATTTTTCGCTACACGGATCTGCTTAACGCAGAAAGGATTTTCTCGGTAGCAAACCAACACGAGTGTTCAACGTTAGCTACAATTTATCGTAGCACTCGTAGCTATCGTAGCGCTACGGTGAAAAACCGTAGCTGCGTGCTACGTTGCTTAGGTTAGCCACGTTAGACTTGAAAGTTTTATCGACTCTCTATCAACGTCACTTCGAAAAGCTATTTCCTTACACATTCTAACTATTTTGTACGTAAAAACGTAATAAATTAAACTTCAGTTTGTATTTTCAATAAAGCTAGTGTTCGTGTTTCGGATTTTATTTTATTTCTATTTGTGTAACAACAGCTTTCAATATTTTATAGTATTATTGATAGCGATGCTAAAACTAGCAGCCTGTTTTTAGTTTTACTTAAATTTTTGATACTATTTGTATAAAGTTGTTTTTGGAACAAAATAAAAGATATTCATTTCCATTCATCGTTTATATTTTTGTAATATTTATATGATATTTTGTGCGGTTTGGTTGTTGATAGGTCTTGTTTTAGTCATAGGTTAGATACCACCATCTATTCTAAGTCTGTCGCCATAACGTTCCTAGTATTTTTATGTTCCGGGAGTCTGAGATCAGACTTTTAGTTCCTCAGCAGATGGAGGTTCCACGGGAAGTGCACTTTCTTGTGATCAGATGAGATTAAGGCCAAACTTCCTTGTGGTTGGATTTAAAGTAAGCATTTTGAGGAGCTTGATTACGCAGTGGTAAATTTCTGTGGTAAGTTAAGCAACATACGCAAATACTCATCAAATGGGTGGCCAAAAAATTATATCATCTCCAGCTCCTCCGTGCTTCGGAAGGCATGTAAAGCCGTCGGTACCGGTTGCATTAGCAGTCGTTAGCAACCACCGTACCGCACTGGGTCCGCGGGGTGGTTTATGGCCCGTTCTTGGTGCGGTGTTTCCTTCTATGGAAAAGCTTCATGCCCCAGCAATGGGATCATAAAATGAGCTGGTGATGGTATCATCGATTTATTGTTCGCCAATTGGCCGTCAACTGGATAATCGCTGCATCGGTGGACCGCGTGGACCGTTTATCCGCTCGTTTTGGCATGTAATCGGGTGAGTTGCACGCGGTGGGGCGGCGAGATATTATCGCGCTGTTGTTTAGCCAACTGTCAGTTTAGTTAGGCTGGGATTTGGGGAATGAAGTTGGAGTAGTTTGTAGTAAACTATTGACTCTATTCTATTCTATTGAATAGAGTACGTTTATTTTGTATAGACATTTGTTTGGTGTGGTCGGTGTGGTACATAAGAATTATGAATGTTTGACCGACAATAGAATAAAATAATGAATGTTGAATGAAGAAGGATTTAATTCGTACAAAACTAATGATAACAGTACGTACAATAGTTTTAAATTAAATTTACATAAAAAAATTATGGTGTGCCTCCAGCTTTTTTAAACTAATGTTTATAGGTTTGCTAACGTTCCTTATTGTCTGTTTCAGGTAAGCTACTGACTTCGGGTTTAGCAATATATTTATCCGTTTGTCTTCGTCTCGTAAGTATTATCTTTTGAATATTAATGCTATCCTCAGGTTTCGAATCGTTATCAGGATCTGTAGTGACCGGGATAAAAATAGAAATTAACACGTATTGGCAATTAAGGTCGTCTACAGCATACCAATGGGTTATCCGCATCTTTCTACGCCGCACAACTAGCGAAATGTCAGCTAGATTATCGATAAAACCATTGTAGATCAAGGACCGCGACGACGCGGCCTTGCCAGTTATCGATACGAAACGGGGTCATCGATAGCTCGGCCCTAATCTGTGGCTCTCGGCGCCAATTCACAAAGGCCATACGAGTCTTGATTTTTACGCAGTTCACTTGTTTTCAGAAACGTTTCTTTTCAGTTCGGCTGTGTTTTGTTTAGAACGTTTAATTAAATTAGTGTGATGAATTTTTTACGTAGTTCACTTGTTTAGTTAGCAGCGCTTAGTTGGTTCGGCAGTGTTTTGTTTAGTGCGTTCAGTTAAATTAGTGTATCAAGTGGAATTGTTTTTTTGCGATTCAAAGTTGACGCGATATGTTTGTTAATTTTATTTTATGAATATTTTATATATTAACGATCTTATTGCGAACAAATTCTAATACAGGTACTGTGTCAAAATATATTTTATAAGAAGTATTGATCTCTTTTTTTTTTAATTGGGCAAAGGTATATTGGTTAGTGCACTCACTGACCCACCTTTATTAGGCCATAGTGGTGGGTTGTCGTCTTGTCTCAATATGTGGGGAGTTTAGCCCAGTATATGGAAGTACTTATATATAATAATTATGGAAAGTTGTTGATATACTGAGAGATAAGAATCGTTAATTACAAAAATATTATAGTTCTTATCGTATCTTTATTCGAGGTTTCCCTCTCGCAGCAACACTTCGACCCATCGGGATCTTTTGTGCAGCCATAAGCTTGGCAATTCCTTAAGAGCGAAGAGCCTGAAGTCTTCCGGTTTCGGATAGGCCGACCCCAGGAGTCCCATTATTTTCCTAGCCAGAGAGTGGCAGTCACACAGTAGGTGCTGCATTGACTCCGTTTCCTCCCCACATGCCCTACACAAGCTATTTGTCGATAGATGCATTCTGTGGATGGAAATATAATAGTTAAAAAAATACCGTTATTTATTGGAAAGTTTATCCTTACGCGATATTTACACTGTTGCTGGTTTGCTTATGTATTTATTTTTGGCCTGAAGTGAAAAGTTCAAGTTGTATACAACTGTCTTGAAAAGTAATTAACAATTTTTGATTTTGATTTTTGAGCTCGATGGCGCAGTGGCTAACGCGCCCGGTCTGCGAGTGCTGAGGTTAAGCAACTTTCGCAAAGGCCGGTCATCGAATGAGTGACCAAAAATGTATCATCTCGAGCTCCTCCGTGCTTCGGAAGGCACGTAAAGCCCTTGGTCCCGGCTGCATTAGCAGTCGTTAACAACCACCAATCCGCACTAAGCCCGAGTGGTGGTTTATATATCGCCCCTATATCATATATATAGCCCCTATATCGTATATAAACATACGTACATAAACTTTTGCATCATTGAGTCCCTTTCCCTTCGATATTTCTTACATTCCGTAAGAATGTGTTGAACATCTTCAACTGCACCACAGAGATCACAATTAGGTGAATTAACCTTTCTCATTAGGTAGGCAAATTTATTAGCAGTATAGTGTCCAGAACGCAATCTGTGTAGCATGTCAATATATTTTCTATTTATCCTTATATTATAAAACCATGGTATTCGAGGAGGCTGACATTGGATTGTTTTGAACCAAATTCCTTTTTTTGTACTTCTTTTGTCAAAAGTGAGTACACTTGATCTACAGACGCCGGCACATCAATCTATCCAATACTGTCAGATTTCTTCATTAAATGTTCAACCTTATGTAATTTACATAAAGTTTAAAGTCTATTGAGGAAATTTGACAGAAGTGGTAGTCTGATATGCAGGCGTGTATCCCTACATCACCATTTAACTTCTTGCCTCGAACTACAGTGTTGTGGAACCAGCTCTCGGCGGCGGTATTTCCGGACCGTTACGACCTCGGAATCTTCAAGAAACGAGCCTATTCCTTCCTTAAAGGCCGGCAGCGCGTCTGCGATTCCTCTGGTTTTGCGGGTGTCTATGGGCGGCGGTGATTATTTTCCATCAGGTGACCCGCCTGCTCGTTTGCCTCCTTCTTTTATAAAAAAAAACCATAAAGTCAGTTGAATATCGCTACCATTTCTACCTCAGCGAATACTTAGGGATGTCGCTAAAGTCGCGGTATTATTACTCCTCCCATACCAAATCCGCTTAAAAGTATGTACCTCTAACTCGAAAATAATGTCGGCAGAAACATAGCCTCTCAATGTCACTATCAATATACACTCAGGGGCATATCTAAGCGCCCACCCCGTTATTTTCATACAATATGCTCACTTTGCGACTCTATACATAAAAATGTCAATACATTTCTGCAAAGATTTGTATGCTAATGTTTAGGTTAAGCGTTCGTCTGTCCAATTAGCATTTTGAAAGAGTACCGAAACCATTGTATTTGTCCATAGAGGCAGAACAATGAATGCTTCATCACTTTCCATACAATGTGATATGGCAATAAAGTAATGCTTAATAATATAGCAATAATTTTAGAAACGGGAGGAAATTTTTAAGACTGTTCCAAGTGTTAATTGGACAGTCGAACGCTTAACCTAAACATTAGCATACAGATCTTTGCAGATGTATATTGACATTTTTATGTATAGAGTCGCAAAGTGAACTTGTTTGTATGAAAATAGCGGGGTGGGCTGTTAGATGTGCCCCTGACTGTATTTATACAGCCGATGGATACAACCAATGAGAACCTTTGTCATCGAGTCTTTAGACAAATTTATGTGACTGCTAATGTAGCAAGTAAGTAGGCTTTGCGTGTCTTCCGAGCACATAGGAGCAAGAGATGGTACATTTTTGGTCACCCATCCGATGATCTGATGAACACCGACGAAAGTTGCTTAACTTAGCTCCGCATTAGCAGACCAGGCGCGTTAACCGCTGCGCCATCGAGCTCCTTATTATATTATAACATTATATAATTGTTTGTTTTCATAATAAAATAAAAATATCAATGATTAGTCAATCGGTATATGATAAGTAATAATAAGCTTTAAAAAAACATTAATTCTTTAAAAAAGTAATCAAATTCTGTAAATAGCTATATAGCGACCGCAGATTCTGAACGGGGGACCCATTAATTTTATAATCTTACCTACCTAGGTATACCGAACCGACGCGTTATGTACTAAACCCCCTGAGCCGATAACGTGTTTGTATCGGTAACGAGGTGCGGTAACTGCTAGCCGGAAATAGCGCTACCGGAACGCGTCCCAATGCGGCTGGCTTAGTGCCGAAGCCCTACCACGGGTCCACTTAGTCTACCTACGCTTTGTGACACGCTTGGGAGATGGTTTTTTTATACCTAGCTCGGCAAATGACTCCACTCCACTCCACCTGATGTTAAGTGGAAACGGAGTCCAGACGCGAGTACAGCGTAAAAACAACGCAGTATCAGTCACCCTCACCCTGCCGGCCCAGAAGGTGCCTCTTCACGCCTCGTTTGAAGGAATCCATGTCAGGAAGGAGGGAAAACGTGTGCTGGTAGACTATTCCATCTTTTGGAAGAGCGACAAAGAAACGAGTCACCAAATTTCTTTGTGCGCGATGGAATGTTCGAGACAGTACAGCGGTGACTACGGAGAGCAGCACGCGTACTCCTTTGGAGGAAGGGAGAAGATGGGATAAGTTCAAAGAGTTCTTCAGAGCACTCGTAAGAGAGTGAGCGTGAAATCGCACCCGATCGGTTTTGAATTAAATCACACAGCTCAATGGCGCAGTGGTTTACGCGCCAACAACTTTCGCAATTCCGGTCATCGGATGGGTGACCAACACTTATCATCTCGAGCTTCTCCGTGCTCCTGCCGTTGGTCCCGGCTGCATTAGCGGTCGTTAACAACCACCAATCTGCACTGAGCCCGCGTGGTGGTTTATGACCTTTCCTCCCTATCAATTCATATGGAATGCTCGTGCCGATCCGTGACCGTACCAAACGCCACGAAGTAGATACTTCGTGGCGTTTGGTACGGTCACGGATGCGGTGCTTCTACTAGATAGTAGAAGACGAAGACACGTTTGCGTGATGCCTTTCTATCTAGAAACCCTCTAAGGATGTTTGATTACTACGGCTTAAGGACCCTCTAGTTTCTCTTCCGCCCCTAAAAGTACAGGTTACACTTCAAAAGCTATCTACGAACAAGAGCAAGAAGCATTCCAGAAAAAAAAAGACTACGCCGTACATTGATTTGTTTCTGTTAAGACCGCTATAGCCTCCTAGTTCTTTCTCTAGTTCTCCCTATCCATCCATAGGGGAAAAAAAGGACGGTTATCCTTTTCTCGTGCCCCAGCAGTGGGGACATAAAATAAGCTGATGAGGATGACCGCTAACAGTGAATAATACTCAGTCAATAATAAGCCACGATAGCATAGTTGGTAGTGCACCTGACCCGGCATGTCATGGGGTGCGGGTTCGAATCCCGCTCGTGGAATTATTAACCACTTTGTCTTTTTTCTTTTTTCAAACAATAATACTTCCAAAAGCAGCACAACTACTTACAAAAAGATCTCCAAAACCTGTTGAGAGGTTTGTCTGCGAGAAGAAGCAGTACCACTCGATTTTCCGCTACAGTGCAGTTAAATTGAGGTTTACAACATTAGTATGATAAACTCAGCACACTTCATTTTCGCTTCCAAACCACAAACATTGTCGCTAGCGAGTAGGCTCTGCGTAAACCTGTAGTAGGGCCACTGAAACTAGCATTAACAGCCGGCACAATTATGAAGTTTACAGTCCAGCCAGTTATTGTGTACCTGCTGAGTGAGGTTACACAAACACTAAGCCCAAGATTAACGATAGTTTAACATCATAAGATCTATTCTTAGCTTATCATATTTAATATTTTTTCATAACAAGGAAGTAAATGGCCTATATCCCATCTCTTATGGTGAGTTATCTTTAACTGATTAGGATTGGTGACTAAATCACGACTGGCATTTAATGCCCTATATGTTTTTACATACACATTTATTGAATTCCACTCACTAATATACATTTTAAAGATAGATCATCATCATCATCATCATCATCATCAGCAGCTCATTTATGTCCCCACTGCTGGAGCACGAGCCTTCCCTATGGATGGATAGGGAGAACGGGCCATAAACCACCACGCGGGCCCAGTGCGGATTGATGGTTGTTAATGACTGCTAATGCAGCCGGGACCAACGGCTTGACGTGCCTTCCGAAGCACGGAGATTAAAGATAGATACTGTATTTAAATCGCAATAAAATTGTTAGTATTTATAAAGATTTTACTATTTATCTCGCTGAAGATTTTAAGAAGAAGTATCAGAAATGATACATAGACTGGATGTTATAGTTATCGAATAAGTAACATGTTATACTCGTTTTGTGATCGATCAGTGGAAGTGAACAATGGTGCATAGAAGGGACGATGACGATTGCTTGCTCAGATTGTTTGCTGCGTTGTTCGCTCAGAAGAAACGCAAGCGACGGACGGTCAAAGAGAAACATGGTAAAGAGTTTTCATAAGCTGTTGCATACATAATCGCGAAGTTACAATAGATGTAGCTGCTAAGTTTCTTGCTGGAGTCTTCTTAGCAGAATCAACTATACGAAGCAGTAGAATCGCATTACATATATGTATTGTTTATTAAATTGTAAGTTTTAAGTATTATTGTGTGTACTTATATTTTTTTTTTATATATTTTTGTTTTTTTTATGTAATGACGTTCATAAGTGCAATTTATATAACACAAATGCTGAAAAAATTTGAAAGTTGAAGGTGCTCTTCCAATTGAGCTATCGTGGTTCTAACCAGCCCGCCGGAATTATTCAACACTTTTTACTTTGAAAGCCAAAGGCGCCCATTCAATGTCAACAACTGCCGTCACTAACATCCGATCATAATATTTTTACAAATATTAAAGATCAGTTAAGAAGTAGGCAAGCTATTTATAAAATGTTCAGACAACCTACTTCCTAGCTGTTATTCCGTTAAATTTCAATGAAAATTTATGTTATCTTGTGGCGACGAAAACTGTGACGAACTCTGAACTTAAGTGAACACTGGCGCCAATACCCACTTAGACTCATTTCTTAACTTTCTCAAAAGTATAGTTAAAAACCGGCTCTGTGGTCTAGTGGTTAAGACCACCGGTTTAGACCCAGAGGTCCCGGGCTCGATTCCCAGCGGAGGGTACATGTTTGTGTACTCAGTTTGGTTCGTGGTAGGACTTGTTTGTCCACCTGGCTAGCTACCACCATCTTATCTAAATATGTCCCCATAACATCAATGTTTGTATTATTGTTGTGTTCCGGCAGCTAGAGATAAGATAGCCAGTGCCTCACTAGTTGAGGATCCCGGGTGAAGTGCGCTTCCATCATTGGCCTTATCATCACTTAACATCAGGTGAGGCTTATCCGTGAAATATTTAAAAAAATATATATTTTTTTTAATTTTGTTTTTTTCATTTAAACAATTGCCATCAGATAAATGAATAAATGACAACCAAGAAAGCTATTCCACCGTACGTAGTAGCCAGTGAGTAAGTCAATATAGCGCCAGACTTCAACAATATGGACCAGAAGATTAGAACAAGCCCAACAACCGAACCTACATATAGTTAATCGAACCCGGGACCTTTAGATTTGAGACCGGCGCGGTGGTCTAACAGCTAGACTGCATAGACGGTTAGCAACTATGTTACCTGTTTAACACATAAATTGATATACAAACTCTTATCGCTGCTGTTGTATTTAAAATCTACTAAGGCAACGACCTAGTTCACTATAAAAGATGTTTTTTTGCTGATAACATTATCCATAATCAATCTAAAAAGATTAATCATAGCAAACAAGCCATATTATTCAGCATATTTTTTCCTGAAATTATTTTGTAACTAGCGGCCGCCAGTTTCACCCGCGTTGTTATCGATCCCGTGGGAATATCGGAATAAGAAGTATCCTATGTATTAATTCAGGTTATTCGCTATCTGTATGCCGAATTTCATCCAAATCCATCCATCCGTTGCAGCGTGAAGAAGCAACAAATATACACAAACTTTCGCTAAAAGCAACTTTTTCCAGGCAACCATGTGTTGAACTGCACAAAAATAAGTGAGAAATGGGAGTTAATGGGAATAGAGATGCTAAGCATGGCAAAACGCTAACAGTCTCACTTGAGAGCAGCTGAACAGAATTGGATAAAATTTTGCACATAGACAGACCATGGCCCGGCCTAGGAAACAGGATACTTTTTATATCCGTAAGAGGTGCCTGTGGGAGTGTATTACTGGCGAAGACCCGCTGTATAGCAGTTAAAACAGAGCAGCTTGTTATAGAGATGACATATTAATATAAAATTATTGTAATGATTCCTTACTTTTCAATTAGATTAAGAAAAGTTCAATTCGGTCCAAATTTTAAAGTTAACATGAAATCATAACCAATTTTAATTTTGACTAAAAACCTCTTTTATTAAATTCAAAATTTCCTCGTTCAGCCGAACAAGTGCACTATCAGCTGTTCCACTTAGGCATTATGGGCAAGGCTTATCAGCGAGATAGTACGCGAACATTAGATAACGAGCCGCAGTTACCGGCGACGCGTCCGCTAGGGCATGTTAGTTGTTATATCCTCTTTTGTGTACTTACGCGAGCGTAAACCTTTGCCGAACAATATTTACATTAAAAAACAAAATGTTGACATTTTAAATGACCACGCTTTTTTCAAATTTAGAACACATAGTGATGTGACGATGACAGTGTCTGTTTTTTGTCGATAAACTGAGTTGCAATGAGTACGTTTTGGACAGAGTTTCTGAATGCTGCAGCCAGCCACCCCGGACTGCCTGGGGATTTGGTCGCCTTTCCGATTTTTGACGGGGATGCTACCGGTTCGTAAAGTTATAGTTATATTATTGTAAAATGTGTTGTTGTGATTAAAGTAAATTATTCTTTTCCATTTTTATAAAATAGGAATATGGACAAGTGACTAGATGAGTCAATTGTTTTTAAAATACATTAAAAAACAATGGCAGAGATAACATTTACGTCGTATTTAGAAGCGATAATAATTTGTTCCGACTATCATCAGTACCTATTATCAACGATCAACCTTCGACAACCTTGTTTGTTTATAGTGAAGTTTGTACCGCGAATAAAAGCAAATATATTCTATCACCCTAATGTCGCGTTGAATGTGGGTTCATTTGCAAAGTTTTCAGTTCGTTTAGGTATGTTGTTGTTACGTTGATACCGATGAAACTTTACAACTCCACCTCTGTTCAGAAAGTTCCTGAGATTGTCTTCATGTGTTTTGAAAACCACTTCATAGAGACTTGGGGCAATTAAGGAAAGCCACCCTAAACTAACACTCAAAGGAGTTCGGTGCTACAGCAATTTGCACGTACCTTAACTTTTTTATGTCGATAAGTTATTTTATTTGGTCTAACACTTTGAAACTTTCGCAAACGCTTACTTAATTTAACTTATAACTGGGCAAGAAATCTTGAGAAACTATTGACATTTTATCTACACTTTAATAAAAGGGACAAATGTAGAAGTGTGAATAATGTTATTAAGTTCGCCCAATTTTAAAACAACTCATGCCATGTTTGTTTAGTGCCTGGATTAACTCCCATTTTTCCCAATCTCAATTTCTGCATGATATATCATGCATGAGGTATAATTTTTAAATTTGCGATTTTTATCTATAACTGTAATGCCTTGCTTATGTCACATTATTGAAGAAAACAAATATTGATTGGTCCACACAGGTACAAACGCGAAGAAGATTAACATACACAAACAACGAAAACCCGAAATAATATGTAAACATATAAGACAACAACAGAGATTAAAAAGTGGACACAAAAAGATAACAGAAGAAATACTTGAGAAGTCAAACAGATGAAGGGAACACATATACTCATGTTATATCGTAATAGGAGATAATAGTTACAAAGGATAACACAGTTCGACAAAAAAACATTTTTTTAGATATTTTTGCGGATTATTTTAAATACACAGTATGAATTTATTTATAAAAGTGCTGGATTGGCAGCGGTTTTATTATTATATTTATAATTTTAAAATAACTAACATACTACCCATGTCTCTCGGAGTAATAACTATTATTAAGTGTTTGCTAACACGTTTTTCATATGTCTCAGTACATTTCCATCTTTTACAAGGTACACAATAATTACAACATGGATAAATAAAAGAAAAAGAAAGAATTATAAAGGGATTTTCTTTAGAATATCACATACTTTCAACTCTTTTTTCTGATATGAAGATAAATTACATACGACAATAAATAGATTTTAATAATATACTGTTCAATTGTTAATAAACGTTTCAAAAAAAAATACACTGTTTACTTTCTTATATTGACTGCTTCTTTACAGAAAAATATTTAAAACAGTGATAAAAAACTAGAGACAATTCTCCAAAATCATTCATAGTGCCAGAAACTAACCATTGTCTTAATCAGAACAAAGTTTTAAAATATATTTTAAAATTTCATGGACCCAATGCGAGTAGAAGAACAATAGAATCGTGGACCTTTTGGAATAAGCCAACAAAACCACTGTTGACCAGTGTAATTGTTTCTGTCTTAACACCTGCATCGTACTGAATGATTTAATACTTACCTTACAAATCTATATCCACAAGCTATGCTAAGTGTAGAATGGTATGTATGTGCATTTTGAAACAATGAAATTCCACAATTATGACGAATAGAACATACATTTATCGTCTTTCTTTAGTGCCTTCCTTTGTCCATAAATGTTATTTAGTAATTAGATAACTAATCATACTAGGTTATTGATTAATTTGCACTTGCACTCTCGGATAAAGCGTGTGAAGTTATTTTTAACTCATGACAGTGGTATGAACTGAAAACGAAAAGATGACGAATAGGTGAATTGAAGTGAGTGTCGCCTGTTTATCGATTGATAAGTAAGGTGTTGCGCAAACTCGCCACCTAATTTATCGATAATGTTATCTGAGAGCGTCGTTATCTGCAATGCTGGATGTGTGTGCCTTCAGTGTTCGAAGCAATGAGACTCGCTCTACCGACTCATCTGACAGCACAATTATTCTCTACAGATGAATTATCTCGTTCCACACAGTTATCTTATCGATAACTCAGTAACGTTATTTGTCGTAGGCAAAATCACGCGCAACGGGCGATCGAATCGATTCATTGGATAGGAGTTTATCTAATCTTGCAGTCACAGAAATGTAATCGAATGGAGCGTGTGTCGTGTGCCGTGTAGTGTTGTGATAATAACTCGTAAAATGTCATTAATTTAAAATTGGCATGATAGTGTCGATATGAGGGTAAAAAGTTTTGTGTCCCAGACAGTGGAGTGCTTGTGTGAGTGCGCTTGGTGGACATTGGAATGTGGGAGAAGGTCGTGCGGACAGCTGGCGTTCACTCATCACTTAATGGCGGTGCCTTATCCAACGCTGGACGCAATTATTGCCGCCCCTACGTACGCGAGCCAATGTTAGTAGCTTTTGTTTTCGTTTACCATAGAGTAAAGATGTTGATTGTTTTTAGATAGTGATGTGACGATGACGATAATTTGTGTTGTCGATAAACTGAGTTACAATTATTATGGTCGAGTTTTGGAACAGTCTGAAGTGGCAATCAGGATCCTTTATAATTTAGTCAAGCCAAACTGATTGTTAATGACGTCGAGGCCAAGATAAAAACGCACTGAACTTAGCTTCATTTCTTGAATCACTGTGAAAATGCTTATTTGGCAGACTAAGGTGGCTAAGATAGCTAGTCAGGCAGACTTAGAATAAGCTTTGTCTATATAAAATAAAAAATTAAACGCCCACCCGACCCAGCTAGGAATCGAACCTGGGTCTTCCGCAATCCGAGCGGCTGCACTGTCCATTATGCTACCGGGAAGGCTGACGTAAACGCTGAATTTTGTCTTTTTGATTACAGCGCTTACGTCGGCCTTCCCGGTAGCATAATGGACAGTGCAGCCGCCCGGATTCCGGAAGGCCCAGGTTCGATGCCTGGCTGGGTCGGGTGGACGTTTAATTTTTTTCACTGTATTTTATATAAATATTTAATTCAGCTTAAGTGTAGCAATTAACACTTAAAAAATAAAAGTAAAAATAAGCTTTACCGCCAACCAAATGCAGCACACTTTGTACCTTAGCAGGGAATCGAACCACCACTAGACCACCAGTTATAAATGTTACAAAATGTTCAAAAAAACATGTGATTCTCAAATAAGTAGAGTTAGAGTATGCATGTGGCCTCAACAGCGTACTATACATATTTTTGCCCCTGGCTGTACACAAATGGTCCCAGAACTACACAGAAATGTCCCGCATTAACATAAAAGGATACTTATTATCCCAGAATTGCTGTTTATTTTTGGAACCGATGCGGGTGGGGTCCGCGAACAAATAGCTTCATGTAAATATATATTTAGGGAAAGATAACTTTGTTGCTTCTTTAAATACTAATTCTCTGAGTTCGTTAATGGTTTTTATTTACTACATATTGAGGATATCTGCAACAATGCTACTTACATACTTAGATAAGATGGCATAGCTGTGGTGGTTTTATAACAAACGCTACCACAAAAAAACCTAGCGTATATAATGACATGTACTCCTTGCCGGTAATCGAACCCGGGACCTAGGTCTGAGAACGGTTATCTATCAGAAAGGTGGATAAGTCGTTTCCGCAGTATAACAGTAATAACAAGATCATGCTGAAATTGAGGTTGATAAATTATTGTCTATGGTATATCATAGCTGATAATAAACAATTAGAAACTACTTTTTAATTAACAAAAAACACATACAATTGACTATGTACAAACTACAAAGTAAGGAGACCCAGAAAGTAAGATTTAAGCTGTTGCGAGATTGCGTGTATGTGATAGATTGTCTGTGTGCATTGCTCGAGCGCGTTCCACACTACCAATACAAAACTGGTAAAAGTCAAAATATACTGATATTGGAAATTTTACCGTATTGAATAACAGTACAGTTTAATACTTATAAAATACAGTGAAAAAATTAAACGCCTACCCGACCCAGCCAGGAATCGAACCTGGTATTTTCGCAGTCCGGGCGGCTGCACTGACCGCTATGCTACCGGGAAGGCTGCGTAAGCGCTGAATTTTGTCACTGCTTTTTTTTAATGCTTTTTTTAGCAGCAGAGTGCAATCTATCCAACGGTCATTGCAACCGATGGCCATATAAATTCATCTTTACAGATGAAATACCACAAATTTGATAACACAACGCTATAAGTACAGTTTAATTTCAAATCTATACTAATATTATAAAGCTGAAGAGTTTGTTTGTTTGGTTGAACGCGCTAATGTCAAGGACTACTGGTTTGAATTGAAAAATTCTTTTTGTGTTAAATAGTCCATTTATTGAGGAAGGCTATAGGCTATATTACATCACGCTATGACTAATAGGAGTGGAGCAGTCGCTAATTAACGCGGGTGAAACCGCAGGGCACAGCTAGTATCAGTATATTTTGATTTACATCAGTATTGTATTGGTAGTGCGGTTTGTATGAAGCTCACCTTCTGCAGTCTCCTTATTTTGTGGTACAAACATGGTGGGTAAAGGTGGACTTATCTCTATAACAGATCTCTTTTAGCCAGCTTGATGTATAAGTGGGAGTGGAGAGTAACAAGGAGTGCAAGTCTGTGACTTAATTAATACACATTACACAGTCACCAATACCGCCCAAAATGTTTTATTATTTCGTTAAAATTGTACAGTAGCAATTGTCACGTTAATAAAACAACCAATAAACGATTTGTGCCGTCAAAATAATCCAATCCGAGATCATTTAAAATATCAATGGTGGCGTCCGCTTAATTAACAGATTATATTTCCGTTTTATTGAATCCTGATAAATGCGATGTGTCGCATAAATGTGCGCTAACGTTTTAATCTGCGAATGAAATTTGCTTTGCTGCAAATTTTTAAAACTTATTTACCCGCATTGGACCAGCTTTGTATATGACTTTGTTCTCAAAGTCATATACAAAGCTGGTCCAATGCATTCTTGCTTAAGCAAAACTATTTTTAACAAGTTTTACCTTTTATTTTTTAAGTTCTAATTGCTGCACTGAAGCTGAATTAAATATTTATAAAATACAATAAAAAAATTAAATGCCTACTCGACCCAGCCCGGAATCGAACCTGGGTCTTCCGCAATCCGGGCGGCTGCACTGACCGTTATGCTACCGGGAAGGCTGACGTAAGCACTTAAGGTCGGGTAGGCATTTAATTTTTTCACTGTATTTTATAAATATTTCAAATTTCAAATTTATAGTCAGAAACAGCCTGTTTTAATACAACATCCTAATCTTGGGCTTAATCTTTATACAGACACACTCAGGCAGATTGGGTCGTATGACCTACCACGATAACCTAATATATGTTCGAAGGTGATACCTTTTTTTTGCAGTAAAACTCGTTTTCGTTAACGTGATTGAAAAGCACATAAAAATCGCACTAAGCGCTCTAACAATGTCTATATGTGAAATACATTGTGCTTACTCATGTAGCATATTCGCTACATACTGAAGCCATAAAAATTGCACCCCCAAGCTTAAAGATCTCCGTTTCTATATAATCCCCCATTTCAAAGGCACAATGCAACGTTGAAAGGGATGCTGACAATAAACCAGCTTACTTATTACATTATCCGATATAAATATTTTTATCTCTTGACTTTGTTGTGGCTTTGCAATTCTCTTTACAATTTAAAGATAACTGCTTAATAAAATACCATCGCATGGTTTTTATATAGCTCGAATTCACTGTGACTTTAATTATATAGTGCCTTACAAATAAACAAAGAATAAGCTCGGAATAGTTTTTTTTTTCATTTAGTTGATGGCTTTGTGTGATTAGCACATTTAGCCAGTGTCAAAGTATATTTTCTTACAAGTAATACATAAATAAACAATACTTCCTTCCTGTATGATGATGATGAATGATAATAGAAATGAAAAGTTAGGAATGATATATCCCCAACCCCTTGAGTATCTTAGTAAAGATATGGGGTTTTACTAAGACCTTCGCGGACTTCTTGAGAGAATTTGAAAAGTGACGTTGCACTGTTTTGTTTCATTTGCAAACACTCATGCGCGCTCACGAACACTTAATACACATAATGAAGAAAAAAAAACACGTAAAACTTTTTCTGTAGTAGGCTTTTCTACCGTGTTTTTGGTCCGGACAGTCCCTCATTAACGTCCAACAATAGTCTGCCATCATATGGTCTTACGGTATTGGTATCTTTCCTCCATGGTTCTGATGGACATCAGATGGTGGAACCGTCCTCCTTGTTCCTCACTGTAATCGCCCAGCTTTTCCGGGAATCTGTCCAAATGCTAACGCTCATATTAGCTCCTAAGCGGTTAAAGTCAAAACATTCTAATATTTCATTAACGAAACTGTTTAAACTAACTAAGATAATATAAAACAAGATTTAGTTGAGAATATACAACTCAGTAGGGTAGATTATTCTGTCAGGCACCGTAAAACCAGACACAATTGAAAACCAATTGTTATAGGTTCAAAATTGTGAACCTGCGGGGCGTCGGACATAAATATTTTATAAATGTTTGTTTACGTATCATTTATCTCAAGAACCAGGGTCAATCCAAACAAAGTAAACACATATCATGTATATATAAATTAGGTATTATCAAAAACAATTACCAAAATTAATGCCGCTGAAAAAAAAACTTTTTTGTCCCCAGTGAAATCGATGTTGATTTTTGGAAACGAAAATGTGTCAAACATTAGTGCCGTTATCCTAGCTTAAATAATGTAATCATAACAAATTATAATTGTTTCAAAAATCGCTCCATTTCGTGTTTGAATACGAAAAGAGCGTTACCTAACTGTTATATCGCGTGTTTCAAAGTTATAATTATTTATATTTGAAATATAATTTGTAGTTTTTATCGTTTTTACAATGTCCCTTATTTATTACCTGTTCAAATTTTAACTTTGTAAAGAATCCATTATAAGAATCGTAGGTCGAAAGATCGAATCAGATCGGATAAAAATCTTAGTGTCGGTATAAAGCATGTAGTACATAGTACCTAGTAGTAGTAAAAAGCATATTTACTGACTCACTGCTGGGCAAAGGCCTCTATCATTACAATCAAGTCATCGCAAATCCTAGTGGGTATTAACAATTCAATTTATACGATCGTAACGCCCGCGCCGCCATATTAGCAAAGTTTAGTTTTTTACAACAACTTTGCCATCAAATCTAACGAGTGAACCCATGGAAAACAACTAATACAAAAGTAATCACCATAAAAGAGACCCGATTACATTCCCAGTCACAACCAATTTACTTTGCAAACATATTTATTACGTTTCTTACTTTAACCAACGAAAACACTCGTTTACATCACGGAAGGCAACCTTAGGCAACTCATATAAAGTTCCATTTCTAAAGTATCCCAGATAAGACAGCGGGTAATTCGCGATCTGACCGGGCAACGCCGACAGGTAAACAGAGCGATTGCCGCGAAAGCCTCGCTTAAAAAGAAAACTTGTTAAAAGTAATCTATTAGTTTGGAATGGGTGCTTAGGCAATTGTTTGTTAAGGCTAGAACACACTGTTGATGTTTTTTTTATTTAATGGGCGATTTTCCGACCCCCCCAAAAAAAAGAAATTAGTTCCAATTGACTTCATAGATGGCACTTAGTAAAAGGCGAGTCCATGGAGAGCACGTGTATGGCTGCGTAATATTTATTCCATTGCCTTTATTCAACTGTCAAACTGTGAAAAAACATATGGAAAATAGGAATAGATCCTGAAATGAAAATATTCATTTTTTATTTTTTTGGTTGACAAGCAAAAGTTCACTCTGTGTACTGCACAATTTACTACAGCCTCTTTGTACGGCTCGGCTTTAATAAAACGCCATCTATCGAGTTTTTTTTAACTAATTTTTTTTTTTTGGGCTGTCAGAAAATCGCTCATTTTGCCGGCAAACGAGTATACAGCCCGCCGCATAAAACACCAAGGGTAGAATGTCAGTGTACGCACTAGCCGGTCTAATGCTCTGACCGCTGAGCTACTGAGGCTCCAGAAGACTCGTTGAATTCTTCCAATACTTTGTGATTTACGCTACAAGCAGCGGTATTACGTCACTGTGAAGTTACTACCCTCACAGTAGTCGAAAGAACACTTTTGCAAGTATTAAACTACTAGAATTAAATAAAAAATAAATAAACTTTCCTACACTCACACCAATTGTCTAACCCAAGAGAAGCTTCTTTATGAAACTCGTTAAATTCGACAACGGATAAACATACTTAAAATACTTAAATACATACTTATTATACATAGAAAACAGGCAGACCAAACCAACGAGTCTTCTGCTCAGCGGTCAGAGCATTGAACCGGGTAGTATAAAGAAATATAAATAGAAAATATTTATTATTAATTATTTATTCACTTAATCTAGTTATTATTAACAACATAAAAGGCTCATTGCCCTGTAATTTCATTGAAGACAGTTATGCGAAACAATGCACGTCGGCCAAAATAGGTATCAGGCTCATATTTTAAACCGACAGCTCCCAAACATAAATACAATAAAATCGTTAATCCGCTTTCATTTCGTTAAACGGCACGGATTATCGTTACAATTTCACAAAAGCAGCAGCATTATGGAAACAATCGTTCCGCGCTCCCGATTCCGTTGAATCGGAATACACGATACCGTCCTCGTTAATCGAGATCGCGATCGCAGTAAGGCCTCGGCCACGAAATCGAGCGTATCGCGACGCGGCGAGCGGGTTTCTAGTTGCATAGCGCGTTTTACTACGGCATTTGTAGTCAACGGTGATAAAAAGCACACAATGAACTAGTACAAAGCTAGATAAGATTATTTGCAGGTATCTGTATTAACCCTCATTTTAAGTTTATAATACAGAGTAGGCTTAATTAGAGCAATGTTTACTTTCGTAAAATCATAGACGTTTGGGTAAAAAATAATAAAAGTCTTAATATTTTCATATTCATATTTTTATTGATAAATAAGACAACAGTGGCCTGCGGAATATCAATACAAACATTTTGATGTGGGATCATTGTTTCATTTGTGCTATATTTACAAAGTTTCTGAAGAAATAAGTTTTTAGATATCATTACTTTTACGTATTGTTTATGCAGTTTCTAGGTATTTGTTTCAAATTCCAAGACAACATGGCCTTGTGAAAGAATCAAGCTAACCTACACTAGTCCTTTTAATATATGACCTATTCAGCGCCTAGCACCAGTGACTTAAAAACACGTAAATTTTCGAAATTCCGCGCGGCACCCCCACAATCTGGTGTAATTTAAAAGTGTATTACGACTGTTACTTGTTTTGTAAGGGCACCCGCTGTGTCAAGACTCGTTTCTTTGTCGCACCTCCAAAAGATGGAATAGTCTACTAGCACACGTTTTCCCTCGTTCGTATGATATGGGGTCCTTCAAAAGAGGCGTGAAGAAGCACCTTGTGGGCCGGTAGAGTGAGGTTAATGATGCTACGTTTGTTTTCACGCTGCACCAGTTATCTTCGCGTCTGGACTCCATTTCAACTTAACATCAGGTGGGATGTAGTCATTCGCCGAGCTATCTATAAAATAAAACAAAATACTCTACGCCGTAAAAAATAAATTAAAGTACCTATAGTAAATAGCCTATAAATGTCCCACCGCATGGGCAAAGGCCTCCATCATTGAAATCAAGTCACCACTACAATTGATGGGTATTGGGTTCATCACCACGCTTGCCAAATGCGCATTGCCACTCGGCTACCCCGAGACGTTAATAAAAGTATGTAATATATTAAATACCAATCTGCTTATGTTCTTGTGTTTTTCATTTATATGTGTGATGTATTGTACCAAATCAAGTTTTTTTCTTTTCTATTTATATTCTGCTCGCCGCATTCTAAACGCCAGTGGTCATAGCCGAGCGGTAAGAATCGCGAGCGGAAATTCACGTGTGTCACGAGCTTTACTGCTATCGCGAACAATACGTTGTCTGCTAACTGGTTTTTTATTTATTTTACTAGTTTCAACGGTCCCAGTCAAGAATGGCGGTCTGCTATGTAATCAGATCTGTGGAGTAGCAATAAAAAGTTATATAATAAAAAAGTTTTGAATAGACGAGCTGACGAAACTTTAGACAATGGGTAGGTGTAATTTATAGCTGGTTTGCTTTGACCACTGCTTTGTTTACGACGAGCTTTATATTTCGTTAAATAACGAAACGTGCCTGAAGGTACAATAATTTGGCAAACAGATAACATTAAATTTGTAAAGCATACATTTCACACAGTTTTGTTGCAAGCAAATTACAAAATTCGGAAAAAATTTTGAAAAAAATTTTCACGAGCGGGTTTTGTACCCTCTTACATACCGATACGGTACTATGATATACAAAAGATTATTATATAATTAGTAAATAACAAAAATAAATAAAATCGTTCATACGTTTTAAAAAGAAGATATTCGTTGTGTACTAAAGATCTCTCAAACGTAAAGTTTCATAAGATTTAACTTATTAACTTGATATATATCGAGCTTTAAAGTTTATTTGTAACAACGTGAGTGGTAAAACCTCTTTCAACATAAATATCCCATTAATACTTTTCTTAAAGTGCTGAAAAAGCACATCAAAGTTTCCAACCTCATAATATTTATACGAAGCCTTTTCATTAAGTGAAAGCACATCTTATATTTGTAGGCTTTCACGCTCGCCACAATGCCTCCATTCTTTCCGTGATAAGAGCGTATTAGATGTTATTGGGGGCAAGAAAGCTAAGTCGAAATGTCGCTGGCAAAATGGCGACATTGTTACTGCGTACCGTGTTATCGTACCGTGCTAAGCTGTTTTGCTTTTATTGTGATGACTTGCTTGATAGTATTTTCGTTAATCAGACAGGGTTATTTTTGAAACTTTCGCATTCCAATTCAAACAGAGTTTTTTAAGCGGGATTAACGCAAATTACTTAGTAGTATCATACGCAATCCCGGTCATTGGATGGGTTACCAAAAATTTATCATCTCGAGCTCCTCCGAGCTTCGGAAGGCACGTAAAGCCGTTGGTCCCGGCTGCAATAGCAGTCGTTAACCACCACCAATCCGCACTGGGCCCGCGTGGTGGCGTGGTTCTCCCTATCCATCCATAGGGAAGGCTCGTGCCCCAGTATTGGGGACATAAATTGATCTGATGATGATGATGATGATGATGTATGTTTGCAAAGAATAAACTCGAAAACTACTGGACCGTTTTTATTTTTTTTTGCACCATTAGAATGCTACATTAGCGCTACATACGCTATATTTAAAAAAAATGCGGTACGAAGTCCGCCGGGTCAGCTATTTGTTTATAAGTAGGCAAGGACTCCGTTCCACCTGATGTTAAGTAAAAACGGAGTCCGCATGTCCTCACCTTGCCGAGCCGCAAGTTACTTCTTTTTTGTTTCCAGACCTCGTTTACCCCTATGTTGTAGGTTCTCTGCTCCCGGTAGAAATGTACCGACCGAATTTACCGGTGTACTAATATATTGAGAGCAGAGAACCTTTAATGTGGAATATAGAAGGGTACAGGGCCTTTAAGTATTAAAATGTTGAACTGGATAATACGCCTTGCGCGTACCACTGCGTCCGGGGAGACGCAGCTGGTTATAGGACTCCTCCGACCTCCCCATACATCTCGATTTGAGCTTACATTTGGCATTAAACCTTTTTTAGAGATTAAGACTTTATGTTGCCACTAAACCGGCATAGGTGATGCGTACGCGGCCTCATTTACCTGCCCATTTATATTTGGGCTACAACGCGGAATTATACGTTCCGGTCGCTAGTTCCATCGACTATTCATGAACGTTCGCGGCCGCTGAATGGCTCCTTTGATAGCGTTCTGTATTCTATTACGCGAGGGAAGTGGGCTAGGCCCAATATATGTTATGGCTAAGGATGTCGCCAACAGCAGTTCATAGGGATCCGTCTTATAAAAATATTTATTGACAAAAAATTGTTCAAGTCATATTTTATGCAGGTCCAGGTGTTTCTATTTTTATATGTTTTTATTTATGAAATTCTTATTATACAAGTTTACTAGAAAAAGATTTAACTTCCTGAAATGGATGTTATAAAAATGTTTATCGACAAAAAATGTTAAGTCATATTTTATGTAAGTCCAGAGCCCGTAGCCAAAGTAACATTACAAAAACGATAGCGAAACGATAACGAAGTTAGAAAAGAATAAATGTATGGGATTGACATTACGTAGACCACGTGATTTAGCGCGGCTTATGTCAATCCCATACATGTTGTTTTTTTCGAACTTCGCTATCGTTTTTGTAATGTTAGTTTGGCTAAGGGCCCAGGTGTTTCTATTTTTATATGTTTTTGTTTATGGAACTCTTATTATACAAGTTTACTGGAAAAAGATTTAACTTCCTGAAATGGATGTTATAAAAATGTTTATCGACAAAAAATGTTATGTCATATTTTATGTAAGTCCAGGTGTTTCTATTTTTATATGTTTTTATTTATGGAATTCTTATTATACAAGTTTACTGGAAAAAAAATTAACTTCCTGAAATGGATGTTATAAAAATATTTATCGACAAAAAATTGTTAAGTCATATTTTATGCAAGTCCAGGTGTTTCTAATTTTATATGTTTTTGTTCATGGAGTTCTTATTATACAAGTTTACTGGGAAAAGATTTAACTTCCCGAAATGGATAAAACTACCCACCAACATAAGGGACTTCAAAGTCGCGATAAAACAAAAACGACTGATTCATTCAAAATAAAATATTACAAAATCGCAAGAAATATGACAGTAGCGAAATAAAGAAAAACCGCTATCCTTTACTCTTGCTGCGATTAAAATAATTTCAAAATTTTTACCTATAAACAATCTAGTTGGTAGCAGCCCTACTATGAAAGATGGTCCTTCGAGGCGGAAATTCGCAGGAAACGTCCAACACCGCGCGTGCTGGAGGCGGCTGTCGCGTTGCATTTTCACATTTCGTAGATAGGTATGATTACCTATCTACCTACGTCTGTAGTAATGCATACTATATCTTCATTCTTATATTATACACTTTGTAACAAAAACCCAAAGGGAATCACAAAATAGGAGATCGTTTTCGAATGCGAATCGCTTGGATTGTGCGTGGGTTCGTCTTAAATTAATATGTTTGTTTCGTACGCCAGCGTTAATACATCAATATATAGGTTTCATACTTTGATCATCTCAATATAAAACTGAATGATCATCATCATCGCTATCATAAACTTTCCACAGCTAGGCTCAAGCAAACATTCCAACATGAACAGTATTATATACTGGCTTGTACAAATTTGTTCACTAGCGAACTCGCACCCCGAACACTCTAGCCGCAGCACCATCAAGCTGCTCCAAAACGATATCATAATCATCACCTGCTCATTTAATGTCCCCACTTTAGGGGCACGAGCCTTCCCTATGAATGGAACGGGTTATAAACCACCACGCGGGCCCAGTACGGATTAGTGTTTGTTGACGGCGGCTAATGCAGCCTGTACCAACGGCTTTACGTGCTGAAGCACGAAGAAGCTCGAGATGATACATTTTTGATCACCTACAATGACCGGCCTTTTGTGAATTTGCCTCAGCAATCCCTGCCCGCGGGCACGTCACCCATTGCGCCATCGAGCTCGCATATTACAAAAACTTTAAAAAAAACTAAAAAAAAGTTCAAAGTTCAAAGTTCTTTATTGCATTCATGTTGTACATATACAGGTGTTAAAAAAGATAAAAGAAACAAACATGACCCTGCAAGGGCATAGCAAGTACATCATATAAAATTACGGTACTTATCATTAAATTAAATTTGTAGAACATTATTATAACAAATTCTTAAAATCTACATTCAATCAAAAACAATCCAATCAAAATCAATCAAAATCAAAAAGAATTCCTCCCACTGTTACTTCGCAACAGCAAACAGAAATCAGAAAGCCACTAATTAGTTAACCCAACTTACCGCCAGTTTTAATACGCGCACATCGAACGAAGCGTAATCTCATTTATCAGATAATTTCCCGGCGACGAAATGAAAACGGAAAGGAGAAATGCAACGGAATAAAAAGAAGTAAATAAAACCGGGAGACAAAGCCGCGGCGCGACGACGCGGCGGGCGTCAAATCCAATCTCGCCTGTATGTATAAAGGGGAGCCGGTAACTCGCAACTGTGGTAACACTGGCGCCCTGCTCGCTGCAAACTCGTTTGCCAAAACCTACTGTATTTTTTTAAAGCTTTCGGTCCAATATTTGATGAACCTAGCTTCAGTATGATAAAGGAGAGTTGGTTACTCGCAACTTTGATAACACTGGCAGCGCCCTATATGCTGCAATCTTTTTCGCCAATACCTACTGTTTAATTTTTTTTAAATGTCTTCTGGGTGTGTGGCATAGCGCTCTGCCGGTATTTGAAGATCCAGGCTTGTGTATGTGGTCACCAACTTTCATTAAGCAAGCTTAGTGATAAAACCAATATTGACCGATTGCAGAGATTTCATTGATGGAAGCCTATGTCCATTAGTGGACGGTAAATAGACTAATAACTGCAATAATAAGTCAATGAATGGCAACTTTATTAACAAAAGAATCTTTTTGGCCGAATAGCTGTTGTACTGTTAAATAATATAAAATTAATTTTAAAAAAATCGGTGACTTGCAACTGTACTATAACTAGCGCGTTCCTCGCTTAATACATACCTGTAGACGACCTCTTTGGTCGAGTGGTTTGTACACCGGTTTTCATGGTGTCGCCATCTCTGAGGTCCCGGGTTCGATCCCCGGTGGGGTCAATTTAGAAATGATTGTTTTTGGTGTGTGTGTAGGAAAGTTTATTTATTTAGTTATATTTATTGTTTATTGTTTTAAATATAATTTAAAGCGAAAATTTGGTGACTATGGCAACCGTGGTAACACTGGCGCCCTACTCGCTGCAATCTCGTTTGCCACATACTTCACCTTCTGATTTGAAAAATAAAATATAAAGAGAATGGAGAATGTCCTGTCAGAAGTCTGTAATCAACATCAGCATTGGAATAAGTCATCGAAATGTTTTTTATTGATTGATGGACAAACACTTAAAATTTTCGTATGTATTTATTACGAACGCATCGCCTGTTTTTTCTTTTACTTTTAGTAAATATTGCTTTGCCGTTTATGTAATAAATGACAACTAGTTGCTTATATGAAAAAAAGTATTAGTTTGATTCTATTGACAGGTTACTAGTTGTTTTCAATTGTAGGCCTGCTTAGTACGACGGACTATGGTTTGATTACCGCTGTGTGTTTGTGGTAACAACAAACAGTAATTTAGTGATGCCTTGAGTGACTGTTATTAAATATTTATTCCTGTATGTTTATGGAGGGCTGGAAAAATATTTTTTTATAATATTGATGCACACATTAGTCTAAAGTTTAATTGACTATGTTAAGTAGATGTGCACGAGTCAGACAAATACAATGTTGGGGTCTTCTAATCAAGAGTGAATAGGAACTAGCGCGTTCGTCGCTTAATACATACACTGTTTACTGTTTTAAAGCGAAAATTTGGTGACTATGGCAACAGTGGTAACACTGGCGCCCTACTCGCTGCAATCTCGTTTGCCACATACAAAGGCAAGCATGTTATATATCACTTACCATCAGGTGAGATAGTAGTCAAATGCAAGCCTATCTAATTATAAAAAAGGCAACCGATGGTAGGTTCCGGCTCGTTATACCAGAAGTTACGGATTCGAATCCCAATTGTGGTAAAGGGTTTAAACTTAATCACGAAAATGAAGAAATCCTTGTCAGGTTTTGTGTACACTAAAAATAACGCTGTATACATATTACCATAGCAAATGACTGCCTCTCGCCGACCGCCGTATTGTTCCTTTTTTAAGGCTCTATCTCCACAATTGGAGCCTTTGAGAGCCTCCGCCGCTGACTCTCACGTGATTATATTCCCAATTTATTTGGGGCTTTGTTTGTGGTAACGGCGATGGAACACAACAAAGGAATAAGTTATTTAGCTGTGGGCACTTGGAAAATGTATATTGTCTTAATGTTACCTCGTCAGGCGTTGGTGCGCCTAGAGTTTGTTTAGAAATACTTGTAGGAAACATACCTAACCCTTTCAGCCCCCCTAGACAAGTGGCGAAACGCTAATAGAATAGTTATTAAGGGGGAGCTACGAATACGCACGCACACTAATATCTATACAGAGTGGGCGGGTGATTTAATTAGAGCAATGTTTACTTTCGTAAAATCATAGGCGTTTGGGTAAAAAATAAGAAAAGTCTTAATATTTTCATATTCATATTTTTTTATTGAAAAATAAGACAACAGTGGCCTGCGGAATATCAATACAAACATTTTGATGTCGGATCATTGTTTCATTTGTGCTATATTTACTAAGTTTCTGAAGAAATAAGTTTTTAGATATCATTACTTTTACGTATTGTTTATGCAGTTTCTGGGTATTTGTTTCAAATTCCAAGACAACCATGGCCTTGTGAAAGGATCAAGCTAACCTACACTAGTCTTTTTAATATACATATATGACCTATTCAGCGCCTAGCACCAGTGACTTAAAAACATGTAAATTCCGCGCGGCACCCCCTTAAATAGAATGATTATTGTATGGGATTGACATAAACGTCACTTATACGTATCGTTGACTTATGTCAATCCCGTACAATAATCATTTGATGTCCATTCTATTAGCATTTTGCCACTTGTTTAGGGGGGCTGTGGTCTTAATTTAAGTAATGAGGGCTATCGTTTTTTGTCTCACCAGGTGGTGCCACTGTACAGTGAGGTCCTAAAGTACGGATGTCAAAGTTTGTTATTACGGGCGCCAAAACAAAAATAAAATTTTCATTTAAAACATATTTAATCTATACTAATATTATAAAGAGGAAACCTTTGTATTTTTGTATGTATGTATGTTTGCAACGAATAAACTCAAAAACACTAGACCGATTTAAAACATTCTATCACTGTTAGAATGCTACATTAGCGCTGAGTAATATAGGCTATATTAAAAAAGAATATTAAATAAAATAATAAAAACGACAATTAAATTTTCCAAAATAAAATGATTTGTTTGTTTTGTTGTCATGGAAACCATTGATATATATTTAACTCAATGATGGAAACTGTCAAAGCGGTACGAAGTCCGCCGGGTCAGCTAGTACAATATAACCGTAGAGTGAACGTATTGGCCATGCCACAGTATTGCGCAGTCCCGTTTTGCTCGGAAAAAAAAAGGCGGACAAATGTTTCCGAAAGATAAAACTGTCTCAAAGCAGTGGTTAGTAGCGATTCACAGGGTCAACTAGGTATGTCCCTTCAAGACATTCACGTGTTTGTAAAAAACATTCTAACATTGACGATTATGCATTACCTAACTAAAGGATCAAATAAAATCGTAAGTAATGATTTTTCTTATTCCTAAATACCATAAGTTCATGCTTACTTCAGACATTTGATTTACAAAAACACAAATGTTGAAAAAATTTCCACGAGCAGTATTTGAACCTGCACCCTTCTGACATTCCGGGTCAGGTGCTCTTCCAATTGAGCTATCGTGGTTCTAACCAGCCTGCCGAAATTATTCAACACTTTACTTTGAAAGCCAAAGGCGCCAAATTTGATTTACCCCAACCTTGAGACTGAGCAAGTTTTACATACTTTTATCTTTTGTAGAAAAATTTTCAACTATTCCTAAACTAAAACTAAAAGCGGTGCCTAGTCGATTTTCCTGGAACCATGATAGTGAAGAGAGAAAGGAAATTAAAAGAAAACTTGCCGAGAGAGCTCTTCAACGTCAAAAGAAATGTGAAACTGCAACACTTGCTTTAAATATAGAGGAAAATCAATGTGAACAACATTTTGTAAGTAAATGAATTTCCTTCATACACATCTATTACAGCAGCTTTTGTCGACATAAATTGTGTATCTTAATAGTAATAGTGTTTCTAGGAGTATTTTATTGTGACAAATGTAAAATGTTTTTTTTTATTTCCAGTTTTTTGAAGAAGCATTTAAAGAAATAGACATTGAAAATTCAAATAAAGATGTCTCAGTAAAATGCTCTTTATGCAAATGTGAAGAGAGCTAATACTGCTTTGTCAGAACATGAGAATAATAGAAAAAGTACATTAAACATGTTTCGAATTGTAAATCTTAAAGAAAAGCTTGATGTAATACAATTTTACATTGGTTTTGACACCTACACAAGCGCCCCTAGCGGCGAATATCCCTCATTGTTAACTCTCAAAGGTCCCGAGTTCAATACCCAGTGTATAAAGTACACATTTTTTTTCTCGTTAACGCGATTTAATGACGAACTAAAATAGCACTTTGTACTCATTGCAAGTCGCGAGTTCTAATCTCGCATAGTGTAAGCGTAATCAGTCAAGTCTAATAATAAGCAATTTTGAACCTTGTTAGAGTAAAAAAAACACAAATGTTGAAAAAATTTCCACGAGCAGGATTTGAACCTGCACCCTTCTGACATTCCGGGTCAGGTGCTCTTCCAATTGAGCTATCGTGGTTCTAAACCAGCCCGCCGAAATTATTCAACACTTTTTACTTTGTAAGCCAAAGGCGCCAATTCAATGTCAACAACTACCGTCATTAACATCCGATCATAATATTTTTACAAATATTAAAGATCAGTTAAGAAATAAGCAAACTATTTTATAAAATGTTCAAAATGATTTTTAAAGCAAATTTTGTTGCGAACAAATTACAAAAACACAAATGTTGAAAAAATTTCCACGAGCAGGATTTGAACCTGCACCCTTCTGACATTCCGGGTCAGGTGCTCTTCCAATTGAGCTATCGTGGTTCTAACCAGCCCGCCGAAATTATTCAACACTTTTTAGTTTGTAAGCCAAAGGCGCCAATTCAATGTCAACAACTACCGTCATTAACATCCGATCATAATATTTTTACAAATATTAAAGATCAGTTAAGAAATAAGCAAGCTAACTTGTTAGAGTAACTTCTGTCGACTTATACTTTATGGCAACCTATAATACAATAGAGCAACAGGGTCCTATGAGTACCTATATTCTTGATATATTATTAAACTTAACTGTATGTGAAATGACTAAAGCTTGACCCTAGTCATGGGTACGAATAATTTAATTAAAAGTATTCGCATATTATTATCAATAAAAATGTGGTACGCAATTTCAAATAAGAGGCTAAGTATGGGTCTTACAAATAAACAAAGAATGAGCTTCGAATAGTTATTCCGTGTTTTGTCTCTTTTACTCTAATTTGAAATGACGTTTACATGACAGGAACAAAACACGGAATAACTCTTCGGAGCTTATTCTATGTTTATTTGTAAGGCACTTTGTGTTCGTAACTAAAATAACATATAATGACTAAAATAATAATTGTCGTCGTTATGAATCTTTATTTTCAGCACTATTTTTATATACACGAGAGAAAACATTTCTCAGAAACATGCAGCGACTTAAACGTTGAACGAAGTCAAAGGTTGAAAATACTGAGAAAATCTGTCAAAGCTTCCGTTGCCAATTCAAAAAATTGCATTATCCGTTTGTTACCGACGGCTCTTGGCAGTGGACACGGGCTTCACTGCAAATACTTTGAGCGAACGTGAACGTGGCTTATATGCAGACTTTTGAAGTCAATAGAGATTGTACAGTCAAAAGCAAAAGTTGTTGGTCAAAAGAAAAATAACATATTTTTTTCTTTTTTGTTAACTCCTAAGTCCATTGTCTCTTGTCTGTGTTAAAATAAATGGTTTTTCTTCTTCTTCTTCTTCTTCTTCTTAAGGCGAAGGGTAAGGCACACTAGCGCCACCAATTGAGAATTTGACAATTACTAACTGACCGGATCTTTTTTTAAACATTGCGTACCGTCCGACAACAGGAAAGCATTCATAGTATTTATTTAATAATTGTGCACTACTTTTTGTTGCGTGGTTTATTCACAAAACGGGCTATCGCATTTATTCACAAACAATGACCGCTGTTGGTGTTAGCGAATGAATACAAAAACAAACCTAAAAGTAGTGCACAATTATTAAATAATAGATGTTTGCCTAGTGTCGGAAGGTCCGCAATGTTTGAAAAAACATCCAGTTTAGCAGTTATCAAATTAAATCCATTAGCGGCGCTATTGTGCTTTACCCTTCGCCTTAAGTAGGTAATGACTTTCGATAATATTTTAATTTTTATGTCAACCATCACAAAATATCTTTATATCTTTCGTTACATTAGTATTACTATTCTGATTTTGATGTATAACTGTCGCTGTTAACTGTACAGGAATTTAAGGGTGCCTTTTAATAATGATTAAACTCAAGATCGAGCTATACCTCTACTCCTCTGTTGTTGCGGGAATACTTTCCATGTAGGTAGTGATACGTTTTGTTTACTTTTTAAAACATATATTTAAAAAATATGCGTAGTAGAGTTAATAACTAGCCAAGGTCCTGCCTTTACCTGCCTTTACAAGCACCCTTGGGTTTTCCGCTGTCGACATCCGACTCAAACTCTTCGGATAATCTAGCAAGTTACTTGGACATGTGTTACGGCAGCTAAATATAAAATAGTTATTGCCTCAGTAGTCAGGGACTCCGGGTGGAGTGCACTTCGACTTTCGGCCTTATCATCACTTAACATGAGATGAAAGCCAAGTAGGTACTTACCCATAACCCCTTGAGCGTCGAGCGACCAGCAGGTGGCCGATAACAATTAAAATTCTATTGTGTCTGGTAATCGACGCTTGAGCTCATAAGGAATTAAAAAATAAACATGCCATCATCATCATCATCATCATCATCTCAGCCAAAAGTTGTCCACTGCTGGGCAAACATGCCAGCCCCTACAAAATTAGCTTTGGTTTGATTACTAAAACTTACGCAAATATTGTTGCGAACAAATTACAATTTGAAAAAAGACAGTGTTGAAAAAATTCCACGTCCGGGATTCGAACCCGCACCCACAGTTGGATTGAGCCACGATAACATAGTTGGTAGTGCACCTGACCCGGCATGTCATGGGGTGCGGGTTCGAATCCCGCTCGTGGAATTTTTTCAACACTTTGTCTTTTTTTTTCAAATTTATTACTACGGTCTGAAGAAGCATATGTTCATCATCATCATCATCATCATCAGCAGCCTATATTAGTCCACTACTAGTCATAAGCCTCTTCAACTGCACGCCACTTAGCACAATCAGCGACTACTCCCATCCACCTTGCGATAAACCATAAACCTTATTACTAAGCTGTAAAAGCCACAGTTCAACAGCAATTTCTTTAAAAAGAAATAAAAGCTGTAAGCTCGTATCGTCGAAAGCTTTTAAAGATATCTCTGAGCTGCCAGAAAGTTATTTAATAACTGTTCCCACGAGCGCAGTCTTGTAGCTGTCCGGTAATTCAGTTAGCGGACACACGGTGTCCGGTTACTTCATTTTACACGATGCCATTGCTCATTTCATTAACCGATGTTAACTGGTGTTGGTTGTTGTCAACCGACATTTATTTATAATAATTCCTTTCATAATTCTTTAGAGATCTCAGTAAATTCCTAAATCTTTCTGATACTAATCAATTTTTATATATATAAATCTTCTGTGCGTGTGTATGTTATTAAACTCCTTCTAAACGGCTGGACCGATTTGGATGAAATTTTCTGTATGTGTTCAAGTGGATTCGAGAATGGTTTAGATTTACAGTTGGACCCGGTAGGTGGCGCTGCTATAGGGGTCCATCATGGGATACGGGTGTTCTTAAGCGGACGAATGATTTGTTTGTTTTGTTGTCATGGAAACTGTCAAAGCGGTACGAAGTCCGCCGGTCAGCAGCTAGTATTGTTTAATAACTGACACTGGCGTAAATGTACTAACTGTACAATGTCACTAATTAAAAAACCACTGTATCGAGAACGTTGGAATTTTGATAGTTTTACGTGATTTTCCAAAAATGACTTGAGATCACTGAATACGAGTGTTACGCAGAGAAAATTTTGAGCTGTAAGTATATAATCAAGCATTAAGTTTAATTTATTAATTGCACTATTATGGCTATCTTTTGTGTTTTAATTATTTAATATTTTGTATGTTATTAAAAATAAAACACTTTTTTCTTTCTAAACATCATATCAGCTTATAAACGTTCCACTCGGGCCTTGATGAATAACATAGTAGGAGATTGGAAACAAACACTCTGTCATCGTAAAATATTAAATCAATGTTGTCTTGACCTGAATTAAAAAACGAGACAGAGCGTTGCAGTAAGACTTCATTGAGAAACGAAGCACAATGCATGATCCGTCTTTTATTGAAATATTGCATTGAATTTCCAATTACTCGTACATTTGAAATCGGAACGTTGCTGGCGTCAGTTGCTTCGAACAAAAACCAATCGATTCAGATCAAACTCCGCCATGAAACGCAAACGCAGAATGTACAGAAACTTTTATTGAAGCGATCCGAGCCGAGTGCTGTGGAACTAGATTTCCTTTTGTAAGGGTTGCCTCTCTTTGTTATCGTCTAAATTAGTTTGCTTTGCTATTAATTAATAAAGAAACTATTGAATATCAAAACAAACTACCTATAATAAACTACTGTCGCCAAGCTGCTTTTGTATTGCATTGCTGTGTTTCAGTGTTAAAGATACTAGATTCATAGAAGCATAATTATACAAACAAATATATAATACTGAACCTTCAGACTAGGCTAACAACACGCGTTAGTGTTTTGTTATATGCTGCGGTAAACTATCGGTTCAGCATTACCGTTTTACAAACGTTTTCTACATGCAATGAATAACGATAATATTTTTGCCTTTAGATGCCAAAAAGTGTCAGTGCTAGCAGCCCTACTATGTTAGCTTCCGATGAATAGAGGAATGCTCTATGGTTGTTTTTGTTCTGATCTGTGGCAGGAGTCGCTATATTGATGGGTCGGGAATGGCGCGAACCCATCGAGGCCACTCCATCATTCTCTGTAGCAACCCTAATGTTTACTAAAAGCATACATGTGAGCAAAGATTTTCTTTTTTTTTATTATTATGAGTACAACAGATAAGTGTTAGCCTTCATTTTTTACAAGTAAATGCATAAATAAAAGAAAATTCTTTAACAGTATGTGCGTAGAAATAAGATTTTAATCATTCAAAAGTGATTATAAGCAGGTATTACGTAGTTTAGTAACTTTCCATCTAAGTTATTATATTACGCAAAGTGACTTGCTTAAGGTAATATAAAAATTACACATTATAGAAATCATACAGATAATTGAATTAATAATAAAGCAAAAAGCGTCTATGGTAAAGAAAACATGTCGGCCATAATTTGATTGCACCCGCTACAGATAAACGAGAGACGTCGCATTTGATAAAAACTCTTTTGTGAAACTGTTTTTCGTTCGCGGAACACTGTGCGAGGTCTCTGCCTTTAGTTGAATGGCTGACAGGTCCACAATGAGCGCGGCGCGAAGCTTTCGCGCCAATAGCTTATTTTCTACTCGCGAGACGGGAATACAATTTAGTTTGGAGGGAACAACGCGACGGACGTAGCTACTCGGTCTGCAGTTGTGCTTCGCTCTTTTTTAATAAGTGATGGCTTGTGATTTAATGTAGCTAGTATTCCGATTCACTTCAAGAGCTATTTTCTCTCATTCATTCGAATTCAAACTTGAAAGCTATAAGTCTTTCAAACCAATAAGCCGATTTTAATGAAACCTAACTTAAGGAAAATACAGAGACGTTGACAGTTTAAAGGATAATTATGGATGTATATAATTTTACGCAAATTTTGCTGCGAACAAATTACGATTTGAAAAAAGACAGTGTTGTGAAAATGTCATGTCATGGGGTGCGAGTTCGAACCGCGCGCGTGGAATTATTTCAACACTTTGTCTTTTTTCAAAAAGTTTAAAGGATGATTTAACTGAATTTATGCGATTTAAATCCACTTTATAAAGTTTCAAATCATACTTTTTTTTTTCTTTTTTCAATTATAGAGAATACCAAAATGTGAAATGGCTCTTAATACGAGATGTATCCAAATGCGACTCGAGTTATTGTTATTTACATTACGTTTTACAAATCTCCATAGAATTTTTATTGTCAATGGACGATTGAAAAATTCGAATTACACTTTCCCCGATCTTTGAATTGGGAGTGTTTTTGCCATTTGGGCACCGTGGCGGTAACCACAATATAAATAAAAAAAAATTTTAAACACGCCGCGCCGTTCCCGCCAACAATCGCACGAGAAAATCTCAATCCAACCGTACTATGGCGACACGGTCTGTTCACAATGAACGCAGCCCGAATTCCTCCGAATAGCTTATTTTCCTCTCCGAGAGACTAGAATGCAATTTAGTCGGTACAAATAAAGGAGGTGCCGTCTACACTCGCGCGGCACTGGACGCTGGACGGGCACCAAGTTATTTTTTTTTCTTTTGTTGTATAATTCGATACTAATGGCATTTTGTTGTTTGTTGCAGTGTTCCCGAATGTCCCCGCAGCGCCGGGGATGCCATGCGCCGGCGAAGACAGTGAGTACTCATTTGTTTTATTTAGGTATCTCAATAAGTATAATTACCGAGTAAAGCAATTCACCAGGGGGCGGAACTCTTCGCATAACGTCGATTGTCCTAAAATCGTTTGTCATACATCAATTGGCATAATCATCAAATAGCATAACACTAATGTCACATAATTTTTCCTTTGCATTACTTTTAAGTTGCCTAACTGTCTAAAGGCATATTATTATTAAGCATAATAAATTAAATCCCTAATTTCATTTGGCATATTATAGGTAGTCCTAAAATTTTTGAGCATAATTTAATGTGTCATAATTACTGAAATCCCTAATTTTATATGGCATAAATTATTTAGTCCTAAATCGAATGATTAAATCGAATTATCACCCAGATTCGAACTAGCACACCCCGACTCCACTTAGTCTTGTCTGCCCTACGCTAGAGTGTAATTTAAGCCCGCTTAGGCGCGGAGAGGCGAGGCGGCCCGCGAGCTGAGGAGCATGTGGTTTGAAAGGCCGCAGCCGAAGCTGCGCCGGAGCCGTGACAGAAACCATGCATGCCGCATGCCTGCTTGCATACTGCTAATTTACATGGTTAAGAAAATAAATAAAAAAATGACGAATCAATTATTTATTTATAAAGTAATATTTAAGAAAATACAAATTCTATTATTCCTTGTGATTGTTATGCTATGCATTCATTATGCTTTAAACAAATTATGCGTTAAGATATTAAGTCAAAAGTCAAAGTCAAATCATTTTATTCAACATAAGACTTCACAGGCACTTATTGACGTCAAAACTATAAATCTAAAAACTAAAAAAAATTGTTTAGAGTAAACTGAATTTACCACCAGTTCGGATTTTGGGAGAGCCTTCGACCGAGAAGAGCTGGCAAGAAACTCAGGAGGCTTATTTCTTTTTCTTCATCTTTTCAACCAAATTACAATCATGTAATATAATAGGTATACAAATTTTGTACGATTTTGTACACATTAATAATACGAGTAATATTCAAGCCAGTGCAGGCGACTTATTTCCACACATTATTCGTTGTCATCATTATGCTTTTCTTTATGCCTTTTAATACTTATGACAAACAATTTTAGCCTACACTATATTAGGACTTTTAAAATTATGCGTCGCGATAATTATGCAACGTGATGATTATGGCTATTAAAATTATGGAACATGATATTATGACAATAAATGTTATGCCTAAAATTACGGAGCCATCGAACCCCTAAATTAGTTTACTATATACCTAATACCTAAAAATACATTTCTTAAACCGCACCGATACGTGCTTATCTTATCGCAGTCACAATTGTAAAATAAATAAATAAACGAATGATAAAATCGACGGGTTGCCGTGAGAACTACATTCCGTAAGGGCCGGGCCATAGACGGCCAACAGCGAATCCTAAGAACTAGAACAATTACCTTACTAATGCACTATCTCCAACTTGCCTCATTAGAAGTTCAAAACTCGCTGGCGAAATGCCGGTTCAGCATTAACATGTAAAAGCTCACTACACAAAGTGTTTACCAACATCGTATTGCCGAACTTGGCCTTTCTAATGCGTGCCTATTGTTCGCTCTATGGTGTCTATGGTGCTCTAGTTTGGCGGCAAGTTGGGAACTTGGATTTTGGCGCCAACTTGAAACGTCATATCGTAATGGCACCCAGTATTCGACACAGTTTACGTCGCCAAAAAATAATGTAGTTTTTTTATTTAATTTTTACATTATGACCCCTATTTCTAATGATTAAGGGGAAAAAAAATCGATCAATAGTTCTTATCAAATACTGATGATGCCACTACCCTACGCTCTGTACAGATATTTTTATTCTTCTAAAAGGCGATAGGAGTGAGCGGCAACATGCAAGTAGCATGTGAGAGAGATGCCGTTAATGCCGCGTCCGCGGATAGGGATTTCAATATCTGTATGTCGTTTAATATAGGTACTATGTCTTCAGAAATTGATACTTATAATTTATCTTCTTGATCGGCATCTTTAATATACAGTACTCGTATTTTGCTTTACTTGTCCTATCTTTAATATTTAAATTACTTTTAAGTGCTTTGCCACACGGAGGGAAAAACCCTATAAAGATAAAATCTACTAATCCTAGTATACAGCGCAGGGTGCCTAGTGCGAATTTCATTCGCCTTTCGATCACGTGAACGAAAACGAGAATTTGTATGGCAAAATGTTAACTCATGTCGCCAGGAGGCGCTGCTTCAATGCCATACTAATTTTCGTTTTCGTAAACGTATTCGAATGAATACGGATGGTAAACAAAACTCACACTAGGCACGCAGGATGCCTGTATAGTAAGATTAGTAGGTAGTATTCGTTATTTTGCATTTTTTTGCACATTAATTGTAACGCCTTTCGGCGTTCCCTAGGTCTGGAATTAGTTCTAATGCTTTTTAGTGGCTCTATGCCTTTAGTTTTAACCGCCTCTGTGGTCTAGTGGTTAAGACCACTGGTTTAGACCCAGAGGTCCCGGGTTCGATTCCCAGCGGGGGGTACATGTTTGTGTACTCGGTTTGGTTGGTGGTGGGACTTGTTTGTCCGCCTGGCTAGCTACCACCATCTTATCTAAATATGTCGCCATAACATCAATGTTTGTAGCATTGTTGTGTTCCGGCAGCTAGAGATAAGATAGCAAGTGCCTCACTAGTTGAGGATCCCGGGTGAAGTGCGCTTCCATCATTGGCCTTATCATTACTTAACATCAGGTGAGATCAAGGCACTGTGCTTACCTGTAAATATAAAAAAAAAAAAGTTTTCTACTGTTTGAGGATGTTGAACATCTAAACGAACTTCGATCTGAATAATAATAGCCAACATGTGTTTCCGGTGATAGTAACAGCCATTGCCCATTACTCACCTTCTACAAAAAAACATGTGAAGTTTTTATTTTCGTAGAACAAATTTAAGTAAGTGATAGTGTCGACGCCCATCTGTTATCCACCTTACAAAATTCTGATTCGTCAAAATCGATCGATAAGAAAAATCGATAACAGCCGTGTGTTCCACCGAGCCTGCAGTGAAGCTAGTGCCATGTACGATTCAGATGTCTTGTACTTTGGATATCGCAAAATATTTGTCAGGTAAATTTGGCGCGCTTTCAAACATCGATTACTATTTTTAAATGTGTTTAATGTTTAATCAGTTATACAAATAGTGACAAATTAGACGATTTCTCTTTAAAACATACTTTCGTAAGAATCTTAACTATTTCATTAATACTTTTGCCACCTCAATCCAAACTGGTTAAAAAGGTTTCATGTAACACCATAGACAAAAAATAATATGTTAGATTTTGAGCTATAGACACGCACTTCCATTGTGTCAAGTCAAGTCAGTGCAATAGACTTTTCGCGGTAAAAATAAATAGTTATCAATTTACTTGAATATTTGGAATGTTTCAATTTCTAAAATTGTGTTTAATTGAATATGAATGTGTGATAATGGATAATTAACCCATAAGTATACGTGAACTAACGTGAGTGTTGGCAAATAAAACAAATCAACGGAACAAAACTTTAAAATTATCCTCGGTAGGAAATAAAACATTTCTTCATTTTCCCGCTAAGCCTCGAACTCTCAAGCTCTCGAAACACCAAGAAGTGTGGATTCAATCATACAAAAAAAAGGTTTTAATGAAGCAATAAATAAAACAAGACTTTTATTCTCCAACAACGTTAAAACACTCTTTTATCTTGTAGACAAATCACTTCTTACCCTTGCGTTATATCCATGTTAATTATGTGATTGGGATCCAATTGATTAAAACATTATTTTAACACACTTGATCATAATTTAATGTATTTCACATAGGTATGCATTTATCACAATAATATATCCAAACATTTCTAGTAAAACATCCAAGGCAATATATAAATAACATTATGTAATTCTGTAGTCAACAAAACAACAGTGGGCAATCAATTAATAGAATGAATATTTTTCTCTACATGACTGTGTGAAAATATTCAAATAAGTTCGAGATATATATAATATTTTTCTCATTTAAACATTTTAGACTGAATGTCAGCCAGTAACAACCATAGATTAAATTCCTATATTGAAAAATTTTAAGCACCTAGGTAACGTTAGTAAGTTTTTCATTATCAACAAAGAAACATGTCAATTAATCAGTAATTATTTTCTAGACATTTCGTTATACCTATATACTACTAATATAATAGTAGGTAATGTGATAGTAGTTTACATGCTGCATAGTTTGTATACTACATTCTATATGATATTGAAATTATTGAATGAAGTTCACCATTATTTCAATTACAATTTCAATTTCAATTTATTTGCATCCAAAATGATACATAGTTGTTAAAGTATTAAAGTTATTGAAACCATAAAATGTTCAAAATGATTTTTAAAGCAAATTTTGTTGCGAACAAATTACAAAAACACAAATGTTGAAAAAAAAATGTTGTTTTTTTTTTTTTTTATTGAAACCATTTTGGACCCTATCCGGAAATCATTAATCTATGTCATAAATATACTACTCACTAATATTTTTGTTTTTAAAACTTAATCTGGATTATAACATTAAGCAAAATAGTTTCTTAATTAAATTGTCTCATAGCAATATGATAAAAAGTTTCTTAAATTGTATTAAAAAGCTGATTTTTTCTAATAATTCCAGGGAGCATATACAGAAGAGGCGCTCGACGGTGGCGGAAGCTATACCGGGTCAATGGGCACATCTTCCAAGCGAAGCGGTTCAATAGAGTGAGTAGTCAAAGTCTGTCCACAAAGTACAGAGGATCCAGAAATGCTTATCACACACCGCGCTCAAACAACTCACATAGACTCCTTGCACGGACACGAATCTCGGAACAGTTCGAGCGCTGCTGTTGCGAGATTGTCGTCTATGTGTTCGATCCGATCCGTATCCCTCGGAGAACCTAGACGACACGGGGACACGCACTAGTGCGTGATGTCGTTCCCTCTAGACAGCCTATGACTGTGCTTCGTTTCATATGGCTTGAGGAGCCTTTAAGTTTCTCGCTGCTCCCAAAAAAACCCGGTGAAGCTGAAAATGCCGACAAGTCAGCAAAATCTCTCAAAAAAAAATGTTTTTGTTGTGTTCCGGCAGCTAGAGATAAGATAGCCAGTGCCTCACTAGTTGAGGATCCCGGGTGAAGTGCGCTTCCATCTTTGGCCTTATCAACACTTAACATCAGGTGAGATCAAGGCACTGTGCTTACCCGTTAATATAAAAAAAATATAAAAAAATTGTCTATGTGTGGGTTGCTTGAGCGTGTTTGTATGAAGCTTACCTTCTGCAATCTCCTTATTTTGTGGTCTGTCGTCATCGTTCCACCGAAGTATTTGAGAATCGAAGTAATTATTAAGCATACATAATTGTCCATCGAATCAAAGCTTTATTATTGGAAAATCTTCGCTTACAAAGGCGTTTTTATTAAATACTAGCTGACCCGGCAAACGTTGTTTTGCCATATAAATTATTGCTGATCCACTCCTATTAGTCATAGCGTGATGTAATATAGCCTATAGCCTTCCTCAATAAATGAACTATTCAACACAAAGATAATTTTTCAACTCGAACCAGTAATTCCTGAGATTAGCGCGTTCAACCAAACATACAAACAAACTCTTCAGCTTTATAATATTAGTATAGATTGTTAAGAAATAAAAAGCTAAAGTATTATCGCTTTCTGTTACCTACCCGAAATTTCATATTACAATACTTAATATAATAAATAATATTAAAAAACGATTGAACGAGCACCTGATGTAATAAATATCTAAAACAAGTATTGTTAGTTTAAAAGAGAAAAACTTATAGAAAGGACACCTGATGTTAATATCTTAAACAAATATTGTAACTATCTGCCTGTCATACGCTCATATTATTTTCCATTATGATTAAGTTATTACTCACTCAGGAAAATATGCAACTATGCGAACAAAGTGTAACACACTTACCCGCGACTTCGTCCACGTTGATTTCGTATTTCTAAAATCCAATATTTTATTATCAAAATATAATATAGTTTTTATTACCAGCAAGGAATGTATCATTATATCAATGAAAAAAAATTTTGGAGTCGGACCAGTAGCAGAATTTATTCTTATACCAGTAGTTTCAGTGATTACCTACCTACCTTGAACAAACAAATGAACAAACAAAGTTACAAAATTCACCCTATTATTAATAGTGTCTTATAGTTATAATACTATAGTATGGAGTGCCTGTTAGTATTATTATGCCACCTTCAACCCTCTCTATTGTTGCGTGTCTATCGCCACACTATTCTAGTGAGGCCCCATGGTCAGTCGTAATGCTTCCTCCCATAGTCTTGCTTAATTAATTTTCACTTTTTTTTTCATTAATATTTCTTTACCTAAGTAGTCATGTCAACCCGTTCGTCTCAGTTGTTGTAGTGTATGTCCTGATATCAATGCGGATTGGTGGTTGTAACGACTGCTAATGCAGCCGGGTCCAACGGTTTTACTTACCTTCTGAGGCACGGAAACGTTTATATGCTGGCGATTTATTAATATTTTATTTTGAAAAACATGCGTCTTGAATAAAATTCCACGAGCGGGATTTGAACCCGCACCCCATGACATGCCGGGTCAGGTGCACTACCAACTATGCAATCGTGGTTCTGGCCAACCCGTCAATATTTCATTTACAATTTTCAGCGTGCCTTCTGTGCCTTCTGCCAAGATCGCATCTGGGGTCTGGGCCGGCAAGGCTTCAAATGCATCCAGTGCAAGCTCTTGGTCCACAAGAAGTGCCACAAGCTGGTGCAGAAGCCGTGCTCCAACGAGCACGTAGACCCCGTTGAGGTCAAGGACGATGCTAATGGAGAAGCCACGCTTGGACGAGCCTCTTCTGTCAGGTATGTCACATACCCTGGTGTCATGTCGGGGGAAGTACAGGAATCTTGTTTATTTTATTAACGCAACAGTTACCTTACAGTAGTAAACCAATCCGTACATAAAAATATTTAAGTAAGAAAGTATCTAAATAAAAATACAAAGTTTTTGAGTAAGTATATCGGTCTCTGGGACCAAGACACTAAAACTCCTGTACTCCTCTCTTCGGGGTTGGTGGAAGAGTTCCACATGCCTTTCTGCCCTTTTAGATATGGGGGGTAGTCCATCTGCATCGCCCTGGGCTCAGTGGTATGCCATGACTATAAGTTAATTAATATTATTAAATTGTTAGGTTATTAGGTCGTGACTACTGTCATGCAGAGATGCATAAGTTATAACACGATTAAATGTTTACGAGTATTATAGATGTGACCGTGGCTAGTGTACATACGGGGCACTCGGCCTCCCAGCAGAGTCTGATGTTGTGCATGCATTGTATTATAATACCTGCCTGTTTATTTATCGATCGAACTTTCTCAATGGTGTACAAGAGAGGCATACCTCAAGAGGTTTTGCTAATGAGACAATGCCATGGTATATTGGGTAAACGGTATAGTTATTGGCCAGTTAAGTGACCTCAAGATCGAAAACTTCAATTTAAAGTGTTGCCATTGATCTCGTTCTAAATCTACCATTTGTCCAGGGTGTTGG